>JAQOTA010000028.1:0-383404 GCA_029532415.1 Marasmius tenuissimus | reverse complement strand
TGTGAGCCTCGGCATTTCTTTCTATCGACAAACGAGAACTCACTTTGTTTCTCATACAGTGTAAGGACGACGATTGCACCCACTACCTAGTCAAGCAGTTGGTGGGGGCTGAGAGAATGCCGGAACTCGAGCTGAACTCAGTTCGCCTATTGCAAGCGATCTATGACCTACTGCCCGGGAGGCTGTACAACGAGAAGGAGCCCGCTCGGGAGAGCGATGTAGAGGATGCGGTCTCCATACTGCGCGAAGTAGTCGTAAGGACCCTTGTGGCTTTTCTTGAACGAGAGGAGACCGGCAGTTTCAGCATTCCAAACCTCTCATTTGCGACGCCAGTCCTCCTTAGCCCCCCCCCGTCGCCCCAGCTCCCTGTTGCGTCAACGCCAACACCATCACCACCTCTCCTGCCCTCTCTATTTTCGCCTTCCTCCCCACCTCCCTCAACGCAGCCAAAGAACATAACGGAGTGGCTGAACCAGCCAACCCAGCCTCGAGCTAGCTCGGCACAACAATCATCTTCCTCTACCGCCGAGTCTAGCCCTTTCAGGCGACTCGCACCTTCCAGCAAGACGAGTGTCGGCTCCGTGAGGTCAAGCCCTACAACCACATCTGCATCTGCGGGCGCCAAGAGGAAGCGCGATGAAGAAGCTGGTGTACAGGATACGCCCCCGCGCGGTGGGAAAAAAATGAAGTGTAAGTTGCTGCTCGCATGATTTTGACTACCAGACGATTCAGCTAACCCGTTGTCGCTAGACTTTGTCGACCTGACAGGGGATGAGTACGATGCAGACGGGAAGAGGACGAATCTGTCAGTGACAAGAAAGGCAAGAGTAAGTCCCAAATTTGATTACGCAGGCGGGCCAAGCCTCACCGTTCATGTCAGAGCCCCTTCGTTATGCTGGTCCTGGAACGAAAGCAAGATACACTCGTAAGTTTGCCAGTCCCCGTGCTTGAGACGAGCTTGAACTGACCTGTGATCAATCCAAGTTGCCGACTACGAAGACGAGTTCGACGTCCTTCCGAGTTCGGACCCGGAGGAGAACGATGAAAACGAAGCCCCTGCCTATCTCCGTCGCCGTGTCTAACGGACTTGTCGCTGACGATACCCTATCCCTCCCTTTCGTCCAAGCACTTCTGCCCACTTGTAAATTCCTGTATTATTGTCTGCTTTTTCTTGCTGCGGTTATACCGCTGTTTCACAACATGTCGCTCTCCCCACACCCGTTCGTACTTCTTGATACCTGTAATTACAAAAGCGTTGAATGAGAAATTATGGCATCCGACAATGAACCGAATCTATATTACCTGTGAACCTGTGAAGAAGCGTCAATGTCTTTGAATGAGGTGCTGCACAATTGAAAAAAGGCATACCTTCCTTGAGCCAAGTAAAGATTGACCACTCCAGGATTTGAGCATCGACCTGGAGAGCAAAACAAAGTGTCAGCGTCGTTACACGAGGCCGAGTAACACGTTCTAGCAGCATGGTGCGTCCTATGTTTCCTTTATTTCTTTCGAGTCTTTTCGACTCTCTTTGTTTGGTCGGACTTACTCGTACATGAACGAGAATCTCATATTGATCTTTCTACACTACGTATACTGAAAATTTTGGGGGGGACGCTTACTGTGTTCACCATGTTCACCGTGGTGGTTCAGTTGTAAGGTGGGTGTGAATTGCTGTGCAACCAGACCGGCGTGGTTATCCGTGCGTGAGTGCAAAAGCGTCTAACGCCCATCAAGCGCCAGGCTACGAGCGAACCGGATTTTGGTGGGCCATATGTAGCCGAGTTCGGTTCAGTCATACAACACACTGCCCTGAATCGAAGATGTCAGTTGCCTGAGAAAGAGACTTGGAGGGGAGGGGGTGTTTTCGAAAACCAGGCACATACCTGGTTCCATTATTCTCAATGCTATGAAGACTATGCAAGCCCGTTCTTCAGCTGAATAAGACGTCGTGAGGAGGGACTTACCTACAAGTTGTTGAGGTGCCGTGCCGCGGCATGGCAAAAACATAATTACTCAGGTGTCAAAAAAATCCGGCCATGGGCGCTGGTTCGTGAGAGTAATGTCCTCAAAATGGGCGGCATCAAGCGGTATAACTCTGCCAGAAGCTGAGCTGACATGGGAACCTGAAATGAATGAATGTTCGTAAGCCTTGGAGATGTAGAAATGGAAGAGAAAAAAATTTTACGAGCAATTATAGGGAGGACTAGACTTAAGGGTCCTTGGAGATAAGGACCTCAAGTTGTGAGGCATCAAACGGTACCGTTCCATCGAACGTATGTAATATGATTAGCGAAGGGCAATTGCGGTTTCGACTGGTGTTGTGATCTGGGGTGAACGGGGGTGAACTAGAGTGAACGAAGGTGAACGACGATCCATGGACCCCCGGAGAGACAAAAATGGGGAGAAAACTTACGACGAACGATCTCCAGCGTTGATATACACTACCCGATGCGTAGTGTGGTCTTCGAAGACCTCCTTGATGTGATAGTCGTCGATGTGGGCTAGCATATGGGAAGGCCAACCTGAACTATGAAGACTGAATGATTAGACACGATCAAACGCACTCAGAGCGAGGGGATTAACCAATCTTGGAGAAACACAGGTAAGGGGTGACGGAAAGGTATTTCCGAACTGCTTGACAAGGTGGCGTACCGTTACTTCCGAGAAGAGAAGGGAGCATGTGTCGGTGGGGAGTGACGATATCCAAGATTCGGAAAACGGAGGGGGACCCTGCAGGTCCCTGCACTGAGTATTGTCCAGGTTACTGGCGCGAAAGGATGACTAGACTTTGGCCATAAATTTCCATCCAAATTGAGTTATGGTGGCGTTTAGTCCTCGATGATGAAAAAAATTGACAGATCCAGCGCCAAAACGAAAGATATCTATGCCGACGTCATATAAGTAAAGCCGCCTGGCCCGCTGAGTCTCCTCCCCACTGATCCGTTCAGTGAGCTGCTCACTCCGGCCACTGGGCTGTTCACTTCCATTTCACTTCCGTTTCTCATCTACCCATCTCGACAATGGGGTACGAAGCAGTCAAAGCCTTCAAAGAGGACGTTTGCGACGTGATTTTCGACATCACCGAAGCGTACGGAGGAGATGTCCCTGCCGATGAAGTTGAAGGCGAGTGCATCGTAGATTATTGCAAAGGACAAGGGAAAGGCAAATCCTTCCTCGCGGCAGGTCAACTGCACAAATATGTGAGTCTCAGTGGGTCTTTCGGCTGACAGAAACTCACATCATCCCATACAGTGTAAGAAGAAAACCCACAGCCATGCTTTTCAGCAGTCCGTGGCTGGGGAAAGGATGAAGGTCAAGCCGATGCGCTGGATGTTGATGTTGAGGGCGATCCACGATATTCTTCGGGGAAGAAATACAACCCACAAGACGCGGCTCGCGAAGCCGATGTGGAGATGGTGTTAGGCGTGTTGCGTCAAGTTCTGACGAGGGTGAAGGTTGCTTTCGAGAATTTTGAGACGACGGGAGTATTCGACGAGCCAGACATATCCATGCCTGCTCAGCCCCGCAGGCTTCTGGGATCTTCATCCAAGTCCCCTACTAAGCCTCTTGCTCAACCAGCATCCCCACAGGCGCCATCATTTCCGCCACCTTCGACTCATCAATGGTTTTTTACCCCTGCTAAGCCCCACCCAGCAAGACTTATCACCATCGCATTCGCAAGACAAAGGCTATCTCTGGGACCCCGAGAGCGTCCACATCCCGTCTTCACCAGCGCGCCCCCGCCACCAGGGCCAGCCTTGGATCCGCGACATCTACGAATGCCAGCACTCAATCTTCTACCCCGACCAGCACCAAAACATTGGCGGCGTTAGCGGCGAAGAGGAAGCAAGGGACGGAGGGCATGGATAGCACACCGTCACGTCCTAGTAAGAAACTGAGATGTAAGTCTCGATGTTTGCCTCCACGCGATTCCACTCACTCTATGTTGCCAGCCCTTGGAACTCTTGATATCTCGGACGATGAAGCTGATCAGAGCGGTAGCGGCTCTTCATTGAGAAAGGACAAAGGAAAAAGTAAGCCTTCGAATTCGTGCGCTCAGGATGAGATCGAACTTACCGTTCCACTTCAGTGAAGGCTTTGGACGTTAGAAATATCAACGATACCAACAGTCCTATGCGGAAAGGAAGAGGCATTTGTAAGTCTACTACTCGCTGTGCCCGAGAGGATACAGAACAACTCACCCTTCATCTTAGTGAAGGACATTGTACTCGCGCCTGACTCGGATGAAGAGGAGGATGACGACTTCAGTCCCGTCAAGCCACTCCGTCTCTAACGGGTCGACCGTTGACGGAACGTAGCCTCCTCCCCTAACTGCACATAGCCTTTCCCCTTACGCCTATCCCGCCCTGTTCTGCTGTATATCCTTGTAGATTAGCTGCACGCGAAGTGCGTTCGTCTTCTTGTTCACGGTCTCGTCCCAGTATTTCAAATACACGTAGTACCCTAGTTGATGTAGTTCAGTCTTTCTTGGGATCCTGCCAAGGATCAATACACTCACCATTTGCCGCAAGAGATTCGAGTGGTTGCGACGCCCGGGCCAACCTAATATGGATTCAGTGTCAGTGTCGTTGAACGAGGCGACATGACGGGTCCTGAGATTTTGGTTGATTCCGACTTTCTGGCGAGTCTTTTCGACTCTGGAACTTATGCGAGCCTCACTCGAGGTGTTTGGTGGGGCTCATTTCATTGTTTTACACTAACTAATACTACGGACGGTAGAGAATTAGGACTTACCTTTGCGGAGATGTTGAGGTTGCCTGGTCAAGAGTGGCATGTTGTGGCTGTGCAGAAAACGCGCCCAGGATATAGGCACAAGGATGCAATTCCGTCTGACGCCCGTCAAGCGCCCGCTACTCCGACATGTATATATCACAGCAAAGGACGCCGGGAATACAAGACTGTATAGCTCAATGGTAGAGCATGTGGATATAATATGGGCGATGTAACCATCGTGACCACAGGTCCCAGTTCGATTCTCGGTGCAGTCAGGAATTATTTTCTATGTTGATTCTACCTGGGCGCTTAACGGGCGTCAGACGGAATTGCATCCTTGTGCCCATATCCTGGGCGCGTTTTCTGCACAGCCACCTCATGCCACTCTTGACTCAATCCCGCCGCCGTCAACAGCGGTGGACTCCCTCTCGAGGTAAGTATGCTGTCTTTCCGTCCCCTTAGAGTACAGTCGTAATTACTACAATACAAATAACTTGAAAGTTTATGAAAGAACCAGTCGGTGGCAAAAAGCCCCGTTGAATTTCGTTTTTATCGTAGAGACAAAGACAAAAAATGCAGCCAGAAATGCTGACCGACGATCTACAGGCTCGGCTGCGGCACCTCTGCACTAGGTGCTACGCCAGGCGACGTCCTTCTCGTTTCATTCGGTGCGTTGTGTATTCTCTGGATGTCTGCCAGAATTAAGCTCACGATTTCGATGTTTTTAGGGCGTTTCGTTCGGTTTCATTGTTCGGTTTCCCTCGATTGACGACACGTTTTCAACCTTCTATCCGGTACGTTGTGTGATAACCAGCTCAACGTTGACGGCAGGCTAACGGTCTTGACACGATTCAGGTCATTACTACCCATCTTTACTTGATATTCGAGACATTCAACATTCAATGGCGCTTGGAAAGCGCAAAAGAACTGGCATCGACAGATTTCTGGACCTTACGGCGTTTGAGGATGGAGATAATGATTACGATGAAGGGGAATCGGAAGTCGAAGAACATTTCGAGGACAGCGACGACGATGTTGAAAACGGTGCGTTCAACTTCCTACTATTTTTGTGCCTTATTGACTCTAGCTTCTCACTCAGATCCTGCTCTCAATCATGCGCGACTCTCGTTCGAAGCTCCCGAGGATCGCCAATCGTTTGTGGATGCCCTCTGTGACGACCTCACTGCTCGTTATGTACGCGAGCCTCAACTACAACCCACAGCAGGATCTTCCGGGATGCGGCAGCTCTTGAAAGAACCTTCCAGACTGCAGCAAACCATCGACCCTTCTCTGCTGAATCAATCCTCGGAATTCCAGCCAACAGCAGGACAGTCCAGACGTACCGCATCACCCTCTCTCTCCCCAGCTCCACAAAGCTCGATATTCCTGCCTCTCATCTCTGAACCACCGTCTCTCCCCTCCCCACCTTCCTTCGAGCCGTCTTCGCAACCGACGTTCCAGCAGCAGAGAGGAACTCCCCTGTTTCTGCCGTCCCCAACACCCGAACCGGCCCAAAAGCGACAAGGAAATAGGGTGAAGGAGCCCCAGTCTGACGCTCAAGGTTTCTACTCCTGGGCATCCCAGCACTCACCAGTGTATCGCTCAATACCCAATCAATCATCGACATCGGAAAATGCTTTCGAGATTCCCGAAGTCGAGAAAATGGGAGACTGGGAGCGTATCCATACACTCAGGAGGAATGCCGAAGCCGCTAACATCCCGACTATCGATCGTGACCACATTCGCAAAATGAAGAAACACGCATGTAGTGCACTCAGCACCCGTCTGAGAGCGCACGTTCAGCCTTTAGAATGGGTGACTATCTGCTCTGGGATGTATCGCGGTGATGTGGGGTTCGCGCTCCACATACCGGCAGATGAGAAGGACGACGAAGAGGCTAGAGAGGCGGAGGAGATTCTCCAGAACAAGTTGAAATACAATCATGCGAAGAAGCAGAGGCACGAGCAGCAAAAGGATATCGATCAAATGGAGGATGAACAAAGGGAACTCGTCTACAAGTTGCGTGGTGAAGAACTCGGTAAAGGTCTCCAAGAAGTAGAACATCTTAGTCGCAAACGCAACGAGTTTGACGTCATGCTCGTACCACGGCTTCCCCTCAGCAAACTCGAAAAATCCGAGCAACGCAAGGAACATGATATCATTCATCCCTTCGTCAACGAGACCGATGGTTCCTCCCCACGCCGCAATCCTCCTCGCCTCTTCAATCCCAAGGAGTACGACAATGTCGAAACCGACGATGTCGGCTACCGATACCGCGGCTCATTTTTCGCCCGCGAGGGTCTACTGGTGGCCACATATCGCAAAAAAGATCTTACACTCGCAACTTCAATCCCACATAAGCTCGAAAAAGCCTTCAGGCAGGCCAATTGCCCCACCTACGACATTTTCCCTTTCCCCTATCCCTCCAGTTGGTCATTTGACGAAGGCGAAGATGTCATCTGGACCGATGCTGGATCACCAACTGCATCCAATGGGGCCCCTCAGCGTGGCATGAACGTTACCTTCAAGTACATGGTGATCCGAGCCCGGGCATCCGACCCTCCGACGGCCATCGTGAGCATGAAGGTGGATGCCGAACAGGTCTTGAAGCCTACTGCCGGCCCTTTTGCTTTCCCCCATCCTGCCAACGAGACGCCCCAGGAGAGCTGGTTGCGAGAGAGGAGGGAAGAGGAGATGCGGCGTGAACAGCGAAGGCTTCAGGAAGTGGTCAGCAAGGGCGAACATGTTGCCCAAGTCCGACATCTTCTCAAAACTCACAAGAAAGACGACTGGATAATCATAATGACAGGGAAAGATCGTGGGAAATACGGTCGCGTTCTCATCAGATACGAGAATATCCTGACTGTATTGTTGCCCGAGGAACACGCGCTTGCCACTTGTCATGTCAATACCGCGAAACGCATGTCTCCGCCCTTGGAGAAAGACTCCCGGCTCGACATCTTTGGGAGGAAGAGAGACCTTATTCCAGCGCCTTGGATTGATACCGAGGTTCGTGTCACGAGAGGCCCCTACAACGGATGCGTTGGTCGTGTTGAGATGGTTGAGAGAGTCGAGGGAAAATTCGGGAGAAGGCTTATGGTTGGTTTATGGGTCGAACTCGTCAAGAGGTTTGTCCTTGTTGACCATGATCACATACTAACGACCCAGTAAGTCCATTACAACAATTAAGTGCGAATGTACTAAATCTTTTCCAGTAAGGCACAACGACTCAGGGATGCTCACCCTCTGAGCGACCTCCAGATTCAAGTCTACGGGATCTCTCGCTCCATGTCCACCAGTCGTGAGCCTTGGTTGGGTACTCACGTTCGCATCACCAAGGGCCACTTCAAAGGCCAATTCGGAAAAGTCCGCGGTGTCAATGTCATCTTCCAGACGGACGATTTACAGAGAGACCGAAAAGTCCCAGGAAAGACCATCGCCAAGCGCAAGGGAATCCAGCTGAGGATTGAACTCGATACTCAGATGGCCGTGAGCACAGGGCTTGTGACTGTCGATTACTTGCGCGTCCTCGATGTCAAGAGCCGTCAGTTTCTCAACCAAGCCTACCCTGTCAAATCAGGTGGTTTTTACGACTATCGCCCTGGACTCGAGGACCTCCCGGTCATAGCGGAGAAATTAGATCATTTGGAGGTGCCCAGCACGCCTCAGTGGTCACGAGAAGAAATGTTGCGAATGCGCTTTGACACGACATTGGACACTCACTGGGACCCCTACGCGTCTACAACTTGCCCCGCTGGCACCTTCGGACCGGATGCAGTTCTCTGGTCTCCCACGTCTCCCCCTGCAATCCCAACCGAACCATCAGTCACTCCTCCAGATATTGAGCCTCTCAATCCCTCCGAGCAGGTTCCGGCACAAATGCTTCAGGAACTTTGCTTGGAAGCCTCCCGAATAGCGAATGGAGAGGAATCAATAGAAGAGACGACTACTCAGCACTGGATCCTTCACCCCAATCTCGTGGGTATGAAGGTACAAGCGGCTGTCGCCGGCGAAGACAAGTATGTCGATATTGTTCGTAAGGATTCACGAGTTCTTGCCGTGAAGTCAGATAGCAACCACGAGACCATTTACAACCCCATCAGCATTCAGCACGCTCGGGAGCCTATAAAGCCCAGTACCGAGAAGAACCTGATGGTCGTTGTTGGCGGTGATCCCGAGCACATAGGCAAACTCGTTCGACGACTCTCCAACTTCTACTTGGGGTCAAAGTCGGAAGAGAACCATTGGATCATTGTCAACGTGATCAAGAGGACCAGTCCCACCGCTGAAGAAAGCTTGACTCCTGAACGGCTGGAACTGGATCCCAAGACGATGCTGGCCAGGGTTTACGAGTCCTGAAAGCGCAGAACAGCCGCAGACGAATACATGAAGCTAACTCGCAAGGCAATACTGGCTGGCAATAGGCGTGTAGTTCCTATTCGTCCACTCCCTTGATTCAACGGTTTGGTGCGTCCTAGATATCGTCGCTCTCCTGGCTAGTGCGACAGTTACTACATTTAGTTCACTCTTGTTCACGTTTGTTCACTATATCAATAGTATAGATCTTGTATCTTGTTTCGTGTATTTGTGGTACTGGTCTACATGTATTTTAATGGTACGATATGACACGTTCAATACGTTTATTGACCCCCCCCCCCCCTGGACGATGTCTGGCCTCTTCGTGGCCCAGTTGGGGGACTAGTAACCGTCTAAAGATGGTGAAGCGAACAAGACATCATAAATATCACGTTGGAGAATGTGGCCGAGATGGAGTGCCTGGCTTGTGTTTCGGTGAGTTCAGATTTCGTCTCACGTATATGTGTAGCGCTGACAACCTATTCAGCTCGCCGAATCAATGGACAAAATTGCATAGAACCGAACTGCCCCGGATCGAGATCTGCTTACGATAGGTTGTGTGATACCGATTGGTGGTTTCCGAGCACTTTTAGAGAGGTGAATTGTGTTTTCGTTCACCACCATTTCCTTGACCTAAACCCTCATTCAATGTCCAAGCCTACTTTCAAACGTCGCCACTTCGGCAAGGGCCAAAACGCAGCCTTGAAGGAAGCGATGGATAGTATTACGCCTGCTACAAAACGCCAACGCACCTCTCAGATGATCGATTGCAGTGGAACAACGACGCATGTTCCGGCCCCACCGCTGCCTTCGCCGTCGAAATCACGGGTGCCTCCCAGACCAAATCCCCCACCACCGGTGCTGCATCTATCAGCGCTCGAGGCTAAGCCTGTGGAGGCAGAGATGGAAGATCCGGACGTCGAGAAGTCTGAGAAGGAACGAGCGGAGGAGGAAGTATCGGACGAGAAGATACCATTGGAGGAGTTGTTGAAACAAGACAAGACTCGCGTATGTTCACCCTTGTTCACTTTTGTTCAGTTGATCCAACTTGCCTCTGACAACTCTCGCAGCGTCGCCGAGTCTTGGGAGACTGGGAAACCAAACTTGATCAAGCTGCGCTCCTCATATTCAAGCGCGAGGCCCACGCCGACATCGGTACCCGATGTGGGTGTGGTAATGGCATTCGCCAAGTACGATGCTATGACTGCCTCCAGCTACCGTTGCTGTGCAAAGACTGTTGGGTTCAAGCCCATAAACACGACAGCCTACATTGGGCGCACGTTTGGGTACCGGGTGGCTTTTTCGTCAAACATGACATCTCTGCCTTGGGCCATAGTATTCCGCTCGGTCACGAAGGCGGCCAGTGCCCCAAACCTAAACCAGATCGGTCGCTCATCATCGCTCATATGAATGGGGTCCATTCTACAAAGGTTTCATTCTGCGGTTGCGAGAAGGCAGCATTGAGGGACAAATGGACCCAGCTTTTCGACCACGGCTTTCTCCCGTCGACAGTGTTGGACCCTCACTCCTGCTTCACTTTCTCGCTCATGCGCCAGTACACGATGCTTCACTGGCAGTGTCACGTTACGCCCTTCAATTACATCAAAGCTATCCGCCGATTGACGAACAATGTCGGCACCGCCGACGTCCCCGTGAGTTTGTTCAATCTGTCTGCGGGACTGTGTCCTAATGAACAATGCTGTAGGATTTGTTCAAGCAATTTACTCTCGCTGAGCGTATATGGGACTTCGTTCAGGTCGAAGGGAGAGCCGGAGTCCATCACAAGTTATCTCAATTCTTACCAGAACCTCCAGCGAACGATCTTATCGTGGAGTGCCCATCGTGTCCTCACCCCGGAGTGAACATGGAACCAGGTTGGGAGAAAACCCCAGAGGCGCTTGGGTAAGTTCTAGAAACAGCTGGTCTACGCAATGCGTTAACTTTATCTAGACATCTACATATGACTCGCCTCACCCTCGACGGGAACTACCACGCAAACCATTATGCTAAGGGGAAGAATGCAGATCAGAACGACATTTCGCTTTGGGCTGGGCGGGGTTATTTCCCAATAGAATCCGTCTATAACCAGCATTGCGGTCTCAAGGAGGCCACTTCAGCTGAGGTTCGTCACCTTTTCCTCCCTCAGACGTTGCTTCCCAACGCATGTTGCTGTAGAAAAGCGTTTGCGGACACTTGAACACGATCAGTAAACAAAACAAAGCGAAATTCAAAAACATGGACATAAGCGGCATCGTCAATTGCCAATGTTGTCATGTCTTCACCCGAAGCTCGGCGAATCTGAAATGCGCGGAAAGGTCTGGTGTATCACCTGTTCCTATTCCTCACCTCGCTGACCACCACATCACAATTAGATGGGTTTGCGTTGACGAGTGTCTTGCTCGAGCGGTCAAGCAGACGTTCTCATCAAATCCGAAGGCACCACGCGGTCGAGTGGTAGTTAGCTACGATGCCATGTGCGCATTGTGCAAATATATCATCGATCGATGGTTAGAGATGCACCCGGACTACGCTCATATAGTCAACGATGCGTACTGGGTTATTCCAGTCTGCCATTGTCGCAACCACATCGACAGTTGCGAGCCGATGTTCCTCTATGTCTACAAGGACGGCGTTGGCACGTTCAAGGGCGAAACAGCCGAGCAGTTATGGGACCACCTCAACGGCTTCGGGGCTTCCAATCGTCAGCGGAACAAAGGCAGCCGGGAAGATGCGTATAATGGAGCCTTCGGAGATTTGAATTGGAGGAAGACAGTAGGAATAGGTGAGGTCATGACTACGCGACCGTCCCTCCTCGCGCTGACCTACTTCTCAACCTAAACAGCAACCCAATTGTACAATGAAGTCACAGACCTCAAAACATTGTACAAGCGCAATCGCGATTTTCTAATAGGGCTATGGCACCTATACGAGGACAAAGCAATTCAATGGAATGCCGAAGACAGGTCACCTCGAGTGGATCCGAAACGAAAACGCTCCGTAATCTCAGTGTATCAGCACAACGATGACGGTAAAGGTATGATTACTCGTGGCCATAAGGTTGTTCGATCCTCATTCATTCTTCCAGCACCAACCCTGAGGTCCATGCTGGACGAGCTGAAAGGTTCGCTCGAGGATTTCGAAACGCCCACGGGGAGGAAGAAACTCGGGGCCGCCGCAGCGTTTCTGGATGAGGGCGTTGCTCTCGCTATCACTCGGTGCGTGTGCCATCTCTCGTTACTTGCCGACAATCAACTAAATGTTGAGCTGGTTGCCAGAGAACACCTTCTCAGACTCGTCAAGAAACACCCCAAATTTAACCCCGACTCTCAAGAAGGCAAGGAGATAACAAGCCGGCGGGAGAAGTATAGAGTCCGCCTTGACAAGTTCCACAAGGCTCAGGGCAAATTCATGAAGGCAGATGCCGCTACGAAATATCCGCCTCAACCCTCTCGCGAGCCCGAGCAACAAGAGATCGCTCTGCCCTCAAAATTCACCCCGACAGAGCGAGTCGAGTACGACCTGGTGCTCCTCGCTGACGGCCAAGTCAAGCTGGTAGAGGGCAGACTTTACGATATCGTCCGAGAGTTACAGCGCTCGGCTAAGACTCTCACTCAAGCCCGAGACCGCAAGAAAAAGAACGGGGGTAGTCAAGATAAGAATACCCGCGCTCTAGCTGTGATTTTGGAGATGCAGGAGATTCGGGACAAGCACGTACGGGAGTACAGGATTTTGCGGGAGATGCTCTCCGATCTGGGAGCGTTGGACGAGGCCGAGTGGCCGTATCTGAAGATGGAGGACACTTACCGCAAATCGACCGAACAGCGGCGGGCACCGGGAGCGTCCAGAATAGAAGAGGGATCTCTATGGGGAAAAGTTGGACTTGCACATAAACAACAAGGTCCTTCGAAGTCCGACAGCCCCCAAGAGCTACAGCCTTCTCAGAAAGCGGTACACGATGGCCCCAGTTTGTACGGTCAGTATTTCTTGCCTCGCTCCCACTTCTTTGCATTGATCCAGTCACCTCTGTTCCATTCCGTGTTCACCCTGTTCACTCTCCGCGTCGCGAACAACGTCAATCACAATCGTTTTAGGCACTCAAATGTCGACGTCGAACAAACGGGGCAACGCGAAGAGTACGTGAATGCCTGTCGCACGTCTTGCGTCGACTCAACTGATAAACCAACCAACCACAGAACGCGCAGAACGAAAGGCACCCGATCATGAGGCCCCATCAGTCGGTGCCACGGCTCAGAAGAGGTCCTATGAGGAGATGGCAAACGTTGAAGAGACCGAGATCGACCCGGGTGAACAGGAGATAGGAGGGTGGATTTGGGGTAATCGTGTTGTCTTGCAGAAAATGACCCCGGAAGAGATCGTCAAATGGCGCGAGAAAGGTGATTCGATAGTTCATTCATATGCATGCGTGTAGCTCAACCACTCCATAGGCGACAGGACCCATTTCTTCAAAGCTGATGCTGAGTTTGAGCGCGTTCGAGAGGAGCTCGAATACAAGCACGCGTGTTTCGACAGGACCATTCGTTTCTTTGCTACCAAGCACGATCATTGGAGCCGAGCAGCTCTTAATGCGGAGAAGGATGGGATGGTCGGGATGGCCGGGATGGCCGGGATGGCTGCATATGCAAAGGAAAAGGCAGCAATGTACGACGCCCTTCGAGCCGATTGTCAGAAAAAGTTCGAGTCGTGCGGAATCCCGGATTTCGTGCACATCCCTGAAGGCAAGACTTTGGCAGATCAGGTCGCTGCGTTTCGCCTGCAGGAGGACAAACGTTTCCCTGAGCCTCGGTCAGTATTCCGGTTTCTCCGAATCATCCTATCACTGACGGCCACTTCCAGGGATGAAAAGCGCCCAGCATTCCACGATCCGACAATTCATGCCAAAGGGTTCAAGGACACGCGTGAGGGCGTGGAAGGCACAGGTGAGCACCTTGTGGAGTTACCAACACGTGAACTTACGAGTACCTATTCCCACCTAATTCAGCGTACTAGGGGACCCCACACCCGTCTGAATATCCTCATTTACTTTATCTACTCGCGTTCTCTGTCTCCCCTTGTTGACTGTAGTGTTACTGTTCGCCAGTAGCTTATTCATAGGCAGTTCGTTCACTGGCAGTCTGTTCGCCCGTGGTGAGATCACCTGTAATTCGCTTATCGTTGCCGTGCAAAATCAATCAGTCCCTAACACCCCTTGGACGTCGTCTGGCCTCTTCGTGGCCCAAGGGACTAGTAGTCGGGGATGATATCTCCGATGAAGCGAACAGGCGTCTGGTCGCCTCCGCGATCTTTGAAAGACATTATTACCAGAGCTATGTTCTCCCCGTCTGTACCAATTGCCATCACTGATACTTTATTCAGGTTTCGTTTAAAGACCAATCATTCTGGCGCTTACAGAACCTCGTGGTATAGACAACAACTTGTGAGTCTCTTCGGTACCAAGTTATAGCATGTTTACACAAGGCAATCATAGCCGGGATTCGAAATTCTCGATTGCTCGTACTACCTCCGGGCCGATGGATGAGTCGCTGTGCAACCATAACACAAAACGACAATGCGTCGCGCTGTTGGTGTCCACGGTTGCAAGATGGTTTGCGATCCAGACGATCTCAGAGAAGAGGGCTGTGATGAGGCAGAAGAATCCAAGAAAAGGCACGGTGGTTGCGGTCACACACAGCCTCTCGTGCGTTAAGAGGGCTTGAAGCTTTCCTTGCAGTACAAGAAGCCGAAAGATGATGACGAGGTTTGTGGTTTCGACGACTCGTTCTGACTCACTTGCTGACAGAGGTGCAGGAGGGCAAATCCTTGCAGCCTGACGAGAGGCTGATGACACCTTCAGAGGTCTACACCACTTTCAAGAAGACGTCGGACTCTGACCTCCACCTCAATCATGCGCGTCCGGAATGGATGGTCCTTACAGTCATACCCGTCCCTCCGCTTCCCGTATGGCCGAGTATCACGGTTGATGGCGGTGCGATGCGGAGTGAGGACGGTCCCCCATACAAGCTTGGTGGCATCCCCAAGGCATCTGTCAACATTCGAAGATGTGAGCAAGAGGGTGCTCCTGCTCACGTCATCTTGGAGTTAGAGCAGCTGTTGTAGGTGAGGTTCACAGTGCGGGAAATCTACCGGATGCTGATGGCGAACACTAGTTTCACGTCGCGACTTACATGGACAATGATACTACGGGTGTCCCTCAGGCGTTGCAAAAGTCTGGTCGACCGGTCAAAGTCATTCGTGCTAACCCCGCCATCACCGTCTTCGAAACCTCTCTCCTTACCAGGCACCGAGTATCAAGATGAACAACTTGGCGGCCATTTTTCATGGTCGTACTCGGACTCGGAGATCTTCGGTATACCCCCGGACACGTCAAAGCTACCTGATTCGTCTCCGGGACAAGGTGGCAGTCTTCTACTTATTGACGATCCCGACGTTCTTACCCCGCATTCCCCATTCCCCCGATAACTTCGACTTGGATCCATCCCTCTACTCCGGTTGCCCTGACCCAGATGTGGAAAGGCTTTTAGCTCTCAGAAGGAAATCACAAGCCGCAAAAAGGAATGCGAAAGGGGTCGAGGAAAGGTCTCTATCTTCTGGTTTTATGTTCGCAAGCGCTGAAGCCCGGAAGATCCGGAAGAAGGAGAAGGAACATGCCAAGGAGATCTCGGCGATGTTGAGGCTCAAGCTCGTCTGAAGGGCAAGGAGGGCCGTTTGAGAGGAAACCTGATGGGAAAGCGTGTGGATTTCTCAGCGCGTACAGTCATCACTGGTGATCCGAACCTTGAGTTGGACGAAGTCGGGGCACCGAGAAGTATAGCCATGAACTTGACTTTCCCTGAGCAAGGTAGGTTTTCTGCTTATATATAGCTCACCACTCTGACGCGCGTGCCCTCTCACAGTAACCCCATACAACATCACCTACCTTCAGGAGCTGGTACGGAATGGACTGACGACTTACCCGGGCGCCCGATACGTTGTTCGCGATACAGGAGAACGTATAGTCTTGCGATACAACAAACGAGCGGATGCGTTCCTTCAGTATGGATGGATAGTTGAACGTCACTTGAAAGATGGAGAGTAAGTGTACGCCTCCACTGATCTAGACGGGTCACTCACTTCACTTCGTATAGTTTCGTCCTCTTTAATCGACAACCCAGTCTGCACAAAATGAGTATGATGAGTCGTCGGGTGCGGTTGATGTCTTATTCCAGTGAGTATATTCTATCTCCACCCGTCGTCCAAGAAACTTAGCACGGTCATGATAACCTTCCGATTGAACCCTCTCGGTGTAAGTGCCCCGTTCATGTACCGCTTCATGTTGCTTCAACTGCACCCAGTACGCCTCCGTACAATGCTGACTTCGATGGTGATGAAATGAACATGCAGTACGTAGCTCCTCAGGTTCGCCATTGGAATGTAACTTACCTTTTGTCTCTTTCCAGCGTTCCCCAAAGCGAAGAGACCCGGGCTGAGCTCAGTCAAGTAGCTTGGGTACCTCGTCAGGTAAGCTCTGCCGTAAAGGTTCGATCTTTTCGTTGCTCATAATCTTCTCCGCAGATCATCTCTCCCCAAGCCAATAAGCCCGTCATGGGAATTGTTCAGGACACCCTCTGTGGCATTCGAAAGTTCACCCTCCGAGACAGCTTCCTGGACTGGAACCTGGTTCAGAACATCTTGCTCTGGGTTCCGGAATGGGACGGCGTCGTTCCTATACCGGCAATTCTGAAACCCAAACCCCTGTGGACCGGCAAACAGATCCTGTCGCTCGTCATTCCTCGAGGTATCAACATTCTTCGTTCGCCGGATCCCAAGTCATCCAACCCCATATTCGACGACGGGATGATGATCGAGAACGGCGAGGTCATCTTCGGAATCGTGAAGAAGGATACCGTCGGTGCTTCGCAGGGTGGTTGTCACAGATTTTCTCTCTCTACATCTAATCTCCCTATATCTTATCTGTGCCATGTAGTTATCATATCATTCGATCCAATCCAACATCTTATCAGTAGATATCTGATCTCTTGTTCTATAGATTCGGTCTGGACTCATCTAGATAGATCTGTAACTAAAGGGGATACGCATAGGTCTAGATCTGCCACACCATGACTACGGCGAGTCATGTGCTGTGTGGACAGCTCAACCACTCGAGTTGACTCTTACGACTCACTCGACTCATACTTACACCTTGATTGCACCATCACGACTCATAGTAGACTCATCCTGACGAGTGCATCAGTCAGCTTAGGTATCATAGGTCTTAGATAGTGTCTGGGGTCCTATAGAATCCATGTATATAAGCTAGATCGTCTGAGGCATAAACCTCAGACTAAAGAACGTCTTCTGTCCTTTGACAACATCTCCTCTGCTCTCTGCATTCACATCAGTTATTCCCTTATCATCAAAACCACATCTGAACAGGTGAGTAGTGGTTTTGTGATAGTTTCTTTAGTCTTGTTTCGTTGCTGCTGCTCTGCAGTAATTTCTGTTTACAGGTCATGTCATTATGTCTCTGAGGGTTCTGGGGGCTCATATGGATCTGGGGGATATGGCCATCGGTTCTGAAAAGGCTGGTGTGTCTAGTCGGAAGGCATCCCCTTGTGGGAGTGGACTTTTAATGTCTGCATGCTGACGGACAATTGCTGGACCCTAGGCGTAAGGGGTACTCGCTGCATTATGCAAAGAGGTCAGAAACCACTTCGGTGGTGGTCCGCGAAAGTGACGGCCAGCTGGTCTTGCGAGTTGAAGACGTGGGTAAACATGTTTCACCTCTTGTAGTGCTGTGGACAGTGCTAGGATCCGATTTCCCTTTCCCCGAGACAACATGCATGGCCGTATACGGTTTTTCTTTTCTTGTACCATGTCTTCTGAAAAGGGATATGTTGTACTTATGCCATTTTGCCATAGTTATGCCGAAAGTAGCCAAGAACCATCAGTTTATCACACCTGTCAACAAACGTTCAACAACCGAAACTCTTCAGCTTCAACAGGAGGCTCGTGAACACACTCAACGTCTCAGCTTACTTGCTCGTATGGGCTTGGAAAAGCGAAGGACTCTCCTCCAACGCCTCTCATCTCCACCTCCACCAGTCAATCCTCTATCTCTTCTCGAACGAATCGAATATCAGATTCCTGAACCCATTCCTAACCATCTCCACTTCCGACGCACGAAGAACCTCCGACGAATTCCCGAATATCAACCTCTCCTTGCCGCTTGTATTAAGCGCATGGATAGAATTTTCCATGAATTATCGTTTGAGGAATCTCAAGCCAAATTGGGAGGTCCTCCGATGAGGATACCAGTGGAGCTTGCAAATAGGGTATGGGAGAAGTATGATAGACTTCAGGATTTTTATCATGGGATTGATAAGACAGAGGAATTGGGGCACAAGATGTCCAATACCCAATGGAGACAGTTGAAGGGAGCTATTAAAATGTTTAAGAAGGTTTCCTTACATGACTTAAAGGATAGACTTGTAGAGATTTGTCAAGAAATCGACAATCTCGATGTAATATTCCCTGATGTATAATATACTTGGCATAACGGCTTGGCAGCCTTTCTTTCTTCTCTTCATATTTACGATGGAACAATTCGTTAATACATCTGAACAGCAATGTCAACAACACCCGCACCAATTGCAAACTTGTCAGAACATGAGGCTTGGGAACCTGAATTTCCTGAAGTCCAGTGGCCAACTATTGACGAGTGGAACCAGCTGCTTGTTGCACATTTTGATCAAAATGTAATGGGTCTCACCAATGAACAAATGACCCAACTTAGTCAATTGATTCGAAATGCCCATGGAGATGCAGTAAACAGGATGAAAAGGGTTGTTGACAATCATGTCGTAGCAATCAAAGATCAATTCAATCCTGAACTGAGTGGAGCATACAACAACACCTTTGTACTTCAGTCACAAATCAACGATCTGAAACTCATGACGCAGATGCAAACTGCGGTTATGGAATCCATGAAAGAACAAATACAGCACTACCGGGACCAATTCAATGCCTTGTCAGTCGATAACGCAACCGGTGGTGGTGGTGGAAAAGCTGGATTCAAAATCCCAGAACCACCAACATTTTCTGGATCAGATTCGAAAGTGAACTTGAAGGACTGGGTAAATCAACTCAGTTTGTACAACTCGCATTATGGAATCATTACCGACAAGCATCAAATCGTCACGGCTCTTACCCGTGTACGAGGTGCTGCTGCAACGTACCTGCAGAAATACTTTGATAAGCTTACTGCAGGCGAAGACTTGGGCACTTTCCAAGAATTCGTTAACGAACTTGCCATCTATGGAGAGAAAGATGATATAGAAAGCTACAAGAAGGCGCTTACTGCCCTCTGGAAGAACGAAACCTTGGCGCACAAGGACTTTATCAAATATGCCGAACAGTATCGTACTCTTGCCCGCGTGGTCGGATATGAGGACGATAATCTTTTCATAGATAAGCTCAGAGAGGTTATACCCAAGGACCTGCGTAGTGTGATGGTTCCTTATGAGGTTAACAACCAAATTCCTAAGAAATGGGATGCTTATCTCGAGCTTCTGATCAAGACGTATAAGTTCCTTCACCCGGAAAAGTCGACAAGGGATGTTTTTGCTACTGGCGGTAGCAGTAACACAGGCAATGGCAATAATAAGAAGTCTGACCCTGATGCGATGGATATAGACTCGGCAAAGAAGGTCAAGGCGAAACACGCAAATTCCCAAGATGCCAAGCAGAAACTATGTCAGATCTGCTCTGGTAAAGGCTTCAAGGCTAAATCGAAAACACATAACACCAATGATTGTTACGAAAAGCCTGGGAATGAGCATAAACGACCTGCTCCAAGAGCTTCAACGTCAAATCCTTCAACATCAGGTCAAGGCAACAAGAATGGAAACTCTGGTAAAGGTACAGCCTCCGGCAAAACCTTCTACCAACGGCTAATGGAAATGGCCAAAGAATATGATATTGACACCTCGGATGCCCCATCCGAAGTCAACATCAACTCTGCGAGTATCCAGGAAATAGTCGAAACCGAGTCTTCCGAAATGGGGACAACTGCACAAGTCGATGGAGTGCAGGCGGGACCTTCTCAACCAACCGGTAAAGGGAAGAAGGCAATTCGACGATCCAATGTGGATTTTCCCGAAGGACTGTAGAGGATAACGTCTGTGATCTACAGTCAGGGAGTAGTGTACCCTCGTTCGGCACTGAGCAGGACTCAGTAGAAGTAGGACTGGAATCTTGTACAGTAAATATTGCTCGCAACAAGACTTTTTCTTTTAGAATTCCAGTTACACTTTGGGTATACGGATATAAAGTGCAGACCGAGGCTCTAGTTGATTCTGGTGCCACAACGAATTTCATCGATAAATCATTCGTTGAAAGAAATCACCTGGTAACAAATAAACTGGCAACTCCGTATGAAGTTAAAAATGCGGATGGAACTTTCAATATTTCAGGACAAATAAGGGAATATGTCCGCGCCTATGTGCAAATTGGGACCCATAAGACCACACATTACCTTTTCGTCACCCAGCTTGGGGACAAGGAAATGATGATTGGCTACTCTTATCTATACAAGCACAACCCAGAAATAGACTGGCGTAAAGGTGAATGGAAGTTCTCCAGGTGTCCAGATACATGCGCCACTAGAGTCCGTAAAACACCAGATTTCGAGGCTGGAACCGAAGAACTCGAACTCGACTCAGGATTGCCGTGGGATGACTCACTGGACAGTTTAGGAGAGGAAGACTCCGACAATCCTTACATCAACTGGGTAGATATTGAAGACCCAGATGACCGTGAACAAGCAAAAGTTATTGCGTCCATGTTCGAAGATGACTTGGACGAGGATCTCGACGGATCAGATGAGGACACCAGAAATTGGAAGTCCCATGTGCCAAAATGGTTACATCCCTATGGCGACGTCTTTTCCAAGAGAAAGTCAGAGCGGATGCCGGAACGTAAGGCATACGACCATCCAATTGAGTTTGTGGAAGACTCAACACTTCCCAAACCATCCAAACTATACCCGCTATCTCCAAAAGAACGAAACTCTTTGGATGAGTGGATTGATGAGGAACTCCGAAAGGGTTACATTAGACCTTCAAAAAGTCCTGTAGCCGCACCTTTCTTCTTTGTCAAAAAACATGATGGAAGTCTTAGACCTGTAATGGACTATCGTACCCTCAACTCCGTAACTGTGAAGAATCGCTATCCAATTCCACGGATCTCAGATCTAATTGATTCGCTTAGCCAAGCATCAATTTTCACCAAGATCGATCTACGATGGGGATATAATAACGTCCGCATTCGTGAAGGTGATGAGTGGAAGACAGCATTCATAACAAAACGAGGATTATTTGAGGCTACGGTTATGTACTTTGGGTTTTCAAATGCACCAGCGACATTTCAGTCGATGATGAATGACATCTTGGGAGATCTTATCCGGGATGGCAAAGTTATGGTGTACTTAGACGACATTCTTATCTTTGGAAACGACTTAGAAGAACATCGCAAAATCGTTCAAGAAGTTCTGAAAAGGCTTCGAGATAACGATCTCTACGCTAAAGCGGAGAAGTGCTTCTTTGAGAAGGATCAAATTGATTATCTTGGTATGATCATCTCGAAGGGACACGTTGCGATGGATCCAAAGAAACTTTCAGGAGTTCAAGAGCGGCCAATACCTGCAAAAGTAAAGCATGTGCAAGCTTTCCTGGGATTCGCAAACTTCTATCGTAGATTCATCAAAGATTTTGCGAAGATTGCGAAACCACTCACCACTCTTACCAAGAAAGAACAACCTTGGGCATGGGGCGAAGATCAAAAGAATGCTTTTGAGGCTCTGAAAAAGGCCTTTACTTCAGCTCCCATACTTCGAATTCCAGATGACACAAGTCCATTCCGCCTTTCTACCGATGCTAGCGACTTCGCCATTGGCGCTGTCTTATCTCAACTGGACCCAGCAGATCAACTCTGGCATCCAGTTGCGTTCTATTCAAAATCTCTTGATATACATGAACGTAATTATGAGATCTATGACAAAGAACTACTTGCAATAATTCGCGCATTGGAAGAATATAGACATTATCTGGAAGGACATCCGGAAAAATTCGAGATTTGGTCGGATCATCAGAATCTGACATACTTCAAATCAGCCCAGAAATTAACTAGGAGGCAAGCGAGATGGGCTCTGTACCTCACACGCTTTAACTATTCCCTACACCATAAACCTGGTAAAACAATGCAAGCAGAAGACCCTCTGTCCAGGAGGCCAGATCATGAGGAGGGGGTAAACCTCGATAATCGCGATCAAATTTTGCTCAAACCTGAATTTTTTGCCATTCAGGCGCTCGAGGCTACTCATGAATCGCCTGTAGACGACGATCAAATCCTAAGAGAGGTCAAAGAAGCATTGCTATCAGATGAACTTACGAAGGACTATAAGTCACTTCTGGAATCAGGACCACGAGAATTCAAGAAATCTCTGGAAGATTGGAACTTCGAGAATGGACTTCTACTCTATCGAGGAAAAGTTTACATTCCCAAAAGCACAGACGACCACTTACGACGACGAGTTGTTCAAATCCACCACGATATCACCTCTGCCGGACACCCTGGTAGATGGAAGACTTACGAACTAGTAACTCGTAACTATTGGTGGCCTGGCATGTCAGTCTTTGTGAAGAAATATGTCACAGGTTGTGATACTTGCCAGCGTAGCAAGAATCGCCCTGAACAGCCATTTGGACCATTACAGCCAAATGAGGTCCCTAACGGACCTTGGGAGATTATCTCCATCGACCTTATTACCCAGCTACCACCTTCGCTCGAATACAATGCAATCTGTGTTGTGGTTGATCGACTCACCAAGCGGGCTCACTTCTTCCCTATCACGAATAACTTCTCTGCAAAGGACCTTGCAAGGTTACTGTATGACAGAATCTACCCTCTGCATGGACTTCCATATCAGATCATTTCGGATAGAGGAACACAGTTCGCTGCTGAAATATTCCAAGAATGGTGCAAACTCCTTGGAATTAAATCAACGATGTCGACATCTTATCATCCACAAACAGATGGACAAACAGAACGAGTGAATCAAAGTCTGGAACAATATCTCCGGTGCTACGTTGACTACAATCTTGATGATTGGTCGCTACTGCTAAATGTGGCAGAATTCGCTTACAACAACGCAGCACATGAAGGGACAAAGTCAAGTCCTTTCTTCTTGGAGTATGGTCGACACTTACGAGCTGGACCAACGTTGGCCAAAGAGCTTTCAAAGAACAACGACCTTAACGACATTTTTCATCAAAGACTTGATGCTGAGGAGCAAGCGAAAGCAGCCCTGAAGCTCGCAGCTGAAAGGATGAAGTGGTACTACGACCAGGGGGTTCAAAATGTTCCCTTCAAAGTTGGAGATAAAGTACTACTGAATCTGAAAGATTATCAGGACAAGGAACGGGCACTCAATCCGAGATACGAGGGACCTTTCACAATTATTGAAAAGTTGTCACCGGTTACCTTTAAACTTCAGATGCCATCGAAATTTCGAGCATATCATCCTGTTTTTCATGCCAGCAAGCTTGCCACATATAACGAACCCACTATCGTTGGACAAAAGCCACCTGCACCTGAACCAATTGTGGTGAAGGGTCACTTAGAATGGGTGGTTGACAGAATCCTGCAACATCGTATTCGTGGAAAGACAACTTATTACTTAGTAAGATGGGAAGGTGAAAGCCGAGATGAAGACTCCTGGGAACCAGCCAGCAACTTAAAAAACGCTCCAGAGAAAGTCAAGGAGTACAAGAAGCTTGGACTTAGACCAGTAAGGGTTATTGAAATGGATGAATTTTTCGAAAATGAAGTCCATGTGTTCTCATCGGAGCTCGAACCAAGAGGGGGGGTAATGTCACAGATTTTCTCTCTCTACATCTAATCTCCCTATATCTTATCTGTGCCATGTAGTTATCATATCATTCGATCCAATCCAACATCTTATCAGTAGATATCTGATCTCTTGTTCTATAGATTCGGTCTGGACTCATCTAGATAGATCTGTAACTAAAGGGGATACGCATAGGTCTAGATCTGCCACACCATGACTACGGCGAGTCATGTGCTGTGTGGACAGCTCAACCACTCGAGTTGACTCTTACGACTCACTCGACTCATACTTACACCTTGATTGCACCATCACGACTCATAGTAGACTCATCCTGACGAGTGCATCAGTCAGCTTAGGTATCATAGGTCTTAGATAGTGTCTGGGGTCCTATAGAATCCATGTATATAAGCTAGATCGTCTGAGGCATAAACCTCAGACTAAAGAACGTCTTCTGTCCTTTGACAACATCTCCTCTGCTCTCTGCATTCACATCAGTTATTCCCTTATCATCAAAACCACATCTGAACAGGTGAGTAGTGGTTTTGTGATAGTGGTCTTGTCCACGTCGTGTTTCGGGAGAAGGGTCCTGAGGCGACTAAGCAGCTCTTCACTGGGTTGCAGATGGTCGTCAACTTCTGGCTCTTTCACAACGGCTTCAGTATCGGTATTGGCGACACAATTGCAGATACGGGCACCATGTCCTTCATCACCAAGACGATTGCGGAGAGTAAGGCGAACGTGGCGAAGATCATTGATGATGCCTACCATGACCGTCTGAAGGCTGCGCCCGGTATGACTATCCGTGAATCGTTCGAGAGCTTGGTGGAGCGACAGCTCAACTTGGCTCGTGATACGTCCGGTCGGTTTGCGCAGAAGAATTTGAAGGAGGACAACAACGTCAAGCAGATGGTGGTTGCTGGATCAAAGGGTTCGTTCATCAACATCTCGCAGATGTCAGTGTGTGTCGGGCAGCAGAGTGTGGAGGGAAAACGTATTCCTTTTGGATTCCGGCACCGGACGCTCCCTCACTTCCATAAGGACGACTTCAGTCCGGAGGCCAGAGGGTTCGTCGAGAACTCTTACCTCCGAGGATTGACACCGCAGGAGTTCTTTTTCCATGCGATGGCTGGAAGAGAGGGCCTCATCGATACCGCCGTCAAGACAGCTGAGACTGGTTACATCCAGTGTCGGTTGGTGAAGGCTTTGGAAGATGTCATGGTCTGTTATGACGGGACGGTGCGGAACTCGTTGGGGGATCTCATCCAGTTCGTTTATGGAGAGGACGGCATGGACGGCGCATTTATCGAGAAGCAGAGTACCGACACCTTCGGACTCAACGATAAGGAATTCGAACACAATTACCGAGTAGATGTCACTGATCCCAGTGGCGGTTTCCTCCCCGGTGTGCTGCAAGTTGGGCTTGATGATAGCTCCCTGGAGCTTCAGACCAAACTCGATGAGGAGTTTACTACGCTCGTTGAGGACCGTCGCCTCCTACGAAACTTCATTTTCCCCCGCCAAGATCCAAATGTCAGCCAGTACCTTCCCGTCAACATCCAGCGTATCGTCCAAAATGCCATGCAGATCTTCCACATTGATCGACGAAAGCCTAGTGACCTCGAACCGGCGTACATCATTGATCAAGTCAAGGCTTTGTGTGATCGCCTGATCGTCGTCCGTGGGGATGATGCCCTCAGTATAGAAGCTCAGGCTAACGCTACTCTGCGTTTCCGAATGCATCTTAGGGCTGCCTTCGCAAGTCGACGTGTTTTGGAGCGGTTCCATCTCAACCACGAAGCCTTCGACTGGGTGTTGGGAGAGGTTGAATCAAAGTTCAATCAATCCCTCGCCAACCCAGGAGAGATGTGTGGAATGTTGGCTGCACAATCTATTGGAGAACCCGCGACGCAGATGACTCTGAACACCTTCCACTATGCTGGTGTGTCGAGTAAGAACGTCACACTCGGTGTGCCACGTTTGAAGGAAATTATCAATGTGGCGACGAACATCAAAACTCCTTCGTTGTCGGTTTACCTCGAGCCGCACGTGTCAACGGATCCCGTCCTGGCGAAGAACGTCCAGCAGGAACTCGCCTACACATCCCTCCGCACGGTCACGGCAGCTGTCGAAATATGGTACGATCCCGACCCCAGCTCGACAATTATCGAGGAGGATCAAGTGTTCGTCGAGTCGTTCTTCGCCATTCCTGACGAAGAGGTTGAGTCCAAACTCCACCTGCAATCACCATGGTTGCTTCGACTCGAGCTTGATCGTGCCAAGATGATTGATCGTAAGTTGACTATGAACTATGTAGCGAGCCGGATAGCAGAGAGCTTCAAGACCGACCTCTTCGTCATATGGAGTGAAGATAACTCGGAGAAGTTGGTGATTCGTTGCAGAGTTCTGGGTGGTGCGGACAAGGATGAGGACGGTCTCGAGTCTGTTGAGGAGGATATCTTCCTGCGGCAACTCGAGAACACTATGTTGAACTCGGTCAGTTTGCGAGGTGTGCAAGGTGTCAATCGTGTCTTCTTGATGAAGCACGACAGGGTTGAGCTGAAGAACGATGGAGGCCTGGTTGTCGAGAAGGAGAAGGAGTGGGTGCTGGAAACGGACGGTGTCAACCTGAAGACGGTGATGACGATTGATGGCGTGGACTTCAAGCGCACCTACTCGAACAGTTGCGTGGAGGTCTTCAATGTCCTCGGTATTGAAGGTGCTCGGGCTGCTATCATGAAGGAACTGCGAAACGTCATCGAGTTCGATGGTTCGTATGTCAACTACAGGCATTTGTCCCTTCTTTGTGACCTCATGACTCATCGCGGTTCACTCATGGCCATCACTCGACACGGTATTAACCGTGCTGATACTGGTGCGCTTATGAGGTGTTCATTCGAGGAGACTGTCGGTACGTTTACTGTTCGATTCTTCTCCCATGCAAGGCTGATATATATTTTCTACAGAAATTCTCATGGAAGCTGCCGCTGTCGGGGAGAAGGATGACTGTCATGGTATCGCGGAGAACATCATGTTCGGCCAGATGGCACCAATGGGTACCGGTGCATTCAATGTTGCCCTGGACATCAATATGCTCAAGGACGCAATTGTGGACCACCGCCTACCCGTGTTCATGTTGGCTGCTCAGGCTGATGGCGGAATGACACCAGGACAAGTCGCGATGACACCCTACGATTCGAACTCCCCCATGTGGCGGGATCATGCCTTCAAATCCGAGTCAGCTGCCTTCTCGCCGTTGGCTGTCAATGGCGGCGACGACCCAAGCAACTTCCAATGGATGCCCTACGGCCAGAGCCCTCTTGGCGCGGGAGCAATGTCGCCCGCAGGTCCAGGCTACAGCCCGAGCTCGCCCAATGCCTACTCTCCTACATCTCCAGGTTTCGTACCCCAATCACCGTTTGGGGGTGCAACGTCGCCGTTCGGAACATCTCCCTACGCAACGTCGCCCTTCTACGAGCCTGGGCGAGGAGGTTCTGCGACCTCGCCGACGTACTCGCCTACATCGCCTGCTTTCAACCCTACAAGTCCTGCGTATTCACCTACGAGTCCGAGGTATTCATCAACGAGTCCCTCGTTCTTGCCTACGTTACCACGATACAGCCCACAGTCGCCATCCTTCAGTCCTACACCACCACGATCTTCACCCACCGGCCTGTCGTCCGGTCTCAAACAGCAAAGTGACGGGCTGGGTTTCAAACTCCTCCGGAGTTTGGTTCAATACATGCCGGCCTCGACGCCGATTGGGTGAACATTTTGAACTGTTTCAAACCGATAGGCGCTCGCTTAGCGCCCGTTGCCTGTGACTCAAAATTTTGAGTTGGATACGATGATCACCTCTGATGTATCAAAGACGCCTTAAAGCTCAGAGGCTAAAGCAAAGGATTTTCTTATCCTTTTGTGCCCCGATCTCCAGCTTGAAGAGCGGGACGACGGTAAATCCGTGCTCGGTGGTCAGCCATTACTTGAAATTCCCCTCAGACCCGGACTCCGGCCCCGGACTGGACCTCGTCTTCTTGGACAGCAAAATTTATTCGATCAAACCTGGGTCTGAACACGCCTGAAGATCTGGTGGGACCCGAAAACTTGAATACTGATCGATAAAACTTGTCTTCCACCTATCCAATCCCTGTGTTGAGGAGACCAACCACCAGGGTTCAAAACAGTTCAATACGGCGAATTCCCGAACCCAGCCCGTATCGATTGTATCAAACGCCGTATCAATAGTATGTATCAAAGGGTTTGGTTCGTAACCCAGCCCTACAAGCTGAGCAAACAAACGCCAGTTGAATGCCGGATCATGTAATCTAAACGCCGGCCAGATAAACGCCGTTCAGATAAACGCCGGTCAGATAAACGCCGGTCAGATAAACGCCTGTCAGATAAACGCCGGTCAGATAAACGCCAACCAGATAATTTAAACGCCGACTCGATCATCTAAACGCCGACTCGATCATCTAAACGCCGATTCGATCATCTAAACGCCGACCTGATTGAACGCCGGACGTCCCAAACAGGGATGGGCTATTTTTGTGCGAGAAGCCCTCTCTGACGACTAATCCTTCCTTGTTGCCTGCGCCTTTCGTACTCCGACCTCGCTCTCCTCCATGTGATGGTCTTGACACGATCCCAGTCGTCCAAACGCTTCTCCGTCGCCACGAAACCCGGCAAGCGTCGCCAGAAACGACTGAACTTCGCCACCGTCGCTATAAAAACACAAAAACGTTATCGAAACGCCAGACGATCTTCATCTCTCAAATCTCGCTATCTCAGCCGACGCCGACGAAAGCCAAGTATAAACGAAGAAGAATCCGACATATACTTGCTGCAGGGCATGTTCAAGGGGAAGACCTTCATTAAGATCGGGAGGTCGACGAACTACGATCGGCGTTTGGAGCAGCACAAGCGGCAGTGCCAAGGAGTTGTGTGGAAGGAAATCGGAAGGTGGCAATCGACGCATAGTCACAAAGCAGGTGAGTCGTTTTCCTTCTTTTCAAGCCCGTTCTAATCTCGTTCCAGAATTCTGCATCCACTTGAAGCTCGAATTGCTGGGGTTCACAAGGACTAGTACAGTGTGCTGCTGTACGTTTTCGTTCATCCGGACTCCTCGTTCTTTTCCTTACGCTTTGACAGGCGGAACATTGCATAACGAGTGGTTCGAATTCAATGGGATGTCCTTGGAAAAAGCTTTGGAGATCAGCATTTGTACCATCTTGAACTTGCGTAAAGTATAACAAACCTCTTGATTTTCACCTTCTCCCGTATCTGACGCAGGCGTAGCATACAAAAAAAAATAGAATAAAAACACAACACAGCAATCTACATTCACGCCGCCAAATACTTCAAGGTACGTTCTGCCCATTCTCGATTCCCTGATACCATACTCACCACTGTTGCTCCGTAACAACTTCCTACGAGAATCAGTCACTCCACGCTCACAACCAAACACCGCGACATCGTGAGTCGTTCACTATTGGTCCGTTCACTCACTTCGTTCACGATTCTACTCAGTCTATATGTTCACCCGTGTTCCCTTTACACACGTATATCAATAATAATACTCAGTACGTATCAATAAAACATCGTTCACTCCCGTTCACTGTCGTTCACCCCGACCCAGGTCGAGACCTGGTTTGTTCACTCTAACCCTGTCCTAGTTTTCCACGCCGGAGGTCAAGGGGCCTTTTGGATGGGGCCATATCACCTGCGGAGGGTCAATCGCAAATTTGGAGTCTATGTGGTGAGCGGATATCGCTTCTTTCAGGGTTGGTTGCTGATTCGCACGTTCGCTTTGGACAGGGTTGCCCGTAACCTCAAGTACTACCCACTCTCGCTCTATAACGCCATGAAACCGGACGGGCCTCTCGAATTCGTTGCCAGCACTTTTGCGACCATGCTTTGTACTGGCGAAGAGAAGAACTTCTTCTCGTGTTCTACTTGGGAACTTCTCAACCTCAAGCCACACGACGTCCTTAGCCTCCCCGAGACACTCGAGTCTGACTATGGAATATCCCAGTCTGCACTTGACCGAATCCTCGACCCGTACAGCATCCAGACCGTCGGGAAGGACAAGCTCGACCGAGACTTCGACATTAAACCTCCCCAGATCATGCTCAGCAGTTCCAACCATTATTCTTGGCCGAAGGGTGCTGCGATCCTTGGGATTGGGAAGGCTAACATGCTCGAATTGCGCCTCGATAACGATGCACGGCTCGACATCACCCACCTTCGAGAGACTTTGGAGGACCATCTCACGCGGAAGCATCCTGTCTACGCCGTCATTGCTATTATGGGCACGACCGAGCACGGTTCTGTCGATCCTTTGGACAAGATCCTCGAACTTCGTGACGAGATGCAGAGAAATGGAATGTCGTTCATGGTTCACGCCGATGCTGCATGGGGCGGGTACTTTGCTTCGAAGATCCCGCGGCCCACGCTTATTGGCATACCGCCGGAGACATGGGCGTTTTCGATCCCGCTGAGCGATTATACGACCAAGCAGATGATGAAACTGAGGGCGACGGATTCGGTGACGATCGATCCACACAAGAGTGGATATTGTCCATATCCGGCTGGGGCTTTGTGTTACAGAGATGAGAGGATGAGGTTCTTGACGACGTGGACGAGTCCCGTCCTTAGCACCAAGAAGGGAGATGATATTGCGATGGGAATTTATGGGGTTGAGGGGAGGTGAGTCTGCATCACGACTTTCTGATCCCACGCTGCCTACTGACTGTGTTCGTATCCCCAGTAAACCTGGAGCAGCGCCTGTTGGTGTTTGAATGTCAATGGAGGTGCTCAAGATCGAAGGGTATGATTATCTTCTCGGTGTCGCGATGCTCACCGGAACGAAGGTACGGTTGTGTTCTGCCCGTCGAATGATTGTATACGCGTCTGATATTCTGGCCCACCCAGATGTACGCTAACTGGGCTACGATGACCCTCGAATCCAAGTCTCTCATCGTTGTGCCTTTCAATCAACTACCATCGGAGAAAAGAGGGGATTCTGCTGATAAAATCTGCGCCGAACTCGACTTCATTCGCAAGCACATCGTCGAAGCACCCAATCAACAACTCGAAAGGGATCAAAAAGCCCTTGAACTCATGCGGGAACTTGGGTCTGACCTCATGATCAATGCTTTCGCTTGCAACTTCCACATCGACGGACAACCTAACACGGATACCGTTGAGGCTAGCTTCCTGGGCCGGAGGCTCTACAAGAGGTTGAGTGTGACAAGTATGGAAGATGATCTCAACGACAAGCCGATCATAATCATGGCAACGGAGTTCTCGCATAAGAAGTACGGGGACGCGTTGAAGACGTTCAAGAGGAGAATAGGGCTGGATGAGAAGGATGAGGAGGATCTTTATGCGCTATCAAATGTGTCCATGTCACCATGGCCAACGGCGAATGCCTTTGTGACGGAGATTATCGAGGCTTTCAGCGTGATTGCTGAAGAGGAGATTAAGGTAAGTGTCCGTTCGACTTTGTTCTGGGCTCCTGCTGATAATTTTCCCCCATGTTAGACTTGTCTCGTACGAGTTACAGACCAACCATCGAGGCACTCGTTTGTCATTCATGGACACGAGGCTCTTTTCTTCGTCTACATTGCGTCCTTCAATGTTGAGAGTTACCGTCGGCAGATTATCGTCAAGGCGACGCCTTCTAGTCCGAACACGCTTTCGAAGCTGCAGGAGGAGAGGGAGAAGAACCCGAAGGCGATCTTGACTTTCCACACCGGCCTCGCCATGCTCAAGGAGCTCGTGAGCCAGAAGCTGTGGACTGGGGATATCTACAGGGGACTGCCGAAAGTCCACGGGTAAGTCGTTCACAAGCTATCTTCATATATGATGATTGCTCACTCTCATCGCAGGAAAGACGTGTTCCTATCCAAAGTGTCTTTCGATATCGAGACTATTCTCGTAGACCGCAGTCTTCGCCGAACTGAACTTGACAAACAGTATCCCGGCCGTATGCCATTCTATCTCTTCGGAACGCAGAATGAGGTTCATATGGATCATGTTCTCCTTCGTGGCCCCAACGCCCATCTCAGTGCTGGCCAGGTCAAGCTTGAACTCGATCACGAGTTGCCTGATCTATCGGGAAAGCCATTGCGCCTCACTTTGGACCAGAAATTCGAGAATATGATGGTACCATTTGACGTAGGACACCAACCAGACTTTTTCAAGCAAAGCAACACGCTCAAGGTGTCCGTGCACGATGATGGTTCGCCCACTCCGATTGCGAAGGGTACGGTTACGCTCCCTGCGGATGCGGGTAAAATCTTCGTAGATTATACCACCCCGAACCTACCTGCCGCCTCAGAGATCTTCGTCTCTCGTGATACGCCCTCTGCTAGTGGCGCACCGGACATTGACCAGGTCGTTTCAGACATTGTCGAGTTGTTCGCCAAGCAGAAGATTACTTGGGACGATAATGTTGTTCGGACGATTCCTCTGAAATTGAAGGACGCCGGGCGGTTCGATATCTGGTTGGGCTCTTGTGCTCGAATTGCTGCCCGTGATTCGGAGAGAGAGGAAAGGGTTCTTAGTCGGTTCTTGGGTCCTGAACCTAGTGATACGGAGAAGGGGATTGTAGAGAGGTTGGGATTGTCGTTGGGGTCGGCTAAGTAGGATTGAGCAATGAATTGTACGGTTTTGATGATTCTTGGCTTGTATGTACCAACATCAATGTAGTTTCATGGCATATTACAGATTCAACGGCTGAATACAACTTACGTTCCGGACACTAATCGTCGTCACCCTACTTCTCTTCTGACCTCAGGCTGTAGATAGAGCATAAGGACCGGAGATGCTTTGCAACAAATGAAATGAGCAGTGAGCGAACTGGCGGTGTGGTTGAATATCAATGGTCTTGTCTAGGCGTTGGTAATTCCCACGCACGTTCCTAACAGCCTATGGTGTAACCGTGTAGGTGACAGTGGGTCCACGCTCACCTTCTCTGACTACCATCGTCGTCAGCTTATATAACTCGAATGGTGTTTGCTCGACATGGACCCCCTTCAGCATTCATTGCTCAGACAATCGGATTTCCAGTATCAGCTGAGGGGGTTAAGATTGCTGCGGCCATTACTGGATAAGTAATATCCGGCTTCTTCGCTTCAAGTTAGGGGTTAGAACTTTCGGCAGCGAACCATAGCAAGACCTTGAAGACGTAATAGCTTTGAGCTTGGACAGCTATCATGGCTACCACTATCATGACCCCAGGAGATCGCGCACGATTTGAAATATCCAGGGATACGCTTGCAAGATCAGAGGCAATAACTACGCAGTACAGTGCCAGAGGAGCGACTCTCGACTCTGCATTCAACGATGACCAACTATCTCCTCTCGATCCAGACTTGTGTCCGGGTCACCCACCCAGTCCTGTCGAATTTGTCAAGTTGGACACGTTCGTCGCTGCGAGGAACATAGTCAAATGTTTCCCTGATGCTGCAGACGGAAAGATCGCTCTCCTGAACCTAGCAAGCGACGAGTTACCAGGTGGAGGTTGGGATAAGACGCCTTCCCGGAGTCAGGTATGTTATCGTCTCGTTCAATACAAGAAGTTAAAATGTGCCAATATCGATATAGGAAGATGCCCTTTGCTATTCTTCGACTCTATTCAAAACACTCAAGCCCAGTCATTATCCATGGCCAAACACTGGTCCAGGAAGCGTTGCTGGAATATTCTCACCCGGCGTTGTCGTGTTCAAAGATGATCTAGACCACGACTGTGTCGATTTACCGGAGGAAAAACGATGCATAGTCGGAATCATCACCGTTGCAGCTCCCCGTCTTCCGGAGCTCACCGCCGATGGAAAACATTTCGCCAACAAGGGCCAACTGGAGGATTTGAGAGGGAAGATAAGACTGGTGTATAGAATGGCTGCTCACAATGAGAAGGAGTATCTCATCCTTGGTGCGTATCTGTTCTCCGTATCGATATGTAGGATCTTTATAACCTTCTTACCACCGCAGGTGCGATGGGATGTGGTGTCTACAGATGTCCTCCTCGGCAGGTTGCTGAGGAGATGAAATCTGTTCTCATAGAGGACGAATTTAAAGGATGGTTCTACAATGTCACGTTCGCGATCTATAGTCGCCACAGCGAGATAATGGACACATTCCGCGAAGTCTTCGCGAATACAAGGGTGTAGGTTACAGTACTTATAGGCTGTCAGAGTTTCAGTACACAAGCGCTCTATACCAGTAGCATCTCTTCACTCTGCGCGAGATTCGGAGGTATATCAGGTATAAAGCAGAAGTTTGAACACATCTGAAGGCCTTTTACACGAGAATTGAGGTTGGTTGTGGCGTCAGGTCGACCCCCTCTCAGCCTTCGTAATCCTTCGCTCAACCAGGACCACATACACCGCGCGTACTCAACCGTACACCTTAGTTGCTGTCTTGGACGACAGCAAGGTTGGAGATCAATGTGCTCGACCGACAACGTCATAAAACCCTCAAGCAACTAGGAGGACGGTTCAGAGTACTCGGATATCTCGATGGTTCGACCCAAAATATTTACAGTCAATTGAAGTGATACAAACACACGAGACGAGGTATTGTAATTAGATGGGTGCTATAATATACGTCACAATAACAGGCTCACAGCATTTCTAGAAGATTACCAGTAGGTATTCATCAGCATCGAATCCTGACAGTCAAGGAGATCTGAACTTACCTATTCAACCCGACTCGAAAGCCTGGTCCGGTAGAGGTAGGGCCTTCAACATCTTTCCCAAGTGTGTCGACTCGAACGCCAGCCCCCTTCGTCGGCAACCAACCAAGGTTTTCAGATACGTCAGCCTACTCCTCTCAACCTCGCCCGAATCATGATCACCAATACGAAGAGCCTCCCACACGCGTCGAAAATCCTGACAACTTGAGAAATAGAGCTGACCAGCGCACAGGTTCAATTGGTCGATAGCCGTCTCGGAGGGTCGAATCCAATGGAGAGGTCCAGGGTTCATGGTATACATCTCCAGACCATCAGTTGGCTTCGTTGAAACAGCAGTTCTAGGAGTGTAGATGTGAAGTCGAACGTGTTCGCTCTGTCGGATTTTGGGAAGGAGGTGGTCAATCTCGTAGGGACTTAGAACGACCAGAAGCGTATTGAAACGATTGGTGACGACCCAATTCACAGGTCGAAGGTAATCGCCCGTGGTTTCGCCCCCTTTGATTGTCTCCAGGAAATCTTTCGAAGCCATGATCTGGCACCCGTGAGGTGGTATAGGAATCCACCTTTGCTCAGTGGATGTTCCAGCACCATCGCGAACGGGAACGAAGGCTGAGCTAAACGCTGACGAATGGTACCTCAGCATACCTGTCTCGACAAAGCTTTCAACGTCGGGATGAACACTATGTCTCGCGGGTTTGACCTCTGGGGGTAGCTCTCTCTCCGGCTCTCTCTCGACTTCGTTGCTAACCTCCCGTTCCTGTTCTTCGTCGATACGAGAAGTGGAAATCGACCGAACTCCAAGGTGCTCCCACCGGCTGCAGATATCCGGATGCGATTGAAGCCTCGTCAATAGCTCACTAAGTCCATCCTCTGACTGGCCGTACATCGATTCGAGCGCGCGTGCTTCTGGTTGAAGCCAAGTAGAGCGTATAGAATCACAAACTCGTTGAGAGAGTGGTTGAGTGAATGTCGAGAGCTTCTTCCACGCACGATTGCGATTGGCAAAGTCGACTCCTTGATCTGCCCAAAGAGGAACCCGATGTAAGATTTCCGCGCAAGTCTCGTGAATTGACCATCGTAAGACGTCGATAGTCTGTACCAATCCAGATGTGACTTTGTTCGCAAGCTCTCGGATGGCATGGTCGATGTTGTAAGGAGCGATGAACATGACTGATTGGCCATGACCCAGCTTACGCATGCGCATGCAACCTACGATCGAGTTGCAGTGAGTTTTACGAGGCCAAGGAGGAGGGAGCAGACTCACCCTGAACCAGTCGATCCTTTGTGACCTTGGGACCTAATGTCACACAGGCTTTCCAATGTGTGGGCAACTTGAGATCAGTTCCACGTGTATGAACGTCGTCGAGATAGACAAGGCATTCATCTAACTGCTGGTAGAACGGGGACATCGTCAAAGGCTCGGTCGAGCCATCTCGAGTCAAGACCTGAAGAATGTTATCCTCGTCGAAAAAGAGCCCCGCCTTGACATCCGGTCGACGTGAAAGCCAGTACCGCACAAGCTCGAGATTCGTTACTTCAACGACAAGAGCACCAACGTCCAGCATGACGCGAACAGATTCGTCATATGGACTTGTAATGGAGTTGACGATATCGACAGCCGATAGGATCCTACTCGTGGGACAAACATATCGACTGTTTTCGGGCTTCAGCAGTACGCCCAACATACGAGCATTGGTGCTGAGACGATCCGGTGAGGCATCCTGCTGCATCGAGGTTGGTAGCAAGAGTTGATTGTCATTCGTTCCGCTGAAACCGGTCGTAACATGGTCCTTCTCACGCGCCAAATCCCACCCCGTTGTCGTCAACTTGTGCGGAAACTCCTTGGCGGCCCTCGGGAATACAAGGGTAGAGAGATAAAAGTCAACCATGGCATGGTTGTATCGAAAATGAATGTAGAGCTGATCGTCTGTCTGACTTGGATCCTTCAGATTGACACCGCGAATACTTCGAAGCTCGGTGGGGAGACTAGTCGAAGATCCAACCCATCTGTCGAATTCTTGCGAGGGATCATCGAGTTTGAGGAGCTCTTCAAATGCCGAGATGACCTCGACCTGTGATAATCCTCTCTGGAGATATGAGAGACACGTTAGGAGGATGGCGACGTCTGGGTGACCAAACTCTGCTCTGAGGGAAGGGACGTCCTTTGCTCTATAAGGAACGGCGAGCAGAGTGCGAGAGAGATCGAGGCCATAGTCTACTCTCCAGCGTTTCATTAACACGTGAGCAAGAAGACCCCCTCCAAATAAACCGCGCAGTAATAGGAGAGTCTTCCATGAAGCACCCGCACGTATCCTGAGTTTCTCTTCAGTAGAGGGAGGTACAGCCAACCCCGAAATAAAAGCTCTCGCCGATTGCCGCAAAGGCACTGAATAATGCGAGGGGGCAAAGCATTCGGGAATGTAACCGTCCATAACTCTTCCAACCAGAGTGGTCACGAGGATTTGGGCAGCTTTTGGATTGGACATGTGAAGGCGAGGGAATCCGGGACTATCGTCCTCGACATTGACGTCCAAGCCATCGCAAATTGTGAAAGAACCGGTAGAACGAACATGATCAGTGATGCTGACTTGCAGGAGGTGAAGTACGCTCTGCAAAGTTCTCCAACGGGCAGGGCTATCCTCCAACAGCTGCTGGAGACCTTTCGTATATGTCAACTCGAACTCCGTCCGCATAAGTTCGTCACACTCGTCCTGAACATCGCGGGTATACCTGTCCAGCAAGAGCTGAGTTTGAACAAGATCCTCCGTTTCGGACGGTGTTCGGGTGAAAACGGAGGAGTTTCCGGCACGAGGGGGTCTTCGAAGGATGTGGTCGACTGTCATTAGCTGGAAGGAAAGGATGTGCTCCGGCTGTGCTACAATGATGGACTGATTGCGAATTGCATCCTCGAACAGTTGCCGGATGGTTCGTATACGGGGTCCTGAGATATTGACGTCTCGGGAGAAAGGCATGTACAGTACTTGCCGATTTGTGAAATCACTCAATCGCTGAACCAGAAGGGAGAACATCTGGCTTGAGAGAGAGCGAAGAACGACAATTCTGACTAGCTTATCGCCGTCCGCAAGCCTCGCAGCAATCAGCGGGACGATCACAGAAGACTTCCCTTCTCCCATGTTCAATTGGTGTACCGTGTTGCTGCCTGACGTAGGTTGTATCATTTTGTCCGCTACAGATTGTTGCATGTCTCTTATGAAGAAATCGCTATCGACCTGCAAAGAGAACTCAGAAAGCATGCAATGTCGGATATCAGAGTCACAAACCTGCATCAACAGCCCGTCGTCTCCAACGTGAAGCCCGGAGTTACCCGCGTTCATCTCCTTCCAAAAATCCTCGAACTTGTGCAAACGCCACAGAGTAATCAGACGCAGCGATCGCTGGAAAAGGAGGATGCTCCCCCCAAGGTGGCGAATGGCTTTTTTCCAAGGTGAAGGTATCAACCTCTTGGAAACTGAGGCCAAGGCTTGCAACAACGAAGACTGGGTAGTAGATGGCCACACACCGCAAGCAACCAATGGCTCTTCGACGGTGTTCTGCGGCTCTAGGATAGATAGGAGATTTTCAAAGAAACGGTTGAGGTAACCCTGGCATGCCTCCTTGTACGCCACTAAATCGCCTTCGAAGTTGATAGGGACCTCCATATCAGACGCGGGAGCTTGCCAAAAGAATTGCACTGGTCCATTGACGAAGGTATCTTGCCGTAACTCTTCATGATAAGCGTTTGCACTCTGATGAAGTCCTTGGGCATAATGGGTGTAAACACCACCACCTCTCACGGAAACCTCACGGGTAAGCTCTCTCACATCGTGAAGTCTCTTCTCCGCAGCTGCGTCATGATGATGGCCAGACGGATAAAGGTCAAACCGAGGTGGAACTAGGGGCGGAAGATCGTGGGATGAGAACAAAGGCGATGTCCGCTGGAATAGCTCTTCAAGGGAGATGTGCAAGGAAGATGTCGAAGGTCGAGGAACACACGGCGGTCGGTTATAGGCGGCGGTCGGAGGGGCAGCTTGGACACTGGAAATTTCATCCAACTTGGCTTGCACCGACAACAGAAACGCTCGATTCTCAAGCCACTGCTGACGATGAGGCTCGATTGCATCGAAAAATTTGTTGACCTGTATGATCTCGAAGGTTTGGTGGCGTTCCATCATGGGTCGATCGGGCCAATGTCTAACTGCGATATCAGCGATAATGTTGGCCTCCTCGCGTTGTTTGTAGGGGTACTGATCTTGCCGCCATCGCCTTTCCCTGTTCAAATCCCTCGCGTCGAAATACCTGGGCACTTTGGCTGCGTAGTCCATCAAACACACAGATGCTTCTTCACGAGCAATACGACTCAAGTATGAACGAGTGGGAAGGATTCCTTCAGGAATGAGATCTGAATGGAATAGGGCGGTCGGCGGACTGAAGGTAGGTAATGCGAAGTAATTGGTGCGACCAAATGCAACCAAGGGTTCCAAAAGACCTTGCACAGCGTCTCGATGCTGACCATAGGTCATTGGACCTAAGGTGAACAATATCTGATAAACCGATGGGCGAGTGCGGCGGAGAAGATTGTAGAGGGATAAAAACGAGTGAGGAAGCGGTGTCTCCATCCATTCCCGAGTATACGTTAGGGTGGTATCCTTGATGCGCGTTGCACCATATGGATCGGACCACTGTTCAACAAGTTCGAGGAGCTGCTGATCTCTGGGTTCTCGCTCAATAGAATAAGAGTTCTGAGGCGAGGCGATAATTTGGGAGTTCTTGCAGAGGAGCTGTTCCATCTCTGCTCCTGACGGTTCCGCTCGTGAGCGATAAGACTTGGGCTCCGAACTTGAAGAGTTATGGAACTCGGCTGAGTAATATAGTGAAAGGCGGATGGAGGCGCGTTGCTGAAGGTAGTCCTGTGCATCCGGTGTGGTCAATCTCTCTTCCACCAAAGGATGCGTACTAAAAACTTCTAGCTTCCGAGCAAACTCCAGGATCTCCCGACAAGCTGATTGGAACCTAAGGTGCTGAGCGCTGGGCGGTAACGCCTTCCACTGTACGTTCTGCACGCCTCTCATCGGAGACGTTCGTACTGGGGTGAGAGCGCTAAGAGCCTGCAGCAGACCCAGGGAACGTTCATCGAGCTGCTGAAAGGACCGGCGTGATGCAGACTGCAGCTCGAGAAGTGCTTCCTCGGTACCAGTCCGCCCACCGAGAGGATTAGGGAGGCAATGGGACGTGGCAGCCTTGAGATATGTCGAGTACAGCCGCGAGTGCAAATCAACCGCGCCAGTCAAACGACCAAGCACAGGGTCAATGTTGTATCGATAGAAGCGAATGCGTCGACTGTCTTCGAGACATATCGTGACGGCGGTATGCCAATTGTGAAAGCCCCTGTCTTCGTATTTGATGGTACCAACCGGAACGATGACTGAGCGCTTTTCCCCGCCACCTTCCCTCAAGACCAGTTGGCTCCTCAAACCAATGAAGATCCCGGCCGACTGGTCATCGTCCACCACCATTCCAGGGTAAGTCTGGCACTCGAGTTGACAACTCGCACCGACGGAGAAGGCGAGACGGTAACGGGGCAAATCGATGGAGAGGGGCTTATCAGTCGAAGCCGTCACAATAAGATTCTCAGCGTTCTCTATAGGTCTCAGCCGTGAAGCAATCGTTTTCCCCGTCGGCCCGTGCATATCAATCAGATATGTGACACAGCCAGTAGCAGAGTTGAGCCTCATGCAACGAAAGTCATCAAGACGGATGAACCAGTGGCCAGCGCAACGCTTCCAGGGGTCAGCAACGGGACGAAGCTCGACCTTGCGTTCCTCTAGGTCAAGCCAATGGACATAGTCGGTGACCATATCGCTCGGAAGGTCGCCTTGAAACTGCTCATGGGGAATAAGCTCGTATCGATGCCCATCGTCGTGTCTCGCTCGGATGATGAGGTGCTCGCCTCGAAGCATGAACGTAACCTTCAAACGGCGCAAAAAAGTGAGTAAAACCGTCCCTAGAAGACTGAAGAGATCGACGCACCCGGTATTGCTCAGATATCTTATCCTTGGTTGCATATTGGGCATCTGTCTCTGATGGATCGGGTGGTACGACGTCCAAGATAGCCTGAGTCGTTGAGGTTAGTACGCATTGAACTCAAGAAAAGCCAGACGAAACTGACCTTTCCAAAGATCCTAGAATATATTGGATGATCTGTAAACTCCCTAGGTAGACGATTCAAAGGCTTCCCATCGATCAAGAGTCGGCCGGTGGTGAGGTTGAAGTGAACACGCTGGTAGTTGTTCCTTTCTGCATTCCCACTCCAGCAGGTCATCCAGCAGTTGTTCGGTGCAGGGAGTGAGCTCCAACCGCCATCACCATCGAAAAACGGCCAGAACTCCTTGACGGCTCTACTCAAGCCACTAGGATCCTCCCGCAAAACGTCAGATGATAGTCGTGCGAAACGTTGATCAAAGGAATAGAGAGTTGATAGCATAGGCGATAGTGTCGAAGGTTGGATAGGATGATTATCATGAAGGACGATCGAGGCTCGGAACCATACTGACTTGTCCTCTTCCGAAAGTTCGAAGTGGTTGTCATGGCCGCGGTGTGCTGGATCCAAAATGTGATAAAAGGTCATCCTACAAGTTCCCGCAACCTCCCAAAGCCTCCGCTGGAACTCCCGTGTCTTCTTCTCGTCATTCGCTTCCTTCAACCGCTTATCCAACTGATCCATCCATCCGGCCATCACAGTCCTCGCAGAACGAAGGAGCTCGATGCCTGCTTCCCTCACAACCGCTCCGTTGCCGCGAGGAGGCCGTTCCAACGACGCAGAAGCAAGCATAACAACCACTCTCATCGCCCCAACCTCCGCCCAATTCCCCCGAATACTCTCCAACAAATCAGCCAACTCTCTCAATAGCACAGAATGAAATCCTGGATCCTGTAGCTCCACATGCCACGCCCAACCTTCGCCTTCACCATCCAAAGGCCCCATCTGAGAGTGCGCCTGCTTAACCAAGATCTCCACCGCCTCATCCGAGAATGTCAAGATCTTCGCCAGGAGTTCCCGAACGATATTCATCCACTGTAAACTCGGCCCAGCTCTCAAACACCCAAACGCCAAGTACTCGTGTGGGTTAATCCCCAACTGACATCTCCCTTGCTTCGCAATAACCTCGTTCGACGTATGGTCCACCCACCCCACTGTCCTCTGCAACCCGCTATCCCTATACTTCCCCTGCGGAAGTTTATATGCACACGTTTCCCGGAGGCAAGACGACAACGAATACGAGGACAGAGGTGAGACCCAATCCTCTGTATCCCCATCAAACAGTCGATATTTCAACGAGTTCTCCACACACACAGTCCCCTCGTTGTAGCACGGAATGGGTATAGTCGGATCCTTCCTCTGGTACGCACTCGTACTCTTCGATCCCAACGTCAAATGTCCCAAGCTGTCAGCCTGAACATAAGTCCTCGTCCCGCGATAACTCCGAATCATACACTTGGGTTTCGACTTTGCTCTCTCGGATTCGAAAGGAACAGAAAAGACTTGACGAAGCAAGAAATACGTCGTATCTCTCCAAACTCGAAGTACGGCTGGGGGATCGAGCTCTACGACGGAACCTTCTGCTTCGAAGGGATCTTGAGAAAGAGGCCACTCGAATACCTCGATCCGCAACTCCGAGGCTTCTTTTTTCAACCTGCATTTTTCACAGCGAGAACTGTGGACGCGGGTATCTTCGAACATCCCCGTTTGCGCGTTATACACGGAACGAGTCTCGTAGGATTCTGATAGTGAGTTTGAACGAGCCATGAGGGTGTTGTAATGTTGGTTTAACCGTGCGAGTTCGGAGCGTTTGACTTGACGAGCTCGATGAGCTTGATCTTCGATGTCGCGTTTGAGGTGGCGGTATGAGGTGGAAGAGGGTAAGTTGAAGTATCGCACGACGAACGAGGATGAGGTGATTCTTTGGGAGAAGATGGATGGGTTACCGGCGGTGGTTGCACGAGAGTGGCGGGCTCGCAAGTACTGGATGTGAGATTTGAGTCGAGCGATGGAGGTGCCTCTGTGTAGAAGAAGCGGCTCGAAAAGTGCTTCGTAAATCTCGGGAGAGTAGTCGAGGAGGAGGGGGCATTTCGATTCGGATGTGCATATCTTGTCCAGACTGTAGGAAGGGATGAGTCAACAAGGGAAGATAGAAGTGCCAGAAATCGTGACGCACCCTATCCACAAATCCAACAAGGTCAAGAACATGATCGACAGGTTGGCCGGTTGGCCGGCATACAACCTGTTAGCCTTCCTCTCATAGTCTGTAATCCATCTTGAGAGCACGAGAAAGCTCTTTCTCGGAGACGAGAATTGCCTCTCGTCTACCCACGTATCTAGCCCCTCCTCCACAGCATGCTCAAAGTCGACGAGATCCCCTTCACCATCATCGTCAAGGGAGCCCTTTGCCTCGAACTGTGACAATAGAGTACGTCTCGATCTCTCGTTGGGATGAAATGTGTCATGAGACGCTGCGATGGAACGCCGGGAAGGATTGAGGACATCCTCGATGTAAGGGCCACTCCGAGGCAGCATGAGAGAGGTATCGTCGTGAATGCGCAGACTGGCTGGATCCCAGCCCGCGTTTGATCCAGGGCCATTGGAATGGCGTTCCCTGACGAGTTGAAACCTTTCATTCAACAAGGTCTGGGTTAACGAGATGGTTTCCGATACATATACGTAGAAAGGATCAGGATCATCGGAATCGTCTAGACTTCTAGGAATGTGGATGGAAGGATGTTTCGAAAGCTTGTAGTACTTTGTAGCGAGTTTCGTCCTCATGACTGATAACAGGTCGCTGTCGTAGGGATGACTACTCGCCAACGCCTTGCGTAGAATCCTAGCCGCGAAGAATACCATAAACTGCTTGTACTCGGCATCCGTGCTGAGAGAGGTCTGTAACGCGACTCGTATGACCAACCACAGCGGTGACCGGCGCCACGGATAAATGTTCGAGGTGTTGTTCAGCTCCATCAAGACCTCGTCTCCGACCCGTTTCTGGATTCGGTATCCCTCCTCGGGCCTCCCGAGGCCACGTAACATCCCAGTGAGCAGCTCTGAGATGTATTTTGGATGTGTCGAGTCCTTAACTTCCACGGACTTCCACTGTGGCGTGGCGTTTATCTTCCGTTCAGCATCGGAGAATATATCGACGTTCATCCTGGCCAGGAAGTTGGATATTTCAGAAAGGAAGGAGGGGTCGGAAGAGATGGCGGAAGGAACCGCGATGGATGTGGCAGGGAAGGCAACGGTTGGTTTGCCTATTGTATTGGTGATGACCTCGATAGGTAGCGCAGCTTCGAAGGAGTCAAATACACAGCGGTCCGCATGCTTCCGTACCATAAACCCAGCATTTTGGGCTCGAACGAAAAACGCAGTAACATCTTATGATGAACCAGGATCAGGATGTATAAATCTGAAAGAAAACAGACCACGAACCTCCGTAATCCATATTATTCAAGTTATTATACAACGTCTCCTTCGAAAACGGGCCATATCCATGTAATACGCGCACTCCTTCCAGCATTCTGATGATGGAATTCCATTGACTGTGTTCCCGGGTCTGAACATAGTCGTTCTGATACGTGCGAGCAGCCTCTAGAACCTCCGAACACAGCTCGAGTTCGTTCTGCTGACTCCAGTCGTCCGTCTGAGGGAGTTTGATAGGGAAAAGGACATGATTAATGATAAAGTCGAGTGGCGCTGAAGCTTGCATGGTGGTGGGTGCAGAGGTGCAAATTGAGAGGAAGGGAAAAAAAACAAAGAATGAAAGATTCAGCGCGTGTTGTATCCCTTCCTTTCTTGAAAGAATTGCCAAGTATTCCTAATCCTATAGATGAATGTTTGAAGGTTATGGGCGCTATTGTCTTCACAATACAATAAGAGTGTACCTTCAGCTTGACTTGTTCCTCTTCAAAGTTCAATGGAGGTTCTGAAAGGATCTCTGTTCCATCCAAGTAGCATAAACATGCAGCCAAAGCGTGTCCAGCGTAGAACGACGGACTTTAAATTTTCTTTGTTGAATGAGTACCCAGTCATGAGGAGACAAAGAAAGAGAAAACGTGGTCGATTTGATCAAACATTCGAAACGAGGCACTTGGTTCAACGAAAATATTTCGAAGGAGAGATAGAGCAAGAAGAACAACTGGTCATCATCATGAATGACTTCAAGTTGAAGAAACGTCGTCGTCGCGGTCGATGCTGAGGTGAGCTTAGGTAATCATTGCAGCCCTTCTTCCGTTCTTCCGAACTTCTGTTAGGCACCTTGATCATCACCACCAGGGCGGCCGACACGCACTATTTGTTGAAGGTGAGGCGGCATCCAACCTTCATTCAACTTTGCTCTTATTTCGATAATAGAATGGGAGGCATTTGCAGAACATGCAAATTCACTCCGAGCATTCGATACCCACCAATCTCGAAGGATCAGTTCCGTAAAGAGTTCGCGATACCAGATGCCACCCTCATCCAAATGGCTTCGATCATCGAGGAGGAGGAGGAGAGAGACATAGAGCACTGCAATGGCGAGATATTACGCCTCCAGAACATTCTTGAAAGCCTTCAAAGCGAGAAGAAGGCCCTTGAAGAGCAGGTGGCACAACGACGAAGCTATATATCCCCTATGCGACGCGTTCCTCACGAGCTTTGGGTAGAGATATTCTCGATGTGTATCTCTGAGCAGCAGCAGCTTATGGCAGAGTCAGAGTCGAAGGAGATGAAAAAGTACAACTGCACCGACAAGGACTGGCACACGATGTTCGCGACACCTTTTAGATTGGCTGGAGTCTGTCTTCGTTGGAGAATCATTGTCAACTCCACTCCTGCCCTCTGGTCTAGGATATTTTACAACCTACTCTGGGAAGAACGTAGACCCGGTCTCGAGCTTTACCTGGAACGTTCTGAGGGACACGACCTGGACATTTCCCATTGTGGCGTTTGGTCCAGCGGTCAGCGACTGGATTACCAGGCTGAACAGAGGATTGAACACAGCAGTGCCCTCGCATTCTAGGCGCTGCTGAATTGCATGTCCCGCATTTGAGGACTTCTGGTGGTGGATTCATACGTGCACTTACAATTCCCCAACAGTCCGCCCCCCAATTGCTCGTTTCCACGTCTCCGATTTCTTGACGCCCAAGAACTTGACCGTGATTATCCTGCATGGTTCTTTGAAGCCGTTCGCCAAGCCGCTGATCTCGAAAGATTGGTTGTTCACCAGGATTTGGGCCCACACAACCCATACGGGACTCTTGCCACAAAGCCTTCATTGAGGTGCTTAGAAGTTGCCGACGCTTGGATAGGAGAAGAACCTCTCATTACGATTCTGAATCCTCCACACCTCGAATCTTTGACGTTTAGATGTCTCTCCTTTTCCGGCATAGCAAACCCGGAAACAGCTTTGCCTCCTACGACGTGTCGTAATCTGCGTCGTCTGAGCATTGTCGCGGGTTGTCCAATGAGGCTGTTACAGCGACTCACATTACCCCACCTCCAATCATTACACCTCGGTGAACTATCATCCGATTATGGACCGCTCTCGCCGAACCATATCCAACTCGTTCTATCCAAATTCTCCCTTACATGATTGCAAGAATTATCCGTATCGGATGAGCATGATGGGTTCTTCGTCGGCGAGAGACTGGTAGATTTCTTACGCCTCCTCCCGAACCTTGTGACCTTTCGATTCGAAGGCTGCGCGCGCACATGGTGCTTCCCAGACAAGCCAAACTCCATCGAGTCCTCCTCAGCATCTATTTATGCTCTATTATCGTACCTGGTTAACACACCGTCCAGACTGACATCGCTGTCGCTTTACCTGGCTGATGCTTCCCCCACGGAGGATGTTTTTATCGCTCTTATCGATATTTTAGACGCATGGACTCAGAAACGGATTCGTTCATCGCTCAGATCCATTCTCATAGGAGCAGACTCGTTACCCGAGGGGCGTAAACAGAGGTTGATTTCTAGGCTACAAGATTCGAAGGAGCACAAGCTCAAGTGGGCACTAGGGAACGAGCCGTGCGAGAGTGTGTATAGGCAGAAAGAGGAGCACGAGACCATCGCTATACAGTCGACTTGGAGTGGTGTCGGTACATAGATAGAATACGCTATAATTTCTTCCCCTCTCATTGAAGTATGCGCCTGACAGATGAAAAAGTTACGCGAACTGCTTGCTCGATGGCTGTGGTTCGACTGGACACGTGGGATTTCACCTCTTGATCATTGACCTCCACGACGCAGGTCTACTCACCACCATTCAAAGGCAAGTAGACATATGTAGTCCTCATTCAACTTCACTCTTATCCAATTCCTAGGATGGGAAGCATCTGCGAAACATGCAGATTCACTCCGAGTGTTCGACACCCACCAATCCCGAGGAGCCTGTTCCGTTCAGAACTGGCAATCCCAGACGACACCCTCGCCCAAATAATCGCTATCGCTGAGCAGGAGGAACAAGATAAAAAACGCTATGCCTCCGACATACAGCGCGTACAGGTCATCTTGTCCAACCTCCAGAACGAGGAGAGAGCCTTCGAAAAGCAGGCATCAGAGCGTAGAAGCTACGTATCACCCATGCGACGCGTTCCTCACGAACTTTGGGAGGAGATATTCTCGATTTGTGTCGCTGAACAGCGATTTCAGGCAGAATCTGACTCGAAGAAGATGGAGGAAACTAAAGTTGACGTGGAGTGGCGAACTATGTTTGTAACGCCTTTCAGGCTGGCTGGAGTCTGTCTTCGTTGGAGAACCATCGTAACTTCGACTCCTGCCCTCTGGTCCTCCGTATTCTACAACCTGGACTGGGCAGACCGCGAACCCGCTCTCAGCCTTTACTTGGAGCGCTCCGGTGAACGCGATCTGGACATTTTCCTTTGTGATGTTCAGCGTAGTGATCTGTCTCGCCAGAGCCATTCCGTTCAAGAAGAAAGGGTAGACCGCAGTGGTGCCTTAGCATTCCAGATGTTGCTGGATCGCATGCCCCGCATTCAAGGATTTTTGGTCGTATCTCCAGCCTTACATCCACCATTCCCTGACACCCGACCCTCCAACTGCTCGTTTGAACGCCTACGATCTTTCAACGTTCGAGCGCATCCCGAATACCCCAGCTGGTTTTTTGAAGCCGTTAGCCAAGCTCCTTTTCTTGAACAATTGGTGGTCCCCAACGATATGTTTCGAGAAAATCCGTTCAATCGGGGTATTGCCATGAATCCTATGGTAAAGTACTTGGAGCTCTCGGACGTTGAAGGAGAGTGTCTCAACGCGATCATGAATCTCCAACACCTCGAGTCTCTGAAGATTGAAACTCTCCGTTCTTGCCGACCGATTGAAGCCGCACGTTCCACATTGCGTCGTCTGACTATTGACAACGGCGATCGCGAAGTCCTGGAAATCTTGCAGTCGGTCGAGATGCCCCACCTCCAATCGCTTCACGTTCCATGGCTATCAGATGACCCCTCCCCGGATCACACTCTTCTCGTTCTATCCAAATTTTCCTCAGTACAACACTTCTCCTTGATAGAGGGCTCGGAGTACTTTCGGACCGGGAAGTTGGTTAACTTCTTACGCCACCTCCCGAACCTTGTCACCTTTCGGTTCGGAGCAGGATACGAGGACCCAGCTGATATTGAGGATGCTTCAGCAACCCTTTGCACCTTCCTCTCGTACTTGGTGAACACACCACATCGGCTGGAAACGCTATCACTTTCCCTGCTTGATGTATCGATCACCAATGAGACTTGCACTGCTCTCATCAGGCTGGTAGAGGCGTGGACCCAGAAGCGGACTATACCCTCGCTCAAGTACATCTACTTGCTGGCCGCAGAGTTTCCAAAGCGGGGTTGGAAGAAACTGGCCCCTCAGCTGCAAGCTTCCGAGGGCCAGGGATTTGAGTGGGTAGTCGGGAATAAGGTACTTTACTCAGAAATGTTCCAGGAGGACAGGGAACATGGGACCATTACCATACAGGCGGCAGGATACACGTCTCAGCCCATTTCGATATGTACAGAATGAGCGACAGTAGACCTCAAATCCACACCATTTCATTGGTTTTATCTTGACATCACGCAGTATGTAGTATTCGAGTGTCGAATGTAATTGCATTCATTAAGTGCAGTACAAATACTACAATTGAATTTTACAACTTCGAACTTTAAGAACACTCAAGCCTGTATTTTCGCCGAACCCAACGTCAGGCCCAACTTTTCCACGATCCCTTTCACCGCAACACCAGCCTCAGGACCCAAGAACCGACTCAAAATCCTTCCCTCGGTCTCAGAGCCAGCAGATGCAGCCCGTGCCTTCGAACCCAACCATACTTCGTAGTGGTTGGAATCCACGTACTTCCTCGTGATGGCTCGAACAACATTATCATCCCAAGTGATGTTCTGACCTGCGAACATCTGAACGATCTGCGAGGCCACAGTGTCGATACCCTGTACCAAACGATTGGAAGAAAGCTTTGGCGAGGAACGAGGGGAAATAAAGATTTCGGAGGCAGCCGGTAGGTTCAGGATATCATAATCCACGAAGAGCTTGCCTGCCTCAGCAGGAAGCGTAACCGTGCCCTTCGCAATCGCAGCGGATGATTCAGTGGGAGGACGATCACCGTCATATACGGACACCTTGAGCGTAGCACCGGACCTGAAGAAGTCGGGTTGGTGGCCTGCATCGAATGGCTGCATCATCTCCTCGAATTGCTCGTCCAAGGTGAGGTACAACAGCTTCTGAGAGAGTTCTGGGAGGGGTTGGTCAAGGTCAAGCTTGACTTGACCGGCGCTCAGATGGGTGTTGGGACCACGTAAAAGGATGTGGTCGATATGAACCTCGCTCTGCGTTCCGAAGACATAGAAGGGCATCTGACCGGGGTATGCCTTGTCGAGGTCAGTTCGGCGAAGACTGCGGTCCACAACAATAGTCTCGATATCGAAAGTGACGTTGGTCAAGAAGACGTCTTTCCTATGTTTGATTTGAGCAATCCTGAGATTCATGAATGATTAATGTAGGGCTTACCCGTAGACCTTTGGTAGGCCCTTATAGATGTCCCCAGTCCATAGCTTCTGCTTAACGAGGTCCTTGAGAATGGTAAGGCCGGCGTGGAAGGTGAAGATCGCATTTGGATTCTTCTTCCTCTCCTCCTGCAGCTTGGACAGTGTCGTGGAATCGGAAGGTGTTGCCTTGACAATCACCTGGCGACGATAACTCTCGACATTGAAGGAGGCAATGTATACGAAGAAGAGAGTTTCGTGACCATAAATGACAAACGAGTGCATCGAGGGTTGGTCCGTTACTCGTACGAGACAAGTCTGTTAATAACAACGTCAGTCAGCGACGAGCTATATTCGTCAAAACCAAAGTGAAAGCGCACCTTGATCTCTTCCTCAGCAACATCCCTGAATGCCTCAATAATCGTCGTCAAGAATTCGTTCGCCGTCGGCCACGGTGACATCGACACGTTCGAAAGTGCATATAGATCCTCCCCATCCTCGGCATCCAGTTCTAACCTCCTTTTGAACGTCTTCAACCCATCTCCATACTTCTTCTCCGAGAACTCCGTAGCCATAATGATGATCGGTTTGTCGTTGATATCATCCTCCATACTCGTCATACTCAAGCGCTTGTAGAGCCTCCGACTCAAGAAACTGGCCTCAATGGTATCCTTATTGGGTTTCCCGCCAATGTGGAAGTTGCATGCGAAAGCGTTGATCATGAGATCAGAGCCGAGCTTACGCATGAAATGGAGGGTTTCTTGATCTTGCTCGAGCTCAGCGTTAGGTTGACGAGCAATCTTGTCACGGATGCGGATGCGTTCCTTGCGGACTTTCTCGGGAGTGCTGTCCTCCTCCGTCTCGGATGGTAGCTGGTTGAAAGGCATGACGATGAGGGAATCGGAGTCGAGGGTCATCGTGGCCCAGTTGGCGTACATCTGAGAGGTCACGATATCAGATCTGCATCACCAATTAGACGAATAGAACGAAGCCATACCTTCGTTCCGGTGAGCATCGCGACACCAAGAAGATGCGCATATCCTTCATTCTTAAGCACCTCCAACGACATCCAGACACCTACAGGCGCCGCTCCAGGTTTACTAGAAGCACGAATGCAGTCAGTTGGCGGCGCAGAGTCGAGGACACAGAACGCAGACTCACCTCCCCTCAACCCCATATATCCCCATCGCAATATCATCCCCCTTATTCGTACTGATGTATGGACTCGTCCAGGTAGTCAAATACCTCATCCTCTGGTCCCTATAACACAGTGCCCCAGCCGGATACGCACAGTAACCACTCTTATGCGGGTCGATCGTCACCGAATCCGTCTCCTTCAGCTTGAGCATCTGGTCGTTCGTGTACTTGCTCAACGGGATCGAAAACGCCCATCTCTCGACCGGTGGCTCATAAAGTTCAAACAGTTGCTTCTTCGAAGCGAAGTACCCGCCCCAAGCAGCATCTGCGTGAACCATGAACGATAGTCCCTCCTTCTGCATCTCGTCTCGGAGCGCGATGATATCCTCCAGACAGTCGACAGAACCGTGTTCGGTCGTACCAATGATGGCGACAACGGCGTAGACAGGGTGTTGCCGCTTGAGATGACCTTCTAGCTCCTCTCGGAGGTGCTTAATATCGACTCTGGCGTTGTCGTCAACGCGTAGCTCGAGGATGTTGGCCTTCCCGATGCCGAGGATCGCGCCTCCCTTGGGCCAGGAGTAGTGGTTGCTCCTGCTGAGCATGATCTGGGGAGGTTTCATCTCGAACCCTCGATCGATCTGGTCCTTGTCGAGATTGTCCTTTCCGACGGTCTGAACGCTGTATGGGTCGAGAATCCGGTCGAGTTTGGATTGGGAGATCCCGTACTTGGAGGATAGCCGCTCTGGTAGACTGACAACCTCAGTCGGCGTGAGGTTGAGCAGCTCCCAAGGAGAACACGAGAAGAAGTTCTTCTCTTTACCGGTACACAGCGTAGTCGTGAAAGTGCTGGACACAAATGCGAGAGGTCCACCCGGCTTCATGGCGTTGTACAACGAAAGCGGGTAGTACTTGAGATTGCGAGCAACCCTGTCGGACGAAATTCAGCAACGAATCCTATCAAACTTTGAACGATAATCCACTGACCACATAGCCTCCAAGTTCGCGATCGACCCTCCGCACGTGATATGACCCCAGCCAGCTGTCGTCTCGCCTTCTGGGAACGGGTCACTCTGGACATTGAACCCCAGCATCTCACACAACCTCTTCCCGACCTTCCATTCCACGTAGGACGAAAAAGGGCTGGCTTCCGGCGTGACGTTGTTCTGGTTGTATACAATGGCAGCGTAGTATCCCAGAATTGCCGGGAGAGAGACGTCAAAGGACATGTGTCCAGCGTATCGAGGTGAAAAGAATGGTACAGAGTGCTCGCCGAGACCCCTGAGGACGTCTTTGAGAGCAGCGTCGATCGCGTCGACTCCATCATCAAAATCTTGGGAGCCAATCATGTGCTTTGAGTCGATAAAGCGCTGAGTAGGATTATAGGTATCGATAGTGAGCGTTAGTACAATAGGTCTTGAAACGGACGACTTACTGGATCGTCAGAGAAGTAACGGTCTCGACTGGCGCATACATTTGCGATGATTTTGGCAGACTTTTCCATCATCAGGCCATAGTTCTCTCCACGAGGGCCCAGAAACCATGAAGCCATGGTCCTGTACTTCTCCAGAGAGGTTTTATGGTCGAAGTCTTTGGTCATTATGTTGAGTCGTGAGCGTATTGCTTCGAGAATGCGAGCAGAGATTGATCTGAGAGACAAACGAGTGAGCAAGGTCCTGTATATATACCAAAAGGAAAGTGAGGGACGCTAAAATCCACACGCACTTGGTATACAACCATTCAACGTGGCCACTGGCCACTACCACTCGGCACTCGCAAAAAGTTCTTCGCCGACCCAACGTGCCCCGCTAGCAAGGTCATCTGCCACATATGAGCCCTGAATTTGGTGAACATGTCTGTCAACGAGAGGGGTTCAAAGAACTAAAAAATACTCACAGAGGCGCTACTCCAGCAACAGGAAGAATGTTGATGTCGATTTGACGAAGGACATGATGCCATTTCTTCATTCTTATCCCCATACCTGTTGCTTGGGTCTGCTCTTCCACCTGTCAAGGGTCGGACTGTAGACTTTGTGGCATGCGAGGGGCGCGTTCGTCCGCTAGGTACCGAGCAGTGAGCATGACAGTCTGAATGTTGGTGCCATTATTGATGAGTCGAGGAGTAAAGCAAGATCTTGTTGTCTTCATGAGTGGCGAGAATGAATAACTCGAGTCGAATTGCTTACCATCGTGGTGGTTAGATCGCAAGCGTCGTTGTGGACCCTTATGGACCCAGGCGGCAGGGCCAGATGACGTGAGAAAGTCTCATCAGATTCTAACTCCGACGTTGTCACCTGTGTGAAAGCCTAAAGCCTAAGGCACTTACCGCCGGAATTTGGCCGGAATGATATCTGTTATCTACAAGTACTTATCGGTACCACCACTACAACTGGTCAATTCTCCCTAGGCAAGTGCGCACCTTGTCTTCCTTTCCGAGTCGTCCGGTATCAGACTCTCAAACTCAAATTCGTCTTTACTCAGCATGGCACCCATTTGCGAATCATGTCGATTCAATCCGAGCATTCGACCCCCCATCACTATAGACCAATTCCGTTCAAATTCTACCATATCACCTGAAACCCTCATCCAAACGACTTCGGTTATTGAAGATGAGGAAAGAAACATAGGGCAATACGAGTCTGAAATCTTGCGTGTACGGTATACCCTGGCAACGCTCGAAAAGGAGAAGAGAGTCCTCGAGGAACAAGTGAAGCAGCGTCGAAGCTATGTATCCTGCTTGCGACGGATCCCACACGAGCTATGGGTCGAGATCTTCCTAAGTTCCCTCAGAATGGAATCCGATGCCCATAGGTTTGCAGCACCTTTCAGGCTTTCTCAAGTCAGTTATCGTTGGCGCAGTATCGTAATCTCCACACCCACCTTGTGGTCCACCATCGTCTACAACGTGCGTCGGAGAGTACATGGTCGGGCCCTGGAGCTTTACTTTCAACGTTCAGACGAGCATGCGTGGGATGTTACAATTCGCAACCGCCCTATCATGCGGCGTCGGGATTCCGTTGAACAGACTGGCCCACCTCACGGTCTCACAGGACCATCCCAGATGCTCATAGACAACATGTCTCGGATTCGCAGACTACTCCTAGATCACACGGACACGGGGATTCTGTTTCCAACTGACCAGCCTCCCGACCCATCCTTCTCGCGCCTTGAATGCCTCGAATTACAGGGACACATGGTACAATATCCTGATTGGTTTTGCGAAGCTGTGCGTCGAGCACCTGAACTCACCACATTTGTGGTCAAAAACATGCACACCATGAATTCAGACCCACTGCTCCTCATGAGTTTGGCGAGTTCCAGCAAGTTGACTTCGCTGCAGGTCCCAAAAATCACTCTCGGAGGACGCCTTCTTGAAGTCATTCGCACCTTCCAGAACCTCGACACTCTGACGATAGAGCGCGTCCACACCGACCTGTTCGTTGCTTCTATGCCACTAACAACATGGCGTAGCTTACGTCGTCTCACCCTTTCATCTGGGCCTGCCGTGCTGGCGATGTTACAGTCGCTAGAACTACCAAACCTCGAAGTCCTCTACATCGATTGGCTACACATACATGCATCTCACTCGCCCAACGCACTACTTCCCGTGCTTTCCGGATTCTCCTCGTTGCGCGAGTTAGTCCTGTCGGGCGGATTACGGTTCCTTGAGTGTGGGACACTGGTCGACTTGCTACCCACCATGCCTAGTCTTTCCAGGCTTAGTTTCGACGCGGTGTATCATGTCAGGAATGAAGCTGCTCCCGCCCATTCAGCATCCGTTGCCGCCCTTTTCCCGCACCTAACTTCCTCAGCGAGTCAACTAGAATCACTATCGATTTCTTTACATAGTGGTACCATCACCGAGGGGATCGTTCGTGCTCTAATTGGAATGCTCGAGGCTTGGGATCGGAAACGGCTAACACCTGTGCTGAAGTCTATCTATGTCGAGGGAGGACGAGTCGAGTATCAGGATCAGGAGGAATTCATCTCGAGGGTGCGAGCCTTGGAAAGCAAGGGGTTCAGGTGCAGGATGAATACTGAATTGTTTACGGGTATCCCTCGGAAAAGTGCTTGGAACCGGGAGACTATCACTATCCGGGCTCCTTCAAGCATCTGTATGTAGTCATTTCTTACTATACAACTTCGAGAGCTTGTCGTATACGTCTCTTGAAGATGGCTCGACCGTCCTAGTTCCATCGAGACACTTCGAGTACTGTATCACCCCTTCCGCCAGGCTTGACTCTCAGTAGCATCGTGTTGAGCTCGAGATCAGGCTCGCCGCCGTTTGAGATGGTCGCCGATTGTTTGGCGAGCGTAAGAACATTGAAGAACACCCTCTGTCCCTGACCTACCTGAGTTAGAGACTCAAAATGGTCACTACCGCCTATCTGACACTAAGTTCAAACTATTCCGGTCCGCCTACAAGGGAGCGAGTGTGGGTGATAGTCGTGAGGTGGTGACCGGCGCCAACAAAGCGTATGTCGCGTTAGAGTAACATTCTGACTATTATGATTTAACGATATGAAGACTGATTACAGAGATACATGATCAACAGCACGTTCCAGAGCAAAGACCAAAACAAGATACCAAAACAGAGTAAGCATATAACAATTTAGACACTGAACGTAGGAAGGAGATATGAAGGGAGTGAGGAGTTATGTATATAGAGGATGAAGCGTGACGATCCGTCGACCAATGCTTTTGACGCCAGTCAGTCAGAAGTTAGAGCGACGCCATCGGTCAACCTGCAAAGACGTAGTAGAGTAAGCCTAAGAGCCGACAAGAACTTGCTATCACCACCCACCTCGATGACCAACGCAATCATTTCTGCTTCGCATAGAGATGTTGATCTCTCCCATGGTTGACATTCTGGCCCTCCTTCGCATAGACATGTTGTGTACCCTTATCGTTGTTGTTGTTCTGCATCCCCGACCCCGTGTTTGTATTGTTCACTTGTGTCCCCGATCCAGAGCTGATGTTCTGGGGCCCATTACTATTGTTGTTGTACGTGTGTTGGGTGCCGCCATACGGGTTCTGCGATGGGTAGGAGGGTTGCGAGTTGGAATGATCGGAGCGCCGAGAGACGGCTTTGCTATCGTAACCCGACATGATAAGGCGTAAGGTGTGAGGTATGAGGAGAGTAAAGAGTAGGTAGCAGACGGTGGACGGTTTACAGTAAGCCTGGGGGCTGGTGATAAGAAAGCGTCAAAAATGGCTCGAATTTATACCCAAACCAAGTTGACATGCTTACAACGCAGTTTGAGGGAGAGGAGTCACCAGATCTATCCCTCCTCCAGCTTTGGCGCTGTCCTTAGAAACGTTGTGTTGCCGGTGAATTCCATCCAGCTCCCCCTACTCCCGCTTCCGATGACTTGTGATTGATGGCCAGACGACAACTCTATCGTCTCCACAGGAAACAGCTTGTTCCTCTGGCACCTTCGATGCAAGGACAGCCTCCGGCAGCGCCTGACTAGTCATTGAAGTACGGCACGTTAGTCTCTCCGACCACTGCGTGGGTGACGAAGGGCAAATCGAGATAGTTCCCAAAATCCAAGCGCCTACCACCCATTCGAAACGCCAGATCCAGTGGACTTTGGAGTGAGGAGAGGTCACCCGATGATAAGACTACAAGCCAAAGCTGGTCGACAGTCAAAGCAACCCGCGGGACACCTTTGCCAAGACAAAGGGGATAGCAACGCCTCAATTACACTCCGGTCCTGACCTGCTACATCTGCTGTGTTGGACCCACAACGAAGCTTCTTTTACCCACTCAGCACTGTCAGAGACCCTTGTTTTTCCCAGCGAACAATGGTCTCGCCCTTGTGCACGGTAGGTGTCCTTCCCAGGCTGTCAAACGAGGGTAGAGATAATAGGCGCCACGCGCCCGCATCGAAGTGCACCACTAATTCTGCTGTGCCCTCGAAGCATGTTCGCGAAGATACGACGGAGCCTTCGTGCGAGGTGGACGGATGTGAGAGTTCTGCCGTGGATTGCGGACATCTGAAGAGGTTGTCCTCCAATGAGGGAAGATGTATAAAAGTTCGAATATGCGGGTGCTTGGACTATTTGCATGGTGGGTCTTCGCCTACAAACCTATCTCCACTCCTCAGGTATGCTTCAGAGGGACAATAGACGGCAGATAACGATTAGTTCCGTCCGATGAAAATCGGAGGCTATAGACGTGTTGAAATAGGTACGTGAAGGAAGGCATGGATGATAGTGGCGGTAGGAGAAGGAAGACTTTGCACAGGTCTAATTCCTGTGTCGGTGAACGTATTTGGATCTAAACACGAGTGCTGTGAGCCTGCCATCTCCCAGCGTTGCTTCCAATCCTGAGCCCTCAACAGCACCTACCCATGCTTCGCCGTGTATTGAGTACAAGCGGGAAGCCGAGAGCGTGCCCAATTCAGCTGTATGGATTCCGCCGCCGATCTCTGGCTCGGGAATTCGGTGTGATCATTGTTGGTATCACGGAGAGAGGAAATGTCCCGACTCTTGGCTTTGGTGACAGCGGATGGAATCTATGTTGAACGTAACAAATTGTCGAAAGGAGAAGAGAGCAGGAAGGGTCGCGTTCTAGAAGAGATAATAAGCTGCTCCTGGACAAGTAGACGCAGAGATAATTGGGTTAAGGGTATTTTGGACTGGGAAGAGACAGGTGCAAGCTACCGCGACTCCAGTTGTCCCAGCCGGTTGTTCGATCCCCTGCTCTTCGCTCAGCTCTAAACCCAGCTCACCAAGGAACGGAGTCAACCACACATAGACCACACAGAACCAGAACGGGTATACCCCTCCAGAGCCCCAACAGTTCCGTTCCTTCATAATAATAGCTGACTGAAGCCTCCAGATTTGAAGGCTAGGATGAAGCGCATCGAATTGGTGCGTTTGCGTCGGACCAAACTAGTCTATGTTGATGGCTATGATTCGATAAGTCTCCAGCAAACTGGCGGAAGGAGACATCGTCCTACAAGTGCACATTGGCGAACATAACAGTGTTCGTCGTTAAGCTCGTCCATAATGTATTTCAATTTCGCAATCGCAGAATACCGGAAGACGAGGCCAAAGACTGCTGTCTAGGTGATGGAGTGGTGTAGATGGACAATGAGGACAAAACTAGAATAGGATGATGTGGTCTGCTAGAGAATCTATCGACATGTGCTACTAGCGTGTATCCCTAAGACCAAACAGGGCCAACTAGTGGCTGTGCCTGGGCGCTACCCTACTACATGTGCCCCCTTCAAAAAAATGCGTCGCGCTCGACGCTAGACCTCTACTCTACCACCTCGGCTCTTCTCTTAGCCTCCTTCGACTCCTTTGCTTCCTCCTCCGCTAATCTTTTCTCCAACTTCTTCTGCTCTACTGCCAACTCCGTGCCTTCTCTCGGGATGAACTTCCTCAAGTTCCTCGTGCTGACTGCTCCCTCCAGTCTGAGACCGTCCAGCGTCTCTAACACGTACGAATTGACATTTCTCTCGACGATTCTTTTCGGCGTACTCCACTTCGGTACCAGTTTTCTCTCGGTCTTGAACGTGTTGTCCCATGACCGCTGGTAGACCTGGACTAGGTCCCCCTTCTTGAACGTTACTTCCCTTGGGTGTCTCTCCAATACTCTTCTATCGAACACCTCCTTCCTTTTTACCGCGTGCCGCACCATCTGATCATACCCGTCTAGCTGCTGCTGCGCTACGTATGCTGCCTGCACCGCTATGTCCTTCCCCGTGACCTCACTCTCCGCTATCTCCACTGGCGTTCTCGGTGTATTCACCACTCGTCCCAGTAATAGCTCCTTCGGCGTAAATCCTATAGACGGTAGGATTCTGTTGTTCAAGCTGAGGACCGCTTCCTGTAGATGATCCGGCCACTTGTATGGTAACGACCCCCAATCCATCGTTTTGAACTCTTCGGAGTCTTCTCCTATCTCTGGCGCACATAGCCGTTTGAGAACGTGTAGTAACAGGCGATTGGTTCCTTCGACGAGACCGTTTACCCACGGTGAGTATGCTGTTATGACATGCTGTTTGATCCCTTTCTTTTCGCAGTAGCTGGCGACGTCGTTGTTTTTGAAATGCGACCCTCCGTCTGACATGAACGTTTCCGGCGGTACGTATGCGAAGCATATCTTGTCTAAGCTTCCCGTCGTCGTTTTCGCCGTTCCTGCCGTTTTCAGTGCATCCGCCCACACGTGTTGTGAGTACACGTCCAGATACACTCCTAGGTTGTGATAACCCCCTTTCCCTTTCAGCATTGACAGGTAGTCTCCCACAACCATCTCCAACGGGTGTCGTCGTGTGACTGGGTTCAGGAGAGCTTGGATATACGCCGGGCCAAAGCCCTTGCATCGTGCGCACTCCAGTATTGCGTTTGTGATTGACTGGTCTAATTTGGGACTCCAAATGCGATCCAGCAGGTTGATTTTGATCACATCTCTTCCCCAATGCCCCTTCTCTGCATGTTCTCTCCTCGCTAACTCCGTCGCCTCCTTCCTCGTGACGCACTCTACTTTCGATCTCGCTCGTACTCCCCCGTTTCCTCCAACTCTCCACAGCTTTCCTTCCTCTATCACATACTGTGACGCTCTGTGTTGCGCCCTCTTCTTCTCCTTCAGCGATTTCCCCGACCTTATATTTGCTATCGCCTCCACAACTTCCTGGAACATCGGTTCCTCTGTGAATCTTTCCCATAATTTCATCAACTCCCCGTCCTCCTTTCCTGCTACTCCAAATACATCATTCACCAACCCCCTCGCGCTCTCCCAGTCTTCGTTTACTGTCCATTCACTTCCATCCCCAACCGTTCGCTCTGTTCCTTCCCACATTCTGCTCAGCCCGTCAGCCACCACGTTCAGTTTCCCTGGTATGTGCCTGACATCGACTATGTTGTATGCCAGTATTCCGTCTCTCCATCGGGAATGGGCTGCGTTTAACTTGTCGTTCATTAGCACGTCCCTTAGGGCTTGACAATCTGTTTCGATTTCGAGCGGGAAACCCCAGATGGTGTCTGAAAACTTATCCAGACCGAATTTCAAGGCTGTGAACTCAAGTAGGAACGGTTTGTACTTCCGCTCTGAACTTGAAGTTCTCTTTGATGCGAAGGCTATCGGATGGGTTTCGACTTTGATTGTTCCATTTGCTCGTTTCCTCTCGAATTTCTGTGCTAAGACTGCTGCGAAGCCTTCCTGGCACCCGTCGGTGGTCAATATGAAGTGTGACCCGTCCCATCTCGGTGCTTTCAAGACCGGTTCCGAAACGAGTTTCTTTTTCAGCTCCAGGAACGCTTGGGTTTGCGGCTCCCCCCATACTCCCTCCAGCTTGAATCCCTCCATCGTGGCTCTGTACGTTGACTTCGTACACTTGTCCGGGAGTTTTACCATCTTTAGTATGTCCCTGAGTGGTCCCTCTATTCTGGCATAGTTTCGAATGAGGTCCCTGAAGTGTCCCGTTAAACCCAAGAATGATGCTAGGTTCAGGGCGGTTTTCGGCTGAGGCCAGTTGACGATGGCTGTCAGCTTTGCTGGATCTGTGGTGACTCCACTCTCTCCCACCTTGGCCCCCGCGAATATCCCCTCCGAGACGAAAAATTCCGACTTACTCGCCGATAGAGACAGGTTCTTGTCTCGTACCCGCTGCAAAATTCTTCGAAGTTTGGTCATCATCTCATCGAACGTATCTGCTGCCGTCGCTCCGTCGTCGACGAACAGCTCTATCGTCCCATCTCCCACTAGATCTCCGAGATGCTTTGCCGTCATGTCCGCAAATGTTGACGGCGCCCCCGTCAAACCGAACGGCATTTTCCTATACCAGAAGTATCCCCTTCCTTCCACGTAGAACGCCGTGTACGGCCTGGACTCTTCCGCTACCTCCACTGCATAGAACCCTGACGCGAAATCGAAGCATGATATAAATCTATGCCCGCTGAGTGCCTGCTGTTTTGTTCGGATGTCTCCTTGCGGCATCGGTGCAATTTCGGTGAGTTTATTGACCTCCGTGAAGTTTTGGCAAATTCTCCACTTCTGCGGCTTACTTGGTGCGTCTTTCTCTGGGATTTCTTCCTCCTCCTCAACTCCATGCTCCGGGAAGTATGGCTGTATCCCCGCCTGCATGCATTCTGCGTTCAGCTTCCTCTTTAGCTGTTCTACCGTCAACCCCGTTCCTTCATGTGCCTTTTTTGCGAGTACCGTGGGTGCTATGCACTTGACGTCGCTCGGTCCGCATGGCTCGATGATTCCTGCTGCCAAGAGTTCGTCTATCTTGGTGTGTAGGTATTGTCGTTGGGGTGGGGTAAGTGGCTTCTGATTGACTTTCTTTCGGAACTTGGCACTCTCTGGTACTCTGAGTTCGTGTACCGCCCCCTCTACACTCCTCACTTCGCTCACTGACAGTGCGAAGCAATCAGCATATTCCTTCAGCAGATCCTCCACCTCCTTTCGCTCTCTCGCATCGAGGTTTTCTCCTATTTTGATCTGCTTCAACACTGCGTTCACTCTCTCCTCCTTGAACGCTCCTCTCTCCCCTTCATTCCTGCTAAACAGTCCTTTCGACCCTTCCACGTTATCTAGGGCCTCCGGGATGATCTCTGTACCGAGGTCCATGTCGCTGTCTCCCTCTGTTACGAAACATACGGGAGCGACGTTTTCCCCGATCTGATCTGTAGATAGATCTTGTGGTGAGCAATCAATTCGCCCATCAGCGGTATTATGATTGAAAACTCCCCTCAAGGGGGGTGCGTCACTTCCCCCCGTTGAGTTTGAACGCTTTTCTTTGTCCAATATCCGCCTTTTCCTCCTCTTCAGTCTCTCAAGCTTCCTTTCTACCATTCCATTCCAGCTTTTCCGCCTCCACTCTTGTCTTCTCTCCTGTCTACTCCTTTCTTCCTCATTTTCCTTTTCTTCGACCCATTCGTCTCCCATCTCTTCTTCCTTGGTCTCCTTATCCTCCTCCGTCATCCTCTCCAACTCTTCTCTGAATTTCTCGTTCTGTCGTGATTCGTGAGTGGGTATCTGTACTTCCTCGCAGAACAGGTCAACTAAAACTTCCCTGCTTCGCGGGGTTTCAGTGTCAACGACAACATCCGCCCCGCCTTGGTTGCACGCTTTTCCTTTTGTCTGAGGTCGGGCGTCTTCCGCTTCGCCTGCGACCTTCTCGACTCTTGCAACCAGTCTGCCTTTCTCTCTCTTCCCTACCACCTTCCCCAAGCCTTCATTGAACACTTTTCGAACATCCTTCCCTTTCTTCACCACCAGCTCGTCCTTTGCGTAGTCATGGACTGCCTTGAACTTTTCCAGTAACGGTTTCCCGACCAGTAAGTCCCACTGCCCTCCGCTATCGAAGACTTCCATTGACGTCTTCATGTCTAATCCCCTTATTCTCACTGTTCCTTCCCAGTTCGCAACTCCCGGTACCAACGCCCCGTCGGCCATTCTCATCCACATTTTCGACTGCCCCCATCCGCCAATTTTATCTTTCACCTCCTCATACACTTTCGTACTCAGTCCCACCACCATTGCGCCATCATCCACCATTCCTCCTACTTCGACTATTCTTCCATCTTCGTCCACCAGTTCAACTTTCATTCTGAAAGGTTCGCTTACTCGGCTTCGGTCTCTCTGAACGTTCAACATATTGATGATATTCTCTTCGCATAGCTGTACACATGCAACGATAGAGGTGTCCAAGAAAGAGTCCGTGTTCGGGATCGTACGGTCGCCGTTTACTCCGTCGATCCCACCGCATTTCCCGAGCCAGAGCTATACCCTTCCAACATCCAAGTCAAGTCATTCGCCACTCCTACCACATTCGTCTGCGCCACTGCCTTCTGGAACACCCCTAACTCCGACTGCACGAAGATCCTATACTTTCTCTCTTGCATCGGGATCTTCACCTGCGACAGGCATCCTCTATTCCCTCCTCCGCACCTTGCTCCACATCCCCAACACTCTCCCGATCCCGGTCTCCATGTGCCTGGTGCAATTGGGTACACCATGCGCTCGTGTGCCTCGTCTCGTCCCCAACGGGTTACGTGATTTGCCAGATCCTGGCGCCATAGCTTGACACCCTGTGGATTGTTCTGTCGCTGCTCGTAGCGGTTGACGTTGCCGCGCAAAGTCTCCTTCTGTGCTTCGTTGAGCCTCGAAACCCTCGGTGGCGGTCGTTGCTGGGGTGCTTGGTACTGCAGATTGCCTCTGCCGCCTATGTTCGTTCCGAAGGGGTCCGCTGGAGCTTGGCCTCGTCCAGCGCCTTGGCTTCCGTATCTGGGTTGCCCTGGACCTTGGCTGATCTGCACGTTGCCAAACGAATTTGCGAGTCGTGTCCCCGGCGTGTCTGGCGTGCGACCTGCCCGCTGCTGTTGAGCTCGTATATCCTCTATGTCTCTCGCCGTCTTCAACTTCTCCCTGATAACTCTGATGTCCACGCTTTTCAGGTTATCCCTAAACGCTGACCAGTTCTCGGCGTCATCTTTGACCAGGGAGTGGAAGATTTCCGGCAGGTTTTTGTGAACGCTGACAATATCGGATGCGGTCGATGTGATTCCTCCCGCTTTCGCAAGCTCGAACAGTCGGTCCGCGAACTTCTGGTGAGCCCATTGGTTCGTATCGGGGTCTCTGACGTCTAACCCTTCTAGCGGTAGTCGCAGTGCCACCAAGTCCTTGATATACTCGGCCGGTTTCTTCGCCACAATTTCCTGTGACGGGAACTCTGCCAGCAGCAACTCCTTATACTTCCTCCATCCTCCCTTCTTCTCCTCCTCGTTCAACCCTTCGTGCCACTTCTCTGCTCGACTTCCTTCCTTGAAGAACAACTCCACTGTCTCCACAAATTCTTCCTGCTTCCTTCCCATTCCGACCATCGTAATCTCTGCTTTCCTCAAGAAGTTCTTGGAGCTCAACTTCTCTGCTCCGACATTGCCTCCCCATTCTAGGTCGGCGTCTACTGTCATCGTTCGTCGTGTTTCTAACGGTTCCGGCGTGGATAATCCCGGTGATAGTGGTTCTGGTGCAGATGGTTCTGGCGTAGGAGGTGCTGGTGTGAATAACGGTGTGGGAGGTCTCGTAAACAAGGGTGATTGTGGTCGTGTGGATGGAGCTCTAGACGGCGGCGTCGACGGTGAAGCGTAGCCTAAACCCCTTCTGGCTGCTGCGTGACTTAACCACGAAGCCTGTCCTTCTGGAGGTACGTGTGTTCTGGGTTCTGTGCTCTGCGAGGTGCCTTGCGCTTCGTCTGTCGAAGGGAAATTTACGGATGATAGGTCGAGAGACAACTCGGTGCTGGGTGCTGATGATAACGTGGACAGTGTCGATGTGGATGCTGCTCTGACGAATTTACCGTCCGGTCCCTGTTGTGGTAGTGACTTCTTCTTTCCGTTGCCTATTCTGATGCTGTTCTGGGTTCTGTATTTCTAGGTTCTGAGGTTCTAGGTTCTGGGTGCTAATTCTGGGTGCTGGGAGCCTGAGCTGGTTCGAATCGTACGCTCGTCACCAAGATGGAGTGGTGTAGATGGACAATGAGGACAAAACTAGAATAGGATGATGTGGTCTGCTAGAGAATCTATCGACATGTGCTACTAGCGTGTATCCCTAAGACCAAACAGGGCCAACTAGTGGCTGTGCCTGGGCGCTACCCTACTACAGTGATCATCGTTCACGACCTGAGAGATGCATTCGCAACTCACAATCTCCAGTTTTCAGTAATCCTTTCCTGCCATCCAGCTTCGTTTAGCCCTTGCCATACCAGCGGTCAACCGATCAAGCCCCACAGCGGACAGTTGTAAAATGTTGTTGACACTGAAAAAAACTGACGATTGCATTGTCGATACTAGATAGGCCGTCAAAAGTTCCCGATAGCAGCCCCGCTAGCTTCTCCCTGTGTACTCCGCAGCATCAATCTTCATTCGTCTCGGTATACGCGAGCCTGTTTGATAATCGAACCTTGGGCTTGCGCGCGAAGCTGGAGTGTAGGGCATACCTGGTAATTGGTCCGAGTTAGCCTAGTCGTTGCCACCACTTTCTTGTTGATAATGCACATGAAGATTCTCGAGTCTGTCCATTACGAGCCATGACGCACGTCAAATTGTTCGACGTAGCGAGGAGCTAGTGAGCGCGTTTGGGAGGTTTGCTCCACTGCGACCGGGTACCTGTGAATAGCGGGTAACAGCAGCTGAGCGAGGTTGTGTTGTGGTGGTGGTTACATTTCAGGCAGACAAAGACAGGCGCTTGGTTAGAGCCCAGAGGTTAGTTCCGGAGCGAGCCGGAGCCGGACGGTCCGAGGGGCGTTGATCGGCAAGCGCCGAGAACCTTGGAGGTTCGTCCAGAACACCCATGTCCTCCCGCCTCCTTCTCCCTTCGAAACTCGAGAGCTCCAGAGCTCACTGCAGTCGTTGTTATCATGAAATGTGTTTTTGCTGGTACTGTGCTCCCCTCAACTTAAGGCTCAAACTTCGCTCCCTTCAACTTCACTGTTCTGCGTTACAAAAAGCTCCTTATCGAGGTCGTGCCAATCGACTTCATTTTAACATCGAGCGGGCCGGTCTTCCCTCATTCTTTGGTGGGCATTCCTCTACGATGCTACTGGCCATATTCGCAACACTTATGTGATGGCGATCCGCCCAAAACTTGCTAGTCACTTCCCAAAAGATTATCAGGAATTCACCGAGGCGAATCAAGTCACTCGACCAACCCCCGAGGAGAAAGCGGAAACACTCCGGAATGGGAAGGCGCAGTTCATAAAGTTTAGCGAGATTTTGAACGGAGGCACACCACTCAGAGAGAAGGAGATGAGGACATGGGCCAATGGGTGGGTACGACAGAGTAGGCGAAGTTATTTCTGCACAAAGCTCCTGGTAGGGGGAGGATTAGGTGAAATAAAATCAAGGATAATTCAATATGAATCGAGCCTAGAGTTGAGCTTAACGTGCAGCCTCGCGAGAAGGCTTGTCTAGTCCTACTATCCTCATTGAACGTTACATGACGAGCACTGAAGCTAGTGAAAGCTAAAACTATTTTCCCAGCCCAAGCGCATCCCGCCAGCTTCCACTAAGTTCCACCGAACGCCGCTGCGTTGAACGCACCGTCAATAAGCTCCCTATCGCGGCCATTGAAAACGAAGGTGTACCCAGGAAGTGGTGTGGACGCATCGTCTAGAAAGATATCGACCTTTTCCAAGCGATAATTCCTCGTCTCATAAAAGATCAGCCTTTGTAGGTGGCTATCTTCGTGCATCATCCACGCCTTTCCCGACGTGAAAATCTCTTCTCCCGCACGATCGTCCACATCGGAAGGATCTTTGATCAGAGCAGGATATGGACCCCACATCTTGATGGTGTAGCCACGTACGCTGGCATCACGAAGGGTAGGCGTCGCATCGAGCCCAACGACATCTTTCAGGATGTGGGGCAATCTGAGAGTACCATAAAAGAAGAGTAGTTTGGGTCCTGGAGGGACGCTGAGTGACATATTCTGCCGCTTTTCAAGTTCAGTTTCATGTGGTATACGAATATCTGAGTTGTAGAAACACTCACACGTGGTGAGTTCGCAGGCGAGAAACTACTTCGGTTCGGTAATGGGGAAAAAGAGAACGCCAGAGAACGCTAAGTTTGACCGAGGTGAGCGTTTGAAGTAACTTGATTCGGCAATGCCCGAACCCCGAAAGTTGTGCCAAGATTTTCGTTCCCACGATACAATTGAAGTGGCAGAACTTGTGGGTGTACGTAGTTTCAAGTCCAAATTACATAGCAACGAACCGTACGATCCTACACGGACGAAGACTAGACCGCGTAATTACTTTCATTTGTAACCTTGGCCTTGAGCTCATCAGACTTTAGATCATCGTCGGCATTTGAGTCTAAGCCGACAGAAGCAATTGGCGAATGAGTGAGCCACTCGACGCGGAAGTGTAGTGGGCCTGACAACTCACCTTTCTCAGTATTCTTGTGATCACCATTAAAATCCTCGTCGGTGGGATTGAGAGCAAACGCGCCCTTGGGAATGAACGTCGAGATGATCACGACTACACAGAGTATCGTGAACTGGACTCCTCCGATGAACTTCAAAGCATCCTTAGCGGGCGCGGCGGCAGCAGCACCCGTGAAGCCTAAGAGCTTCTTGTCGACCCATTTTCCGAGAACAGTCGAGAGGATGGAATATACGACAATGTATAGGACGTAAAGGAACGCCATCACAGCACCCAAAGCCGACACGCGAGAGTCACTGCTCTCAATCTTGGCGAGAGTGGCTTGAATATAGGCAGCCAATGAGACATCGCCTGCGGCCCAACCGAAGGAGACCGGAAGGAAGCTAGAAGTAGAGTCGTGTATTAGAGGACTAGTCAAGTGATTGATCTAAAACGTACATTCCGGCAATTCTCCAGGCATCGCCGACGTTGCCACGTCTGACAGCGATGTACGGGAGAACCCAAACAATGTTGAGCGCGAGAGCATCCAAACGAAGCCATGGCAAAGGCGTGCGGATGAAATTGGTAGTGAGCAGTACCGCCGCCGCTCCGAACAATTCACCTAGGTTAGAGCCTCCGACGATGATCTGGGACCAGGCTTAATAAAAAGAGGGTCCTGTGAGTCAATAGTCCTCATGGTCCACTCAGCATACCACGTACATGCATTACCAAGAACCTGTTTGGCGAAGATAGGCGCAAGACCGTTCTCCAGATAACGGTGGCCGTAAAGTGCCAAGGCATAGCCAGAAATGAGCCATGCGAACTTGCGATCTGAACCGGTTTTTGGCTTTGAGTGGGCATAACGGAACGAAACTCTTTGGGAAGGACGTACGAGATATTACCAAGAATGCTCCATAATAACTCGCCTTGAAGAACGAATAAAAACCAGACGCGACGCTGGAGAGGTAACCAGTATTCGGCTTCTCGTTCTCGAACTCCTCCAAAGATTGGGGACTCGGAGAAGTGGTGTTCACGTTATCAACGAATCTCCATGCAATCGCAGCGAAGAAAAACAACACGGGGCTACATTTATAGGTTGAAGTCAGAGATTGCGTATGGTTGAGGAAAATAGAGAGACACACGAGAGGAAGAATGAATAATTGTAGCCAAATTTATCGACCAAAGAGACACTAGAGAAAGCTCCGATGGTTCCGGCGACCTCATAAAGGATGTGTACAGTAGCATCCATGCGCCGGAGCTGCGATAAATTGATAGGTAAGGGTAGCTCAAAGGGTTCTGGCGAAAGACGTACCAGGGAGACGTCTCCACCTACTATATCTCTTGGAATGACACGACGGATGAGTTCGACAGTACCATAGCTGACACCAGAAATGATATAGATCGGAAAAAGCTGGCATAGTCGGTAATGAAGATCAGGATTCACTTGCTTGTACCACAGGGGTAGGGCGTACACCGTTAGGATTCCAGGCTGAAGTCTATGAGCATCAACAAAGGTCGTTAGGAAGATCAACTCACTCCCGTAATGTGTCTGCTTGTTGGGTGTATTCCACTTCATCTTCCCGTCCGTCGCGGCGTCGACAACCAGGAGAATGGCAGAGATGAGCCCGAAAATAAAAACTGCAGTCGACAATACACTCCGGGTGGGGTACTTCTTGATCAAGGGAGCCACGATAATGGAACCGACGCATTGCATGGCATAATTGAGGCCTACAGAAAGTGGTCCCAACTTCTTGTTACGCCACAATGTATCCGAAAAGGTACTGATTACACTGACCTGTCAAGATACCAATCTTCGTATACTTCGCGTCTCCGAAGCGCTCGTTTGCAAGATTAATGAATGCGCCATTATACCACTCGAGAGCGAATTTGTAGACTGAGGGAGTGGATCAATGCGTTGGCGCAGGTCTATAGAACGAAGGGGGGACTCACACATGATTCCGACTAGAAAAAATTGTTAGCCTCGCGCACTCATGTCACGAATGGATTTTACACTTACGAATGTAAACGGCCATGTTCTTCAGCTGCGTATTGGTGAAATCCTTCCAAGGGCCAATCATCTTGTCTTCCTGTTCTGGGGGGTGGTCTCGAGACGGGGAGGTAGATAGTGTTAATCATCGTAATGTTTATATCCTCCCTTTTCACCACTTGTATATACACATGGCTGTGGCGCACGTTTGTGTGATTTAGAGCGAATTTGTGAATGAATGGCTAGACAGAGCAAGGGGGATATCAGTTCTTGGCGTCGTAAAAATATTTGAAGGGCGATGTCAAGGAAAACAACGGGGAAACAGGACTGACCCATCCCGAAGCCTGATGATCTCAGGGATCCAAGAGCGGAAGCCGCCAAACCCATCACGAAACTACGCTTGACGAACAAACGTTGGAAACGAAAGCTGTTGAGCTGACGAGGGGCGGGAATTCTGCTGTTGGGCCATTGAATGGTATCGGTACTTGAGCTACCTGGGTGAGGATCGCACATCGCAACAAGATGACAATACTGAGCTGCAAATTCAAGAAAGCGGCAGTTAGGGAAGCTGAAGTGGGAGCCAACCCCCCAACTGCTCCAGCGGGAAGGTCAGTCGAGACGGGCGAGTGACCATGATTTTGGATTGACCTCACTAGGTCTTGGTGGGTATTGCCAAGCCCATATTACAATTATAGCCCCTAGTTGAGCTGAGATCCAGGGACATTCAAGGTCAATGATCGCAATCAACGACAACTGAATGAATGGAAGACTCGCGATAACTGTCAATCGTGGGAATCGTTCCGCCACCTCCAGGTCTTTGGGAGGCCAAACCTTGGCGGGGGCATCATATGCCTGATCTTAACACCACCGCGAGGAATTCACGAGCGTCGAGCTAGCGCAATAGGTTTCTCGTGCCTATCGTAGCATTCGATTCCAGATTTCGTTCAGTATCCAGTAGAAGTCGTCACATTATTGTTGTCAATGATCAGTGAAGGTACAAGGAGTTGCAGAGTCCACAGTACAGTGTCCACCATTGTCCATTTACGGTGCCATTCCACTGACACGCAATCGAATTCATGCAGTGATCTTGAAATGAGGGCTACTGTTTCCAGAATCACCGAACACTAGCACGCGCGTAATTTGATCAGGACGGAGTCGGTAATCCACAAACATAAGATATAAACTCACAAGTGATCGAGTAGTCGTCTCCGGCGGGGACATCCGGGACAATCACCTCAGCAGAGCCGTCGAGCAGGCTGAAGCTGTTGAATTCCTTAAGGAATCCCTCTAAAGACGAAAAGAAAAGTTAGAGTCGTTCATTCAAAATCGGAGTATAATATGAAAGAGAACGCACCACTGGCAATCCTGTCGGCCTTGTTCAAGGTAATAGCAGCCCCGTTGGAGATAGACCCTGGAGCATCGGAGGTATCCCTACGTCCGAAACATATCAGACACCATTGTTCGGTGGTTATTGTTGCGAAAGTCATCCAACATACCAGGTAACAGTGACGGTAGACCCAGCAGCCCAAACGGTGTCAGCGTCCGGGGTGATGATCCTTGGGCTCCACACATCGAACGTAGCCCTCTTCGCAACAGGCGAAGCGTTGATAACGGTCGCAGCGATGGCGGCGAGGATAGCAGTCGTAACTTTGAATTGCATCGTTCGTTTCGTTTCGAGTAGTCCGAGAGGTTGAAAAAGTCCTGAAGAATACAGACCAGGACCCAAACCTTGCAGTCTTTATACTCTCAGAACGTAGGCGAAAGTTGTCCATCGTGTGAGCGTCGACTGTGCCCTGTGATTCGCGACCTCAAGTCGTCCACCTGGAACGAGGTGGATGACGAGGCTATCGTTTGCGACTGAATGCGAGATACCGGAGATAAGAGTCCAGGAATATTCTTCGTTCGGGGTGTGACGGAGTTGGCAAGTTCTCTAAAGTTGGTCGAATCCTGGGTCCAATGCTTTTTAGCGGAGAGATGAGCCCGTCGAAGGAAGTCACGGACTCGGTCGGGTGCCTTTTTGACTGGGCAAGACGGCAAAACATCAAGAGCCACGAGTCATGAGTGGAAGAAGCTGCAATAATATAGCGGTTTCTTGATAGACATGGGAAACGACGCGACCACTGGCAACGATCGTGATGGGTTCAAACGCCGCCTGAATAGGCACATTCACCGGCACCATCCAGCCACATTGAGTCTGGATGGGAATTTCTCGACCCTCAAGTTTGAAGCACAATACATTAAAGGCGTTATGTGCCCAGAATGCGTGTAAGCGTTGAGATAACCGGAGCTCCAGATTGACCAGAAGCCGCAAGGTATGGTATTGTGATTGACGGATCGTTGAAATTGAGCGGGAGGAGCATTCAGAAAAAGAGCCAGCACAATCGCTCTTACGAAGTAAATAAGACGAGAGTGGCCAGGGAAAGAAGCGTCTATCCGAGCTTTCGGAGTCGACATCGGACGGACGTGTCGTGGTGGTGGTTCGGAAGATCTTTCATTGAAACTTTCAATGCTGACAAAATACCAATGACTCATAGAGTGTGACACTGACCTCACCTGACCTCACGTAAAAAGAGTCACAGCTGTCGGTGTCACGATCATCCTCGTTGCCCCGCCCTCGAGCGTCGCACGTCGCTCCGACGCAAAATTCTGGTATTGTAGGAGTAGCAGCGGCGTATTCATACTTGGGGGGCCGTTCTGGCATACCCCAGGTCGGTCGAGCCTCCACAGAGATGATCCGCGTCCGCAATTACCACTGGTCCGCCTCTATAATTTTCATTGTTATACATCGTTCATAAGGACCCCAAGTAAGAAGACTATAAGTGAATGTAAGGTAGATATGCAGTTATATACAAACGTAGTAGATAAGAGACAATATCGTACAGTAAAAAAACCACAACAACACTCGGGCTATGATACAAAGAAAAGAGATTGAGCAAGAAACAGATAGACGAGGTACGATGCGCCCTCATCACTTCTTCCCAACAGTAACACCAACTGCGACACCAATAACGATAAGGATAATCAATATAATGAAGAAACAGATCCACCGTTTCCTCCGCGCGGAACGAGCAGACGCAACAGCTTTCTCTGTAAACCCGAGTCTACGAAATTCAAAAGTGTCAGCTGCTCGCGAAGGTACCCAAAAGGCATCCCAACGTACCCAGCTTCTGTGTCCTTCTCAACCGTAGCAGCCTGCGTTTCGATATTCTGTATCGTCTCGTCCTGTTCCGCAACGAGGGTACTCATCTATAGGAAAAGAGTCAGTCTGAGGTACGAGAGATGCGGGGGCGGGTGAGTACGAACATCATTGAAAAGCTGTGCGAGGTCCGCAAGGGTTTGTTCGATCCGCTTGAGGTCCTGTTGACGCTCCCGGACTTCCCGATACGCTGACCTCGAGTCACCATATCGATTCGAGTCCAGAACCTGGATAGCCAAAATAAGCATTCTATCGTCTGATGGCTACGAATGAAGAATCCTTACCGCTTGCTGGAAGATCTGGCCGGAAGCTGCTTCGTCATTGACGACCGCTCGAACTTCTTCGGGTGAAGCATCGGGCTTGACTGAGGATGTTGTCAGACGAGTGAGGAAGTGTATCGCCAAAGATGATCGAACGAACCGATTTTGAACTGCCTCTCCATCCTTTGCTTGTACTTTGTCCGATACTGCTGTTCAATAGTCTGGTAGTTTTGAATCGCTTCCACAAACTTGGACTTGACCAGTGCAGTCTACCCGATAGATGACCCATCCTATCAGCGGACTGTCAATGGGAGATTCAGAAAGAGAGACGCACCTGTTGTTTCCTGATCTGACCATCCCTTCCGGCTCCAGCCTGCCTCTCCAATGCCTGTATACGGCCCTTCAAACTCGTGCTCAGAGTTCTCGTATTCTCGGCAAGCTCGTCTAGCTGCATCGCGGCTTTGTGGCTAGCTTCATCTGTGCCGCCCAACGAGCGCGAGTGGAGGTCACCGATCTGGGAGACGTGGTCGTTGAAGGTTCGGATGCTTTCTTGCAAGAGCGAGATCTATGGAAGAAGAAACATTGATGGTCAGATTCTGGGGAATTATAGCACAGCACGATTTAATTGTAACACTCACCTCTGCATAGAAGGTCGACATCTCGCCTGCACCCGCGTTCCCAACAGAAGCCAAAGTAATGTCGACTGAAGACATCTCGTACGTCGGAAGGCTTGACCTGTTGTTCGTTTCGTTCTGTGTAGGATACGAATGACTGCGTTTCAGCTGGTTGTAAGCGCTCTCTTCGCAATTCTGGATCGATTGTTCAGCACTCACTAGGGCGTCGGGTTCTGGTACTGCTGTTGAGCCTGCCCCCGTGTCAGATCCAAGCAATCGAGGAGACCAATTTCCGCACACTCACCCTCATCGCTGCCAATCTATCTCTTGCCATTGTGAACGAGGTTGGAGAATAAACCAAACGAGTGTCTTGAAAGGTCGATGATGGTGGTTCTGGGTCGAACACAGAGCAAAAGAGGATCAATACCGCGGTTTATTGCTGCTTTAAGTCACTCACTGCCACCAGGTACTGCGGTATTGGGTCGGATTGAATTCCTGCCTACGGTCGGGCTACGGACGACTTGGGCGTGTTGGATTGATAAGATTCGGGAAAAGAGATGTCTGAAGGCTATGTGCGGCGGCGGATTGACTGTTCATGATGACCCAAGCTGTTGAAGGATGTTGTTCGGTGTCAAATCGCGGAAGTGATGACAAGGCAAAAATGTAAAAATAGCGGAGTTACTTTGTTCCCACATCTCTCCTCCGAGGGTACCTTGCCGAATCATGGACACAATTCACCTAAAAATGTACACTGGAATACTCTAGTCGCTATAATAATAGAGAAAAGAATATACAAGACGATACAACCGCGACAACGACGGTCAAAGGTGAGCTTCGCCTCGTTACGTATCGACAACCATCTCATCCACAAGCCCGCTCAACCCCATCACGGCTCCCATTTTCTTGTCTCGTAACTTAAACCTCCACAATGATTGTTACAGCGGCATCGTATCACTTATTGTCTTTATCATTACTGTACACATCAGTAGACTAGGCCAAAACCGAGGGATTAACAAATGGCGGGAAGAGGAGACGAGTAGTACTTAAATAGTACCCCCACGTCCGAGGGCATCTGACTCTGGTAGCCTGGTCCAGAGAGCACCATTGACCGGAGGACAGAGAGGGACAGACGAAAAACGTCGGGGCGTCATGTTCGCCAGTCGGTTTGTTCTACATGAGTAGAACACCCTGACGTCGGGATCGACGCCGCTCAATTTGATGCGAGCTACATAGGAGGCAGTTTCGTCCTCGGGATATTTAATGTAACCGTCTGCAATATAGCTTGTGGACAAACGTCGAAGTCATAGTGTTATCGCGACTAACACCCGCCTCATGAACTGAAGAACAATTGATTTGGTGCGAGACCTAATAGAGGAGAATACGCACTCGGAAATCTCAGGACCCCTGCCTGCCTGTTTCTCATCCAACGCTGGGCGACCGACACTGCATGTATCGAAGTTCAGCAGGCGCAAAGAAGACCGAACCTGATAGTGACATGTAAAGATACACCCAAAGATTTCATGAGCAACAGGTCGAAGGTTCCTCGACTCGTGTACTATTCATGCATGAGTCTGCTTTGCATATCGAGAAGAGGTATTGATACTGACCATATACTGTATACAGACCCTCCGAGCTTCGTCTGCCCAGCGCTTTACCACTCCCGTGCCCCAGTCGTCCGTATTCCATACAGGCAAGCCGAGGTCACCAATAGACTGAATATTTCCCCGAGATGCTTGTATTTCGGTCCATCCGCTCGGATACGAGTAGTAGATTCAGGAGAAAGAACTGCCAGCGAAACGGCCGTACAGATTGCACTCCTCGTTTCCACTGTCCTGAGGTATTCCGGAAGCTTCAGCTATAGGACTGGCTGGATCAAGGACAAACAGAAACGCACGGAACGACTGAGCTTGATGCTATTTGGGCAAAGGCTGAAGAGAAAAGATTGCTGCCAAAGGCGACAACAAGATCCAGTTCGCGACAAAGTCGAGGGCGCCTCCCCTGATTTCCTCATTACGGTAAACCGAGCAGATACTCGTGAAATGAATGCAGCATGCCAGACCTGGTGAGGATTCCATAACAATTTGAGCGCGGATAGTAGTGAAAATCATAACAGCACGCACGCACATCTAACCAGTGAAAATATTTTTAGGCAAGAAATAGACTATCCAAGGCGTATACTTGTGAGTTCCCCGGAGGCATGATGCGACATTGGCAGATCATTTTCGTGTTCATGGCCCTTAAACGATGATCTGCTCAAGTTCGAGCCCATCTTCTCGTATTAGAGTCCTTTTCCCTTCATAAAAGTACGTGCATGAGGTTAAAACCATTCACAAACGTGTAGCATGTCGAGGTTGGAAAGAAAGGAGACGCTGTAAGCAGTGGCGTGAGGACGGTTGAAATTGGTTTTGTTTGTACACGAAGCCAAATTTACGCTTTACACCTGGCCTCATCGTTCGGCTCAACGTCGCCCTTTTCCTCCTCCCCCATCTCTCGTCTCTGTTTTCCTTCGCAGACTCTCATTTACCGACAACAATGTCTGAAGCTGGAGATGAAATTATTGCCTCTTCCTATGTCGGTTTCGACTCTATCACTAGGCAAATTGAGCACAAATTGCTGAAGAGAGGGTTCCAATTCAACTGCATTGTTGTTGGTGAGTGACGAACGCTCTTTATTGGTGTCTCAATGCATCTCTGGGCTGCATTATGGTTGGAATTGCTGCTATGCTCGATTTTGGCGGCTGGTCGCGCTTAGAGAAGGGATATTGAACTGTTGGCTGACCAAATTGCTTCTCTCTTTTAGGACCGACTGGATTGGGAAAATCTACGCTCATTAACACCATTTTCGCGTCGCATCTAATTGATAGCAAGGGTCGTTTTGTGGCAGATGAGCCCGTTAGGCAGACGACAGAAATCCAGCAGGTCTCGCATGGTTCGTAGTCACTTTTCGTTACATCCCTTTTCACCCCCCCTTATGCTCTCTGGCTGGACACGTATGATGGAACACGTTCTTGAAAGAAAGGGTTCCTCATAATTCAACCTTTTTTTCTGTTCTCCGAATTACTGGAATTTACCGTCATGAACCCCTCGCCTTATTTCCATCTGCATACGCATATGCCTTTCCATCTCGAGTTTTGCTGACATATTCCTTGCAGTTATCGTTGAAAACGGTGTCAAGCTGCGCCTCAACATCGTCGACACTCCTGGGTACGGTGACCAGATCAACAACGAGGGATGGTGCGTTCAACTCCTATACTAGTTGAAGGCCACGCTCTGACGTGTTTTTCGTTTTCGGCATTCAGCTGGGATCCGATTATGAAGTACATCAAGGACCAACATTCTGCTTACCTGCGCAAAGAGCTTACTGCTCAGCGTGACCGATACATCCAGGACACCCGTATCCACTGCTGCTTGTTCTTCATCAACCCCACAGGCCACAACCTGAGACCTATCGATATTGCTGTGATGAAGAAGCTCGCAGAGGTTGTCAACGTGGTTCCTGTCATCGCGAAGGCAGACACTTTGACTTTCGAAGAGAGGGAGGCTTTCAAGGATAGGGTGCGTTCGGTTGCCAGCTTCAACTCTCCAACTAGCTTAAACTTCCTCTTTTACGCAGATTCGGGAAGAGCTCGTGTACAACAACATCCGTTTGTACCCATTCGACAAGGAAGAGGATGAAGAAGAGGAAGTTCAGCTCAACGAGTCGGTTAGGGTGAGGATGAATGGTCATTCAAGACGCCCTATCTCGTCGCTGACACGGACTATGCACTTTTAGAACATGATTCCTTTCGCTGTTGTCGGTTCTGAGCAGAACGTCATCATTGACGGCAAGACCGTTCGAGGACGGAAAAACCGCTGGGGAGTGGTCAACGTCGAGGATCCCAATCACTGCGAGTTCACCGATTTGAGGAACTTCTTGACCAGGTGCGTATACGTTATACCTTGTTTGGCTCGTTTCCTTGCTCACGCTATCATTCATAGGACACACCTTCAAGACCTGATTGAGACCACCGCCCAAATCCACTACGAGGCGTTCCGCTCGAAGCAGCTGTTGGCTCTCAAGGACAACGTCCCGAGGTCATCGAACCAGTAAATATGGAGTTCGCCGGTTCCCGTCCTTTCTCTCTTTGGTGGTAAGCATCATGTACGTCTCTTTCCGAGGTCGAAGCTCATCATGTGCTTCTCCCTGCAGCAACAAAATTTGGTTATATACCCTACTTCTGCCAACCTTATTTCTGTCCTTGTTATTTCCGTGGACTTGGGATACCTCTTCTTTTTCGTAATCCACACTCTTGTGTTGATTGCCCCACCCCGTCCCCACCTCCACGCTCGTTTTTACCTCATGAGATGTGTTCCTTATCTGTCCTTGCTCGAACTCTCTTGATTCTTTTGTGTTGTTTCGTTGTCCCTTTTCTTTCTGTTGTGGTGGATACAGATACAGATCAATACATTTAGTTTCCACGACACTGTCGCTTGGTTGCGGGAAATGCAAAGGCTCGAACAGGGCCGTGTCCGAAGATGGCTGCTGTAGAGAGGCACTGATGTTGAGTGCCATACGCTGATGGTTTACACCCAGCCGTTCGCTGGAGTTCGAGGGCAGGCCGCGAGTGTGTCTTGCTTCACCCCTCGTGCATTCGAAGTCGTTCTAACCTTGATTTTGCGCTCTTGTGGCCTCGTCATAATCACAAAATCCGAAGTATCCGGGTGCATTGGATTAGATTAACGGATCAGGTAGTCACCGCAGCACTTCCTGTCAAGCGCTGTCGGAGATACAGAGGTAACGGCGGTCTCTGGTACACTGAGCAGCGTGCTACTTCTGTATCGTCGGGCTCAATGAGCCACTCCGCGCTCGTCGCCAGTGCCTACGGGGTCTTCTCTCCGAACTCTATTTCCCTCAAACTTATTCATGGACTGAATTCCGCAAGTCACCAAACAGATTCTTCGACGAATGCATAGGAAGTTCTGCTGCCCCCTGTCCGACCTTCTAGCCCGCAGACCGGTCATAATCCTGCGTTCGTGGTGGGTATAAAAGCCATATCTTCGAGGCGGAGGTTGGCCATCATCATCATTACCATCGTCTCTCTTACGAACCATGCAACTTAAAGTCTCCTCCATCCTCACAGTCATCGCAGCTGTAACTGTCCCCCTCGTCGGTGCCACCCCCACCAAGAGGGACGTATGGAGCCCGAGAATCATCTCTCCCGATGCGTCGACCGTCTGGCGTACCGGTGGAAAGTACAACGTTACCTGGTACGCGTGCTTTCTTTTCCTAGCCTATGCTCTATGCTCTATCTAATAATTCACAGGGACACCTCGAACCCTCCGGAACGTATCACCCCCGGCAACGAAATCACCTTGATGAACCTCAACCAAGAGATCTTCGGGAGCTGTGATTCGTGTTGGTATAACGAAGTCATTCGGCCGTTGGATACATTCAGTCTTCTCGATGGGTTCGCGGAGGTTATCGTGCCGTCTAGTATCCCGGCTGATGATCAGTACTTTGTTACTTGTGAGTACCGAGACGTTTGTCACTTTCAAAGAGTCGCTGACTGTTGACTGTTGTGGAAGTGTTTGGGTCTTCGGATAATAGGAGCCCGCATTTCAGGATTGTGAGGGATGACTGAACTCAGTACCAAGTCCCGGGAAGATTTCAGAGGCTTGCGTTCAGTAGTAGTTGTGTATATAGGCAGGCTTTCATGCGGGAATAGTCGAGACGGATTGAGAATCACTTATCTACAGAGCCTGGGGAGCTTCTCTTGGCTACGGGCTTGTACGCCCGAAACCATATCAGGAGGTTCGACCTTCTCGCGAATGCGACGTACATCACTCTTGGGTGGTCTATCAATTCACTCGCCTGGGTTGTAACATCAAGCGACTCCACTTCATTACGTCTCTCACAGGTTGGCAGATGCCAGAGTCCAGACAGACCTCCCTGCTCAGTACAAGTTTGCGTCCTCAAATCCCTTCTTACACTCGGAAGGGGACCAAAGAAACTCATTTCAGAGCATCATTGAGGTACCGACGCGGAATAGTATCAGAAAGCACTCAAACGCGATCGGTGGCTACCTTTCGGATGTTAGAGAAACTTCCGATACCGACAATCGGGTACGGATGACACAAGAGGATTGATCAGCGGGCCCCGTCTGTGGGAAGGAAGAGAGCAAGCCGCAAGCATAAAAACACAGACCAATGCATCGTCGAGTAGTATCTCACTTGCACTCACGTCTCCTACAATGCAATTCGGACTCTCAGCTCTCCTCGCCCTTTTCGCCGCTACAGCGACAGTGAGCGCCTCCCCTCTCGCCAAGAGGGACATATGGAGCCCACCGATCACGTCGCCCGACGCTACGACTGTGTGGGAGGCTGGTCAAGTGGTTCAGGTTACTTGGTGTGTCTGCCGCGACCGCTTTCTTGGACTCCGAATGTGCTGACGCTCGCCATGATCTAGGGATACTGCCAACCCGCCCGAGGTTTTCCCTGACGGTGGCCAGATCACCTTGAAGAACTTCAACACGGCTCTATTTGATGACAGTAAGCCTACTGTATCATCTCAATGTCAGTACCAGTAGTGGGAGTCTGACGACTGCGACCACATTAGCCGTCTTCAACGTGGTTGTAAAGGAGGGTTTCAGCTTGACCGACGGTAGCGCAGAGATTACTGTGCCCTCCAATATTCCGACAGACGATCAGTATTTCATTACTTGTACGTTGCAGATTGCGCTCCCTCTACTCGTGGTGCCACTAATGATTCTTTGTCTGGTACAGTGTTTGGAGATTCTGGGAACACAAGCCCGAACTTCCGTATTGAAGGTAACTGAAGGGAGCGCCTCCAGGAGGTCATGATTATGAAAGGTTGGATGGTAGGATGATGTGAGATATTAGTCGACGGACCATGCTACGGACAATTTGAACATGCTTTGAAGCTTGCTTTACCATTGGCACAAGGACTCGCCGGATGGCCAATGCTATTGTGCCGTAGGAGCGCTGAAAGTTGGTTCGTCTGATTCCATCGACGACTCCAGATGACCCTACTAGTGTCGTGAACGGTTGGCTGCACAAGAACAGGGCGTTACTATCAATGCCAGTTTGCTGTCTCGAAGTTTGTGTTCACTGTGCCCCTGAACTCCGCACTGTGGTATTTTTGGTCTTTCTTGGGGCTCGCTGAGCATGAGTAATAAGCAGCAGTCACTTTGAGGTTCATTGGGACTCGAGATGAGGCTAGAGGGAATATCTGAACGTATTCACTTGACTCCATTTAGGCCATCATGGCTGTTCAGGGCAACCTGTGGGCGCTTGTGGTTGACGCTTAAAAAATGGCCGAAATTAGAAATGGCTTATATAATCCGGTTACGCGTCCGAGGAGTGACAGATTCGGAGTCCTTTTCCAAATTGCTGATTCCCATTTCCCCGCAACCTTGACCCTTTACTATCACCTCCGTTCGTCGAGCGACTCGACGAGGACGACTAGGACAACATGTCCTTCGCTGTGTATGCCTCACAGTTCATCAACCGACAGAATGGCAATAATGGGGAATCAAGCATGACCTCATCACAACCTATGTTCTTCTCATTCACTACCGACAACAGCGAAGAAGAAGCTTCGAGGACTGATCGTGGAAGAAGAGGTGCTGGAGATGCAGGAAGAGGAAGCATGTTTGGCTCTGGATGGTGGGGTGCTGACAGAAGTACCGTGCATGATAAAGGCCGTCGGGGACGAGGACGAGGGCGAGGGCGAGGGGAACCGGTTGATTTCAACGAGCTGGACGAGAATGATCCTCATCTGATACAGGACAGCGACGAGGAAGATGTGGAGGACGTCGGGCGTCGTGGCGGAAGACATGCCGGCAATGGTCGCGGCGGCGACGAGGAGGACCCTTATCTTAGGCTCGATGAGGAAGAGACCATCCGGAGACCTCGTTCGCAGTCACGGTCACCATCCCCTCAAGGTGGATGGCTTGCTCATCAAGGCCGCCTGAGCTCATCGTCCTCTTCGACGAGCTCGTCTGATTCAGACGACGAGGAACCACCGCCCGACATACTTGTGCAACGACCAGGACCTCATGGACGACCTCATCCTCCACCCAGAACAAACCGTGACCCAGTATCTCTCTCATTAACCGAGTCCTTACTTCCCCGAGACGGTGTTACCCGTCCCATCGACGTCTTCTCCCTTCCTGATCCTCGATTCACCTCTCGAAATAGAAGGAAATTTCAAGATTCAATATGGACAGCACTCTGGCTTACAGGCGTATCTGTCTGTCTCGTAGCTTCCATCGTTCTTCTTTTCGCAACTTCGGCCAAAGAGGCATCCCACAACGACCGCAAGCAGAAGAAACTTTTACCCTACACCACTTTACTCCGCACAGTACCATTGTTGACGATACTGACATTCGCAGCTGCGATCGTCTCGTACGTCCATGTGCTGCTTTTGAGGGTCTTTATGAAACCGGTCATGGTCGTAACTTCGGTTTTCGTGCCAGCAACCCTGTTTATCAGCTTCCTTTGGGCGTTTGTGGGGAGCTTTATGTGGGAGGAGGGTAAAGAGGTTACTTGGGGAGAAACAGTAGGGTGCGTCAACCATTTCTTTTGACTTCGTGCCGTTTTCAAACGTTTGAAATTGACAGACTACGAATCTTCTCGATAATACCTCTCTTACTTTCCTTGTTCACTGCACGACGTCTCCTGCATCTTCCCAAGCAAATCCATACATCATCGGCTACCCTCTCCTTGGTGACAAGAATCCTCATGACCAACCCATTCCTGCTGGCGCTTTCACCCATCATTTTGCTCGCAATGCTCCTCATCTCTATCCCGTTCCTGACGCTCATCTTCCGGCTGCTACTGATAGGCAATTCATCTGGTACAGGTAATCAAGCCTGCTTGTTGTCGTACCGTTTACGTCCTGATATCTTCTCTGATAGAATCGCCCAACATGAGCAGATATGAATGGCATATCAAGCCATGGGCCAACTGGAGTCTAGTTGGTGCTGTTGGAGTCTGGCTATGGACATGGGGCGTGGCAAGAGGTGTGCTCAAGATGACGTGTGCCAGTGTCGTCGGTGCTTGGTATTTTGCAGAGTACGTCGTCTATCTACGGGTTAACTTACGCAACCTAACGTTGTTTCTCACTCCAGTCCACCAACCCCCTTACCTCCCTTGTCATACTTCGACCTCGTTCCCGCGATTTCACCTGCAACCTTTTCAGCTCATGCCCCGGAAACACATACGATTCATGCAGCGCTTACCCGTTCCACTGGGTCTTCACTGGGCACCGTAGTGCTCGCTGCACTCATTCTGACGGCTATCCGACTTCTTGCCCTCCTCACCATCTTCCTCGATCGGTTACCAGGCTGGATTGACGCCCTTGGCGGATGGGTCACACGAGTCGCACGAGGAGGCTTTTCAGGCATCTTCACAGGCGGATTCGGATCTGCCGCTCGCACAACCGTCGCGAGAGGCACGTTCATGGGGATTTTGGTGTCTGTCACCCGTGCTGCTGTGGGATACCTGGAGGGGATCACCCTGAGCTTGAGCAAGTACGCTGTGGTCTATGCCGGGCTGACTGGCGAGGAGTTTTGGATCAGTGCGCGAAGAGGGAGTGCTTTGACGGCTATGGTGGCTGCAAAGGGTGGTGGTGCTGGAAGGGCCAAGGAACGTGAGTGTTTATCTTCGGCTCTTGCAGTTTTTCGGTTGACTAAGTTTTTACTTTTCAGCTCCTCTCACCCTGCTTACCTTGGGAGCACCGTTGACTTTGACGTTCCCTTTTGCGCTGGCGACGTACATTTTTGTGGCTCACACTCTGAATGCACCCCATGAAGCGCTTGGTACTGCTGTTCTTGCGGGTGGTGTTACCGCTCTGGTTGGAAGCTTTTGCGTTGGCTTGGTCGGCGACGGCGTAGATACCCTGTGGATGTGCTATTGTATCGATAGGGACAGCGGAACCATTGTAGGCGGAGCAGGCGAACGCCAGGGGAGGGAAGGAAGAGAAGAAGTGGTTGATGCTGTGCGTATTCTTTGTTCTATACTCCCTAGCATATCTCCTGATTCCCTTTCCAGTTTGAATACAACTCGAGGGCGCGAATGCTTGCCAGACACCAACCGAAATCCAATCAGATGCCCGCAGGTCCCTCTCAGCCAGTCGCTGGACCTTCACGCCGACCGCAACCTCCGAAGAACGACCGCGAGCAGCTTCGACAGACTCCCATAAGATCCCAACCCCTTCAACATGAACACGGTGGTGATCTGATTGATCCTCGCTCTCCACCGGAAGATATCAACATCTTATTCGACGTTTCTGGTGAAATAGAAGATGGGAGAGGTCGTCCAGGTCCTTCTGTTCATGTGGCTCGCGCCCCGTCACCGTCCCCATCGCCGTCATCCGGATCGGAGCCTTCGTCGTTGGTACCTCCGGAATCGCTGACATTGATGGGTCACGAAGAACCCCAGACTCAGGAGGTAGACGAAGACGACGTAGACCCGTTCGTCGCTCATCACGACCCAGAGCCAGAGCCTGAACTCGAATCTGAACCCGAGCCCGAACCGCGCTCGAGTGGCAGTGGAAGAAGGAGCATGGTGAAGGCGGCTTTCGCTAGCAGAACCCACAGTAGGAGTGGAAGCGAGAATTTGGAATTAGTGGGGAGTAAGGGTTTAGGAGGGAAGTCGGACAAGGATATAGAGGGATCAACGTCTCAGTTGTTCCCTGGGTCGGACCTGTTCTAGTCAAGCTGTTGTAATCACACCCCCGCACCCTCTCCTGTTTGGGGACTCGTTGCTGGATCTATGTTACCACGCATATGTTACTGTTGTTTTGCATTTCCATGGACCTCCCCGCATTTATGCATTACACAGAGTTCCGATATCACTGCACTTACCCTTACCTTCGTTTCGTTGTATGTAGTCGCTAACGTAGTTTATTTATATAATAGCTCCAATACAGGGCAGTCGCTCGTTCTACTGGTACTGACTGTAGATAGATGGACCTTTCTTGTTTAATTTCTCATGTGTAAGCTCACGCACTTGTCTTCTGTGAGGAGACAATTGTGAGGCAAGTATGGGCGCCAGTGGGCCCAGCACTCGGTCGTTTCTCACTGTCGCCGGAACGTTTTGAATTGTTTCAGCCTGGTGTTAACCATGACAACGTACTTACTAGAATCTGACTTGGAACCTGGCGACATTCAGACAAGTAGTAACTAACATACACCGGGAGATGACTGTTCAACGCGTTCATTGTCTATAAGTATTGATACTCGTGTAACACAAAAACACATAGCTCAAGTATGGAAATTGTCCGAGCCATCTCTAAATCACCTTCAGTAGTAAGCATTCTCGATACGGAACTTGGGGCTTCTGTTCCCGGAATCTCCGAACACTATATCAAATAGTTAGTATCGGTACTACAAATCACGAGCAAAAACGCAGAGGGAAATGCAACCTACAAGTAATGAAATACTGATCATCCGTCGGGATGTCAGAAGGCACAACGATCTCAGCGTAGCCGTCGAGTAGGTTGAATGTGTCCTCGCTTTTGATCACGACGTTATAGCCCTCTGAATCATTGTTAACTTATCGTCAAACTCGGTGGCGTGGAGATTGTGCATGGACTTACCATCCCCGAACAAATACTGGTTGAAGTTCATCAAGTTGATCTGGTTTCCCCGGGTGATAACCTCCGGAGGGTACGAGTTATCCCTGTATGAGATGAATCAGTACTGGTGTTTTTGTTCAAAGAGGTGACGACCAAGACGCGTACCAAGTAACATAGTACTTTTCATCAGTCTTCCACACCGTGTAGGCGTCGGGAGAGGTGATTGGGGGGCTCCAAACGTCCCTCTTGGCAATGGGGGAGGCGCTGACTGCTGCAGTAGCGGCGAAAAGAGCAAAGAGAGCCGAGATTCCGAGTTGCATTGTGAGAGATGTGAGCGAGTACAAGGGAGGTTGAACTTGGTGAGGAAGTGCACATAGTGCCCTCGCTTTTATACTTTTGTGATGAACTTATGCGTTGTCATCTGTTTTACGCTCGATCGAAGTTGGCGTTCCCGATCGAAGAACAAGGCAGTGCCTCCGAGCGGCCCTCAGGCCTCATCGACATCAATCCGTCCTCCAGGGTAAATCCAATTTGATCTCTGCTCTGTTGATTTGCAAGAGACGAGCGGCGGCGGAAGTTTGAGGTGAACTAAAATCCCTGCGATCATTGTTCAACCAGCGAAAGTATGTCAAGACTTAACACAATAGCGCCATACAACCTGAGTCCACTATGTAATGACATCCTGCATTTGACGGTTCAGTAAAGCAGATAGGCTTTCCATCCGCTACTTACGCCGCTTTGATTTCATGATCATTCAGTCCACCTTCCGACTCCCGTGCCTCTTAAATCTTCCGTCGTATTTACCGCGAGTTTCGTCGTTACTTCTGATGATTCTCCAAGCGGTAGGTCGATTTATTCCTTCTAGTATCTGGCTCTCTGGTCGAGGAAGAGTCCACTTTTATGACCGACGTCTGTTTTCCCTCACAAGTTACTGAGAGCTGGCTTGGGCCGAGGAAGTTTTGGCTGTTTCATATCGCGGCCCGCCTTAGTCCTCATCGCCTCACGGGCCGCTGAAATTGTCAGAAGCTGCCTGAAGGATCCGTTCCTATAGTTCGACGTTTAAAGCCAATGCTGACTTGTCCTCATTGATTTCTGAACAATGAGGAGGGATAGTTCTTCCTCAACCGACAACGCAGCTGCGACACTCGCGGGTGTTGGACTATATTTGAAGTGAGTGTGAGAGTCATAGTCGCCACAGCATTTGACTCAAAATCACGTTCAATTGTCCGGTAATAGTTATGTTACTTTCGTCAAAGATCGGTGCAAGGTAAAAGGATATGAAGGGTCCAAAGTACGGTGTCCATAGTCCATCCCAGTGCCGTTAGTTGACGACATATCACTGGTACATGTTCATACTCATGCAGTGATCTCGAAATGGGGGCTGCTGTTTCCAGAGTCGCCAAACACTACCATGATAGACGGTCAGAACGCGGCCGATAATTCACGAGTAAGAGATAATAAGCTCACAGGTGATGGAGTAGTCGTCTCCGGCAGGGACGTTTGGGACAACCACCTGAGCAGAGCCATCGAGCAGGCTGAAGCTGTGAAATTCCTTGAGGAATCCCTCTGGAGACGAAAAATTCAGAGTCGTTTATTTAGAATCGGAGTGACCCCATGGAATGGGAGAAAACAACAGCTCACCACTGGCAATCCTATCGGCCTTGTTCAAGGTGATAGCAGCCCCGTTGGAGATTAAATCTGGGGCATCAGAGGTATCCCTACGTCCAAGACGAATCAGTTCCCGTTGTAGGGTGGTCATTGTCGCGAAAGTCGTCCAACATACCAGGTGACGGTGACGGTGGACCCAGCAGTCCAAACGGTGTCAGCGTCTGGGGAGGTGATCCTTGGGCTCCACACATCGAATGCAGCCCTCTTTGCGATTGGCGTAGCATTGACGACAGTCGCAGCGATGGCGACAAAGATAGCGGTCGTGACTTTGAACTGCATCGTCTGTTTCGTTCCGATTGAGCCGAGATTGAGGTCGTCCAAGAGGTTGAAAAGCACTGAAGGATGCAGAATAAGACCTATTCCTTACAGTCTTTATACTCCCACAGCGTAGGCGAAAGTTGTCCATCGTGCGAGCGTCGACCGCGTCCTGTGATTAGCAACGTCAAGTCAACCACCTGGATCAAGTCGGATGACGAGCTTGTTGGTTGCGACTGAATGCGAGACACCGAGGATAAGGGTTGGAGAATGTTCGTTCGAAGTGCAGTCACGGAGTTAGCAAGGTCGTGGTCCAGTTGATCCCAAGTCACGCCTTGGGCCTGGGTGCGAGGGTTGTATTACTTTTAGCGGAGAAAAGAGCCCGTCGAAGGAAGCTCCGGCCTCATACGGGTGCCTTTTGACTGAGCGTAATGGGAAAACATCAAGAGTCGCAAGGTAGAGGTAGAGTAATACGGCCGTCTCCTGATAGAACACCAGGAGCCACCTGGTTTCGAATCCAAGCAGTGAAAAGTACCAGTAAGACCGTGGCCGGGATGCGAATCTCGTCATCCGAATCCAAACATATGCCCGTTGAAGCCCGGACAATTGAATGAACAGTCCGATAATCAGCGGCGGTCAAGGTACAATACCATCATCGAGTCGTGAGTTGCTCAGTTTCCGAAGGGGCGTTGAAATGACCAAGGATAAGCGAAGGATAAGTGGGGCTCAGTGCTCTGGAAGCTGCCAGTTACTCTCTAATACTTTAGGTGGTGTTAGTAGAAGCTCGAGGGCGCCTTCAACGCCGAACGTTTTGAACACTCACCTCACTGGAACCTCGAGCCTTTCGTCAACAGTCAACTGAACGTGGTGGTTTGAAGGGGAAAGTCACACAATTACTAAGTTTTGACCGATTATGGCCATTATGCGAACACTTTAGCGCCCGTCGCATCGGCCCCTCTCACTACGACGATCGACCGTCACTACACACCTACAGCAAGATTGGAATTGGGCGCCGGGCCCTGGCCATGGGCGGTTTACTTCGATCAACTGAGTGGCTCAAGACCTATTCAAGAGAAGATATCTCGGAGAGATCCCCGTGCACTCCATCATGTCGTCCGGAAATTCAGCCATCATGATAGTACATATTCTCAGCAGCTTTCTGCAACCTACTTTGTATGGTAGGCCTCCAGCGTTTTTGACAGATCCCCTCTCTGGTTTTGATTGATGTTTCTGTATATATTGAGTAAAATCTCGCGCCTCAAGTGGTCTGGCTTGTAGCTTCTACAGAAGGGCTGCCATGGTTAATGAGAGTGATAGTTGAATCAGGGGCTATCTGTTCGCTTTACCTCGCCTAGGGTATCATCACATGGCCCATCTATCTAAAGTATGGGAAAATCATCGCGGATAACGCCTGTACCCTCCCCAAAACGTCGCCTATATCACCGAAGCAAACTCGTTTATGGAAAGCTCAATCCCGTTGACTTTCTACCTGATTGCCCTCTGAGTGAGAAGGGTATTACTAACGTATACCATCGGGCGAGGAGAAAGCGGTGGCAACGGAGATAGCTTTCAGGAGCGTAAACCTCCGGACTTTCTCAGACAGCCTTGCTCAGAGCGCGGCAGAGTCAGGATATTGGCGTCTTTCACAGTTTGTTTCAATGCACCTATCGGAAAACGACAATTTGAGAGACCCTCGGACGGCGAGGGCAAAAAGCGCGTTGTGGGTGGGACTGAGAGACTGATACTCATGTACAACGTTAGTATCAAATAATTGATGAAGAAATCTCAGTACAGACGAATACCGCGTCGTGTGAGTTGCTCAAAAAATTTCCCGCTGGTCTCATCTGGCTACATCTTTGGTCCGGGTGATAAGTATCGCAGATTGGCTATCTTGAACCCACAAGGACCTGCAACCGAGCAAATCCCACGGTCCCACAAAAGAGGTGAAATAGGTTATTCTTTCGCCGCAAATCTTTTAAATAGTACTTGTGGGTGGGTTGAGACATGTAGGCGGATGCGGCCGTCCTCCCGTACCATTGCATCTCAGCCAGGTCTCCATGAGCCCTGTCATTCTCCGCCGTGCTTGAATCAATCTATCTAGTAGCTTCCCTTCTTGACTATCCCAGAACGGATCTCCTCTCAATGCAAACAATACCTGTGAGCATGAAGCAAAATAAGCACTCGTGACGTCGTTACCCTGGCACGATGGGTATCACTCACCTGCGGACATCGTTGAAAATCCGCCGGACGTTTCTGAATTACAGTCAACATATAGTTCAGGAGATAGCCATTCTAACGACAGAAAGGGTCAATACTCCAATTGCATAGATAGATGCATACGACGACCTCGTCCCACTCACCTCGACCATGTTCGCTCGACTTCGCGGACCGGCGATCTTTGATTCCCACTCCGGCTTCATTCGGACTAGCTTCGATAGTAATTTATGGAAAGAAGAATCTGTCGAGGGAGGCCGCCGTGAGAACCCACTTTCCATTTCGGCAATGTGTATCCTCAAGGGAGTCATTCCAAGTTGGGAAGATGAAGGCTTCTCCGCAGCAGCTCTCCCGTCAAAGCTTTCGGTATGAAGTGTGTGTAATCGTTCAACGCGAGCGCCGGAGATGACAGGACGTCTGGATTGCATCATGTCCATGAGAGCGCGGACGGTGTCCTCGTGGTAAAGAGGGGTCGTAACAGATAAGAACGACAGTTTCGGCAGCAGTTCGCGATCCGTTGCCAAAGCACAAAAAAGATGGGGGAATAGGAATTCGGCGTTGAGTGATAACCTGCGAACCTCGGGTAGAGTGCGAAGTAGCCGTAGGACTGTGAGCTCTATCATCTCTATCCCGCTGATAGAAAGCGTCTTGATGGTGGCATGACACTCTGATCTATCGATGAGGTCGAATAAGCAGTCTAACCCGGTGAACATATCGACCGAATGTACCACCTCAAGGTCTTCGAGGTGGGGTAGGGTTAGAGCATGACAGACGTGTTTTCGGCACGAGGTACTACTTGTGGTAGACAGGATCGAAACCTGCAACCTCCGCACGCTTTCCAGACGGATGGGGGAGACATCCATCGGGATGTGGGTAGAAGGATTTCGAATGACCAACGTGTGCAACCGAGAACACCTTGGTAGTATATCCATACACCAGGAGTCCTCGACAGGATTGATTTCAAGCCGTAGCAAATTCTCCCAGGGGAAGTGGGGAGCCCGGCAGACTTGAGGAGAACGTTGACACCAAGAAAAGTGGCTGCACTTGGAGACCAGGATCGAGTTAAGCTTTGGGGAGTTTTCCAAAGCCCGAAGGAGCTTCCCTTCGCCGGGAGTTCCCTGGAAACAAAGCTCAACGTGCTCGAGGGACGGAAACCCACATCCATGATCTGGAACGGGGAGGAGGCATAGGCCAGCGTGGGGCGGATGAACTGACCGGGGTTGACCAAAGATAGTTAACGAGACCCATCGATTAGAAGCGGACCCAAGGATACCAAAAAGATGGCGGGAATCGAGTAAGGTGGCAGGAGAGTTCGTGCAATCAATGTGGATGCGTAATTTATGCCTCGATGATCTTTCGATGGCGGCTTGAAGCAACTCGGAGGCATGTTTGCATACCCTAGGTTGGTAGAAAAGGTCCATCGAGATGTGGATGGTCGTCCATAGTTGCGACATGCTCAAAGCAATCTGACGCCAGCGTCTTGATAGGAGTCAGATGTTGAAAAGACCCAAAAAGCACAACGTAAGTAGACATACCGGCAGACGCGTCCAAGAGTCCATGGTGTCGAGGTTGCATCTAGCGTGGATGCTTTGTGAGGGCAGAAACAGAAGATTTCCGCAAGCAACTCTGTCGATAATTTGTTGATTAGTCCACCTCGCGTGGTGGACGATGGACATCTCTTCTTGGCGATTATAAGGTTAGGCTTGGAGGCTGATTCAAAGAGTGAACACGCTGATCATCGGGGAAGGAGAAACTGAGGTGACTTACGAACACGGCAACCACCTCGACCTGGGGAAGGGATACTCGAGGTGTCTTCGCCTACTGACATGGTTTGGATAGCTAAGGAGAAAGGATCAGACCTCGTACTAATAAGAGGGCGGAGAAGATAGAGGATGGAGCAAGTGGCAAACTCTGGATTCCATTCAACGCGTTTAGCGATCTAACACCGAACAAAAACTCGGGTGATGGCTTCGAATGACGATAAAACCACGATAGCTTTGAATCGTGTAGTCGTCTTGAATCTTCCTCGGGCCCACGAACACACGGTATGACAGGCAGCTTAGTGATACACCGCGTCTCCGCCGGAATGAAGTCTTCCACGCGTAGGATTGACGAGTTCTCCCATGTCGCGATAAAACAGGACATGAAAGTGCTCCCAGAGTATCAAAAGTGGATAATTTTAGCAACTGAAGGTCTTAGGCAGGACACGTTCTCCACCGGGGGCCCTTCGGGCGCCTTGGGGCATATAGAGTAATGGTCGTTACGAGGAGAGATGTCGTTAACGTGGTGCGCTGCAGAATAGAGGCGTTAAGGTCTGAGAACGACAATCGTTCGAGAGAGATATGGACAGCTGCGGACTTACTCGCAACCCCAGTGTATCACGCAAAAAGTTTTCACCCTTCCGGGCCCCGTTGACAGAACACAACCTTTCAAAGAACCATCTCGTATTATGAGCCGCCTGTACACTTAAGTTACCACGCACACCCAAAAGCATCACCCGCAACTATCCTGAAGTCCGGATGTATTCACTAAGCCCGCGGAGCGAGGCTGCATGGACAGGGCGATAATCTCTGGCGTTCCCAACTACACGTCGTGTTCTCGATGAGATGCGCCGACAATGATACGTAGCAGTCCAGTGTGAAAGTAGAACCCGTGTGTGGACCATCTCGAAGAGGCGTCGAATCTATCCACTCGTCTTCCGATTTTTGCTACCCTTGGGCCGACCTCTCGGTCGTTTGACTGGCTGCCCGTCAGTGCCAACGATGGTCAATGAAGGTCCTGGGACAGGCGGAGGAGGATTGTGGGGTGCTGGGGAGGCCGGATGTGGTCGCTTGTTATTCACATTCACTTCGGCGGCGTTAAGACGACGTTCATTCAGGTATCTTGATGGTACATCAGTATTCCGGACAACGAGAAGAGGTAAAAGCAAACGTACTGTGCACTTTTCTCATCTAACATAGTCTGCAGACTGGGGAGCGGAGACTGCCCTAGATCCTTGCGAAGCTGGTCGACGTGACGCTTAGCCGCGGCGTAGTCTCCCTCCGAGAGTTGTGAGATTTTGCTACGGAGTTCCGCGCACCTGGAAATGCCGAGAACACACAAGCATGTTTGATTTTCAGGAGATACCGGGATGAAAGATTTACGCACTCTTTTTCAATGGAAGAAGTCAAGATGTCAGCCTAATAATGTCAGTCAACCTTGTAGCCTTTCGTACAGTAGGGTACACACCTTGTCCCTGTCCTCGTTAACCTGCCTCAAACTCTCTAACAATCGTGTCCTTTCGCTCTCCAGTCTATCAGGCTGATTGAGTATTCCCAAGCTCAGGAAGCTTCAGTCCAACGTACTTGTTCCTCTGTTCCTTGACATCCTGAATGGCCTTGTTCTTCTGCTCCAACAGTGCGTGGGAGGACAAGATGTGTGCTGTATGCAACTGCAGCGCCAAGGCATGTTTTCTAGAGTAATGAACGTTACTTTCGGATCAGGATAAGAGTTCAAACGACTCACTTCAACTCTGCTGTCCTTGCTAGCTGAACCAGATCCTTTGTCCAATCACCTTGTGCGAGCACTGATCCTGGCGGGGCACTGGGTGTCGTGGCAGTCTGTGCAGATGTACTCGGAGGTACTGTAGACGTCGTCACTGTCGAAATCGATGCTGGCGGTTGCACTGTTGTCGTCGCTGTCGTCGTCACCGGTGTCCTCATGGTTGCAGCTGGCGAGATCGAGGTAGCTTGAGCATGATGGCGCGTGGTCGTCACTGTCGTGTTCGCTGCAGTAGTGCTTGCAGTGGTGCTGGCAGCAGCAGGTGTGCTGCTCGTACTCGCTACAGGTGGCCTCGGTGTCGGTGAATGAATTATCGTTTTGAACGTTACATCCTTAGGTGCGACAGTCGTTGGCTGCTGTTGAACTGGCGTGCTCGTCGAGCTCGTCGATGTCCTCGTCGGTGCTGATGTTGGGGTCGTGTAATGTACGTAGCCCCTTGTTTGCTGCATTTATTTTGAGGAAAATGTTCTTTTTTGGAGATTTTTCGAGAGGATTTCGGAGAAAATAATGATGGTTTTTCGATAAGAGTGACTGGGGGGCCTTCTAGTTTATTTGGCCTTGTTGAGAACGGAAGGTCATGGGTTAAAGCGTGGTTCGCACGCCTCAACACGTCTGCCAGCTGCTCCCATCTCAACTAGTTGCCTGTTTACTGCAGTAATATCCGTCCAGGCTAGAATTTCCCCTGACTTTTGGTCACTAGAACCACATGAAAAACAGAAGGATCGGCGTCTTCTTCTCCGGGGGTCAGGCCTTCAGGTCTGAACGGTTTTCGGAGGGTAGTACTAACTGGCAGCTGCCGCTGCGGTGGTACTCAATACTATGCTCGACGATGCATTCAACTCTCGCTAGCCTTTTTTCCCTATTCCGATCCTTCGACGCCTCAGCGACTTGGGCGGTATTCGAGAATCACCAAGAAGCGCCAGAACCAAGATCCAAGGGCGTCGCAGACTTGAAACACTACGGTACCTACACCCAAACCACCTGAAAACGGTGATCTCGCCTCGATAACTATCTGAGCTGTAGGGGTTACCTCAAAAGCCTGAGTAGCACCTCAGGAGGCTCGGCAGACTGGTTAACTGTCTTCTCGGGCTTTCTCTACAGCCGAACGCTCAAGAGTCAATAGCATCCGAACATTCGAATTTGCAGCTGTTCCATTCGAATTGAGGACCTATCTCATGCATGTCAAGGCCCCGCCTCAACCGTGTTGTTAGTCCCAGTGACTCATCAGGCTATTGAAGAGTTGTCAAGTCTATCTTGAAGTGGAATGACGACACGCAAGCACATATTCGTCCTCGCCGCAGGTTCCTCCGTGTCTTCCATGCTTTGCTTCCTAAATCTAGGACTAGCTTATGAGCCGCCAAATCCGAACCGACTCAATACGAAACACTCGAAGGATCCTCGCCACCTGCCACCTTGCAAATCGACCCGAGTTCACCCTTCGCGTACAACCACTCGAAGGACCACATTAGCTCTGCAGAACCCCTCTCCTTTGCCAGCGCACATACGCCACAATTCTTGCGATTCGAGCGCTCTTCTTGACCTCCAGATCTTCGGGTTCTCGAGCTAAGACCCCTTCTAAGCTGGTGCTTTCGTAACAGGAGGGAATAGCATTCACTTTTGTTTCAGGGGACAGCTCTACCCTCGAGATCGGTTGCCAAAAAATATACTCACGGGACAAGGTCAAGCCCAGACAGTCTTTAGATTCTCCCAATCTCAGGTTCGTCTCGCCTACAGTATACTTTTGAGATGAGTCTACCAACTTCCCAATCTTTTACAACCTGAATATTCTCCCTCTAATCCCAACGCACCGTCGGGTAGGTCGCGGCAGGGCCTCTTGCTAGCCTGCTCGCCGCCCATGGTACAGTAGAAATTGATCGCCGTTCATTACAGCTGCCCCCTCAGGATGCTGGACCGCTTTCGTCAGCTGGAAATTGACCTGCGGATCGCAGCAGTATACCGCCTCCGAATCCACCGTATAACCCGTTGTGTGGATACCTGGACCACCCCCGGTGTTCATTCGACCGGGTCACTTTGATCGAGAATAGACTGGCTTCCATTGCCAAAGCTCACTGACAGATCTGTGCTTACTTTTTTGCTCGAGCTTCTCTCCGCAATGATCGTGTAAGCAAGCAACCAAGCAGCCAAGCAGCAGCATTACCCCTACATGCGGCCGTGGTCCGTGATGAATAGAAAGTGTTCCAGGCCGGCCCGCACGAGAGGAACACATTATTGGTCGTCTCGAGGAGAAACACAAGAATATTCCAACTACCAACAGCATGGCACTTGTAATCCATCGCAAAAGCCGAAAAAACCAAGTTACATACTATCAACTTCCTCACGCACACTGAAACCTTGGTGCTTGGCTAAATCTTCTTCCTTTCCGTGCTGGAAGGGCAGGAAACATAATAGCACCCACCTCGCTTTGTTTGGATAGGGCGGCTCAAAAGGCTCAAATCGCTCACACACACACCCCACACTAGTCGAAGCGGCTTCAAGGATTCAACTCGAGACGTGGCCAGTTTCCAAGGGAAGCAACCGAACCGATATGAACCAGAGAATTCGAGGAGAACACGCCTGATATGACGGATGTCCAACCAAGGATAAAGACTCGCCTCCTGCTTAGAAGTTTCCATATTCGGTACGAAAAGAGCGGGAGGTGACTCCAGAGAGACAGGGCGTGGGGCAGTAGCGCCGCATTCCCCGCCTCATGTAGCCTCATGCGTCGACAGTGGACCTGTACCTCTCCCCCTGGTATAGAATCCTCTGTATGTTCAGGCTAACCTCCCCGCCTCATGTACCCTCATGTCGGGGAACATATGGATCAGATGATAACGGCGATAGATAACTAATATAAAAACATACCAACGGATTATTCTCTCGTGACACCACTAGCATCGCGCAGTGATGGCCAAGATGGTCGACCTCAGGATTGCCGAAAGAAGGGTTTAGCACGTTCCAATGTGTTCCCACGCAGGCGATGAATGTGGAAAGGGTCGTCCTGGGGCGTCGGAGCAAAAACATTCAATTTTCGATGGACTGCGAGCCTTGAGGCGGATTTTAAAAAATCGTACGAGGTCTCGGGTAGTCTCCTGGAGGCTGGTTGATGAGTCAAGAGTCCGACATGGGTGGTTTTACCCATTTCTGACATAAAATTCCAAGCAACATACAGCACACTGGGAATCCTTACTATTCAGCAAGGTATCCTCGTGTCCTGTAGAGGCTCCTGCACCTTGATTTTCTCATCAGGGAAACCGAACTGGCTCAAAAGTCCGAGCATGGTGGACTCTCAAGGCATGTATCGGATAATCCGTCCCTTTGATCTTCGGGAGGATCCCAGGACCTACATAGGCGACCGGATATAAGTGAGATGGAACACGATTTTCGAACATGAACTCGACTCACAAGGTCAATGATCAATCCATCCCATCTTCGTCAATCTGATTCCATTCGAAATCCATCCGATATAACATCGATCTTCACTTGAGAATAACTTCGGAAGAGATTTCAAGTGGTCGAGCCGGGTCAGAAGAATTTTCCAATGGTAGCCTTGGGCCTACATGGTACAGTTGGCTGGCGGATTGATGACCTCGTGTTGTCGGCAAAACGTCGATGCCAGTAGGCCCAAGAGATACAGAGCCAAATAAGAGGACAGCCACCAGGCAACATGATAAGATGAGATTATCGGCAATGGGGGAATATATCTAATCTCGCTTCGAGCCAGATCGCCGCCCTTTAAAACTGGCAAGGACCCTGAAGCTTGTCAATGTATGTATGAGGGACGTACATATTCCTGCAGAAGCCTGCGTCAAACAAAGTGCTAAGCGATTGGGGGACTTTCTCTTGTTAAGGCTGGGTAGTGACGGTAGCAAACCCTTTATAGGCAATGTAGATACGCCACCTACCCAATCACTACAGGAGTACCATACGCAGCATGTTCAAGCCCTCCCTTCATCGTACTTGGCCGGTATGCATGACTCTTCCAGGACGTCATCTCCGTTGATAACGCGACGTGTGCATGGGGCTTCATCGAATTGCTTCCATTCCGCCTCGATGTATAGACGAATCGAGTCAATAAATTGAACAACAAAACGTTTCACTCAACTCCCGAATTTATCCGCCCTCTCAAGGGTATCTTGCAGGGTAAGATGTCCATAAAAGATAGGTATGCCACACGTATACACTCCACCGAAGTTCCACGTCCACAAGTACCGCTACTGCGGTACCAGAGCACGATCTCGTGATTAAGGAAGATTATCCCCCATGAAATGCCCGACTCCATCCCGGTTTTCTGGGTACACACGCTCCCGGACCTTTTTCTGAGACGAAAGAACGAGATCCGTGGAACGTTCCGTTTCTCCTTGACAGAATAGGGCCGCATGGGACCATCGAGTGAGCGGAACAGCGCCGAGCGACTACATTAGATATCATATCATGATATGATATTTCTCAGGGGTTGTGGGTGTAGAAGGCGGTCGTCAAGATGCTCAAGAAGCCGGATAATATGGAAGTTCATGAAGCTCTTCGGGGACGAAATGGGCGCGGTTGGTTGCGTGAGTACCGGTGAATGTCGAGCGGGAGAACCGTGTGAGCACTCCATCCTTCTCTGTTTGGAACAAGGTGACAAAGCTGCAACAGACATCCTGATTGTCTGAGTGTAGTTGCGAAAGGAAAAATGTTCCAATCCAATCTCAAGCCTGCCTCGATTCCTCGAAGGTTGACGACAATGGCGTCATACTGGGCATAAGCGATTGTGGCACACGCCGCGACTAATAACTTGGCCCTAACTTGGCTTCAACTTGCATGAACCTGCAGACTTCACTGCTGTTCGTAATGCCTGAAGCAATGACGTCAGTGTCATCGCGAAAATCCCTTCCACATAGGGCACCCCTTCCTTACCCGTCAATTGAACCACTCGGAAGTGAACCGATTCACAGCCAAAAATCATGGTCTCCCATAAATTTCCTATTCTAGAAATATACTGCGGCGCAAGCTGAAGTTTCGATGAAGCGGTTCTGATGCAATACTAACACGGTCAACCCGGTCAGCGTAGCCAAGATGATGAAACCAGCAGGTTGTACTTACCACCGCTGCCCAGTGTTCGGATGGCTCGGGACTATAACTGTCTGACTGCTTAAAACCGTGAACGACGCGTCAGCTCCCGAGCCGGCTATATTCCGAAGTGTCATCTTGCCTTGCCTGATACCGCTACTACTCCCAGACGAGTCGCGTTCACCTTCATGAGAGACAGGCACCCTAATTTGACCAACAAAGCCAAGCGAGGATCGTGTGTCCTGAGAAAGCTGGCTTGGAGAGAAACCGCTGACGAAGAAGTGGGCCTTGCTTGTGAATGGGGGCACTAAGGTCGCACTAAGCCTCCGTTCCTGAGAATATTACCCACCTTCGAGGTGAGAGCTCCTCACAGCAAAGAGTAACTAGCTCCTTGATGACCTGGAGCGTGTTCGTCCTGAGATCCAAAAAATGAAGCTGTTGTGCACTCGTGAGACACCATACTCTACGTGGAGGAGACATCCATGTCTGGACACATAGTCCCTCGTTTGAAGAGTCAATTCGAGACCTATAAGAACTTGTCCGGAGTTGATCCTACGGGTGATCGTACCGAAGGCTACAGGTACAGAAAGCCACGTTAGAATGTTCCTTAAATCTCGAAGCAACAGAAATCCACACATACCGGAGAAAGTGAACAATCATCCCAGGTGTGCTTTGGCCACCTGTTTCCCGAAGGGACCCAAGGTGGCCAATGAGCCAAGGGAACGAAGCCAGCATGTGTATTGGCTGAGCAAAGACACATGCTCTTTGGCGGGAGCGCGGGAGACCACTATCTCCTCCGCTTGATGCCTGGCCGCAACAGTGGCTTTTCACAAGGGGGGAAGAAAGTACCATGAGATAACCTCCAGCTATAAGCGGTGGCATCACCAGCTTCTCATCCACACGCCGTAGTTCTAGTGCCGAGCACTGAGCGCTGATCCCGATGGTGTACACATGGGTCCTCTACAGCTTCGAGTGATAATCCAACTGATCAACAAGCACTTTGGGAAGCCAGAGATTAGATAATCCACCGGTCTTCAACTGTGAATTGAATGGGCTGCGCTGAAGAACGCCAGGAGGGCGCTCAAGAAGCCTGCTGAGCGGGGGAGTCTGGGCCCTTCACACGAGAGTCAAGGAAAACATCACGAGTTCTCAACAGCTCCTGTAAACCAGCGCGCATGAAACGTGACCTCAGATGAAGTCGGAGACGCTCTAAGGCGCTGAGTGTAGGTGCGAGCGCCCAGGAGGAAGCCGCAAGCAGGCTGAAGAAGCTGGGCCAATCGGAGCAGCGTATTCAGCGACGCTCATTAATTTATAGACCGGAGCTGAACAGGATACGCTGGTCGCTGCAGTACGGATAGACGGGAAATTAGCCGAGGATTATACAGTCCAGCTGAAGTCATGCTACGGTTGTGTTGCGCTGGGTTACCCGCCACGAAATGGGGAACATGATTTTCAAGCAAGCCACGATAGAGAGCCTGGGCCGCCAGAAGATGAAAGACGTCTACTCGGGTATTCGACTGTCAACATGAGAAAAGAACATGCCCAAAAGGTGAACGGCGAGGCCTGGGCAAAGGGTAGAAGGAAGAAGGCAGACCAAGAGCACAAAGCAGCATCGAAAGCAAGAGCGCCGAAATTGGAACAAACCCGGCGTCATCGCAAGAACCGGTTCACAATTGGGTTCGTATGATGCCTCGAGGAAGTTCAGTTCATGATAATGATATGATATGATGGATAGATAATCTGAAGAAAGTTGCCTGACCAAGAGATCAGTCAGCTATCGAGAACTGAGCCGGAGATTTGTCAGTCGTTATTCCGGGCTCGACTTCCGTCTGAGTCGAATCGATGTCGCAATTATCGACACACACTGACAGTCTGTAGAGAACATTCTCGTCTTGAGTTCGGTCGATAACCGGGGAGATGAGGTGAGATGAGATGGAAGGGTTGATATAATACGATCCACGTTGTAATCGCATTTCCGGCATCATCTGACAGGTTTGAAGGACAGTTGACCTGGATGAAAGAACAAAAAGCAGGGCTGAGTTAGGCCTACTTCAATCGAGGACGTCATCTGGTCTCACCGATTACCTCTGAAAGAAAGTGCGAATAGAGTAGGTGAGCGATCACTCAGTAAACACTTTCACCAATATCACACTGACTCACATTGAACATAATTTTCGATCGTGATCGACATTCGATGTTTACCGGTGGGGGAATTCAATCAACATCGTACTGAGGTACCAGTGCGGGGCAATGGTTCGTGGAACGGTAGGTTATGGGCGCGACCGGAGGGCTGTGAGATCCAAGCTACGCGAAAATGTGAGTCAGGAATGCTCAATTAGTACTGAAGCTGAGGCTTGGATCCACCCGGCACTGAGACCAGCGGAAGATCCATGACTCGTACATCTCCAAAACTCACAAAGTATCGACGGAAATGAATCCTTTCATGAGTAAAAAAATAAGAAACACAAAAGAGTAGCATCAACTGACCGAATGAACCAAACTCGTGTTAGGCAGACAGGCGGTTGCACAGGGTCCAAGGCCCGAAAAACGAGGCATGGAAGAATTCAGGACAAAGGGCTGGAAAATGAACCCGGTACTATGGAGCTGAGAAAGAGCATTCATAATGTCTTGTGCTGCCCAAAAACGGAGCTAATGTGTCATGTTCCAAACCGTCGCACTCTGGAGGCCGTGTAACGGGTTTTGAAACCAAGACAGATCCAGTTCATCCAGGAAACCGGACAACTATGCATCCCTGAGAACCCGTGTACGGTCGTTCTGGACACCCGCGTTCATACTTCAATCTGTAGACACGAACTCCAACTTGAAACTTTGACCGCGTTTCTTACTCCGCCACAATCGGGCCAAATCTGTATATCGTTTTGCCGTGAGGGAAACACGTAGAGGAATTGAGGAAAGCTACGAGGAAGTCAAGATCAATGTGTTGCGCACGGAAAGTGCCTATTACCGTGATCGGGAGATAGGGAAGCCGATGGTATTCGAGTCGATGTGTTTTGAGGGTTGAATTCCAGGAAGGATGAGTCAGTGGATGCGTAAAACTCAAAGAAGCGGAGTCGTACCATGATTATTCCCAAGAAAAATCAAGAAAGACCATGAAATTGAGATGCAAGGGCCAGACGGAGTGCTGACACTGGTAACCTGAGTGGGCCTGTTCGTCTTAGTGTCGTATAGAGGCTGGAAGAACACAGCTTTGCGCCGTCCGGTCGGTGGTCACGTAGTAGCCAATCGGAAGATGCCGTCGGGCCGAGCAAGGGTGAGCCGTGAGGCAATCAGTCAACTTGGAACTTGCCCGTCGACTTCCAGGTCGCAACTTCGTAGTCATAAATTCCCTGTGAAGACAAGAAGTGGTCAGTTTCACTCGGACACAAGCATGTACTCAAGCTACACGAACTGCATGTTGTTCGACGCGGTTGACGAGGACTGAGGTTCACTTTACTCGAAACTTCATTACTCGTATGTACATGTTTGAACTGAAGATCTGGCCAGCACAGCAGGATCTACTTCATATGAGAGACTAGCTCTCAAATTCGATCTCAATCCTTACGCCGAGCTTTTGCTCTCAACTTTGATGAACCGTACATCTGGGTATTTCTTCCCCAAGACCCCAGGTTGATGGTTCGTCTGAACAATCCCTTGTCTTACCCCACTCAATCAAGGTAAGTATCGTGGCTCTCATTGGCTCTTCTCCGTATAGTCGTTCGTTAGTAGAATCTGAGCTGGCAGTTCTGGGCCCCTCCATCATTCCTAACTTTGCATCCCCGTATTGTGCTTTGACTTCGGCTTAGGATCTTCGTAGCTTTCGGATTCCGAGGAATAAAGCGGTATGAGCTATCTTCAAGACTCGCTTATAAGGACTCTACCCAGATATGTCAGAATCCAACAATCGTGACTCTGGCCACTGAATACTCTGCATTCTCTGGGCATCCCTATATCACTCATCGCCTACAACTCCTACTCTGAATCTCATCACAATTTATATTTGCTTCATTGTTGACTCCGCGGAGGGGGGTGGGGACTCAAGTACATATGCGCCTACAGCTTATTTATGGGTATACGCGTCTAATGGCCCAGCGGTAGCCCGTTGGATGCTAATAGCTTAGGCTGTCCTCTCGCGTCCCCTCGAAATGATGATTTAGGGTCATCTCGTCAATCCTATATCCGGTATCAATCAATGCTGGACGACTCGTACGTGTACGGACTCGACTGGATGGCGTGTTTGTAGTGGTCATCCTTGATTTTTGCCAAATATGAGCTCAATCCCAAGTATAAACTCAAACATATCAATGCGACGTGGGACCATCAGAACTTTCGGATTTTGATGGTGATGGATTGTCCCGGGTTGCCGCCCCGCCAAATTAAGCCGAAAACCCGGAATCCGACAATCCGACAACCTAAGTCGCTTTTTGCGCAACCTGAAATTTCTACTGGTGTGTAGGATATCTAATCACTTGTTATCTTTCTATTATTCCATTCCTTCATGTACTAGATACACCCCCCAAATATAAAAGCCAAATATTACCTAGCCGTTCGTGGTAGATGGCGCCAACGGTGTCCAAAATTTTGGCTGGGACCATCAAAAACCCTCAAAAACCCGGCAAAATCCGGCAATCAAAGTCTGGTTTTGCTGATGACGAAGGTGAGTTCCGTTTGGGCGTCATACTCGCGAACGAGGACCTCGCCAGCCACGAGTTCTAATCCGAGAAGATTAACATCAAATATCGAACCCCAGTTTCCAGTAGTTATCCTCGGAGACGTCGACCAAAGTTGTGATTTGGTTTTATCCGGTAACCTGCTAGATGCCCGTCACCACTCAGTCAGATGACTTGGTGAACTGACTTGACTGAGGTTCTCTAAGTCGGTATACACAAGACAACTCCAAAGCTTTGAACGAGGGAACATTTAAGCAGTTACTAGGATTCAAGACTCGAGTCCACATGCCGTCGTGTTTGACGCTGATTCGATACACAAGAAGACCTTTCGGACGATGCGATATTCCCGGGGGCCACCGTCTACAAATGGGATAGGCTCATAACTGAAGCTTTCAAGCACTTAAACTCGAAGAACGTACCGTGCCGCTGCTCGACAGCTGGAATCTTCAGTGTATGACGGATTGTAAGTCCGACCGACAGCGTACCCGTTTTCCATGCTCGACGTCAATATTACCATGCTTGGAATCGAATCAGACGCTCCCACTGTATCATCCAGATCATTGACTCACGCCTTGTGTCTACCAAATTCCCGCCATATGAGCCACCACGATATACACATGTTTCGCACATATGCTCCAAACTTGTATATTCGCGCTGATTAGACTCATGATGCATGTGCATCAAGCTTTGAATGAAATTAAAACATTTTGAACCAAGCTCGTCAAACGCCAAACGTTTATACTAGATGTTTGTAGACTCCCGCTGGCAGCGTCCTCAAAAAACGCTCCGAGTGCAAGCTGCTTGGTCAGGCCTGGGAAGTGAAATAGAACCCCCAGGAAACTTATGTTACGAGGCTTATGAACCATGAGGCTCGTAGAAAGTTCTGATAGTGGCGCCAGGAGATGACGTTCAGAACGTTCAACACTTCCTCCCTCCCTCCTATCACGTCTTTCAACCGTGTAGCACTTGAATTCTCAAATTCTTCGACGGCAAAACCTCACGGAATGGATGGGCGGAATACGTTAGAGAATTCAATAAAAGGGGCCCCACCGGAAGGCTAACATGATATTACGGGCTTTTGTCGGACTCGATGAGCTGAAGGGGTTCAGCTCGAATGCCGAACCAGCCTCGCAGCGTGTTTTGCAATCCTGGAAGAGCATTCTTAATTGCTTCAGAGACAGCTTTGAGATGCTGCTATGATGCAATGCTGTTTAGGACCTTACTGCGTACTGTCTACTGCGTGGGACACTGGAAGGCTGTAGCCCAACAGTAATGGTAATAATAGCACGGCTATCAACAAGCATGTTCATGTCGTTAGTAGCAACTGCAGCTTTAACTGCAACCACAGCATCAACTCCGGCATACCCGACTCGTTGGGAACAGCAAATTTTAATGCTAAAGAGCAGCAAAAACACCAAGAGTTGCGCACGGAAAGTTCGACTCCACAACTCAGTAAGACCCTCCACCCACAAACCGGTCGACACGGGTACGGCATTGTTCGATCAACTGAGTGTCTAATAAATTTGATTGCCGAAATGGACCAGCTCGAAACGTATACTCCCATCGGAACTCATACCAAGAGAAATTTAGCGTATCCCCCAGAGTGGGGGGTGGGGTTTCTAGTTTGAGAGTGCCTCTTCAGCGTATCTGAGACCTTCACTCATTTCGGAAAAGCCCGATTCAACTCTGACGCCCAATCAAACGCCCAGTGGCCCAGACTCTCCAGATGAGCCCACAACTCTGCTTCTTCGCGAGTGAGGGGCATCCAACGATCTCAATTCGAGTCTCACGATTAACGATCATCCCATCCCAACCCCGTTTTACGGTTTACAGGTATGATGACATCGAAGTCTGTCAGTCAAATAAGGCCCAGGCCCAGGGGGGGAAAGGGGAAGGAAGAAAAGATATCGGATCGACGGAAAACTCTCCGCCGGTGAGTTCTGAGATGAACGGACATAAACTAATCCTGGGAATGAAGGAAGTAGATTGCTCGAAAAGAAGACTGTACGTCGACCGACTAGTCAAGATGAGACGCGGTATGCGTACGCGGATCTTGGTGTCCTTCCCTACGTACCGACTGCGTGCACAAATTCGATAGGTCCTGGCGAGCAAAGTGAAACGAGCTGAGTTGCTCATCTACCGAGGCCGAAGTGATCGTGAGTTGAACTTGGAATGTAAGGGGTCGAATTTCCTGTACCAGACATGGCGGGAAACCGTAAGTCATCAAGAACAAGGTTAGAAACTCAAGAGCCTAGGACTCGTACTTGACGCTCTACTCTCTGGACCGCTCCGATTTCCGAGGACCTACCCGTTGATTAAAAACTCCGAGGATATCCCCCCTTCATCCCAATGTAGATTCCTAATCCAACGTCCCTGCACCCTTTGACCCGTGGTAAACTTAAATCAATCATTCAGCGACATAGATATCAACCCGTCCCCAGAACCCCCGCCCTCGCCCGTACGCCCGCCTACTGTCATTCAGAGTCTAGTGTTCATCATCCAACGTACATCAATGATGAACGTTGACGAACAATCCTCCCCTTAGGATTGTGAATCAACCGAGCGCTAGGGCATTCTCTCTCGTACGCGTTCGAATCAAGTTATCCGGAGTCCAGTGAGAAATTGAAGTCGATGATGATCAGTAGGGATTTAGGATAGACGCCGTATATCATGTCCGAGAATGGAGAGGAACAAGTACAGGAACCCCATTATGGAAACCGGAAGAAAGAAAGAACAGCGAAGAAGGGAAGGAGTGAAAGAAACGGATGGGGTGAGGCACGGTACGACCGCCACTCGCCACTCGCCACTCGCCACTAAACCCATTCACACGCACACGACTCACTCTAGGAAGGTGAGGATGAATTTCCCGTCCGCAAAGTCGGGAAACTTCTGGAAAAGAATAAAGATAGAACAACTAGAGGTTCGAGAACGGAGAGCGGCGATGATAGCTCAAGCTCGGGTTGAATGATAGAGCGGCTTTGGAAAACCTTCTAAAGGTTCTGAAATCACTGGTGCCGTGTAGATCCCTTCAATGTACGACTGCATCGTGTGGGGTTGCCGGCTGTGTTGGCCTTGTTCTGTCTTCCCAACACGATGTACTCTGGTCACGGGTGCAGGTGTAGGATAACAAATTGCTATCAACCTGCCTGGGAACGATACAACTTGGGACACTTCGGGTGTTGAGCCCTCTTCGGGTCCGAGGCGCCAGGCCTCGAGGAGAGGAATGAGTTTGGGCTGTAAAGCTATCGCTGTAGATGAAATGCGCTCATCTGTGGGCGTCATGAGATGTAATGGGGTAGCGGACCAGATCCACTTCGATTGCGGGGACTAAGGCCAAGGGCTCGGGATTTAATTTTGCGTTGATGAACTGTGCGCTGTACATTCTGATTCAAAGACTGGGTATTCAATTTATACGGGGAGGGCCTGGGGTTGAGTGTTGCACGCTGAAGAGTGAACGTTGTGGTTGATAACCGATGTGAACTCTGCCCTGGGCCTCTAGACGCTGCTCAGATCGTGAACCCGAGGGATGATGGAGATGGTGGAGGACGTATACATGTTAACAACTGTCGAACGTGGAAAGTCGATTCTCGAACCAGTTCGATCATTGCTGTAGCCTGTCAACGCTCGATGGTGGGTGCTGTTGTTGATGAAAGGTGGTCAAGACTCACCGGAACGTGCTGAGATGCTGAACAGTTTATCCCATTCCCATTCTATCCACAGCGAATCCACATAGACGTCAGACCTCCACCTTCACTAGCCACTTTATCCAACCTCCAGTCCGAGTATCCATAACCCAAGCGCTTCCTCCAATGTCCATCATCCGACGAACTCCGTCACCCAAATCAGTTCGATGATCCATCCCATCGGTCCCATCGAACTCCAGTATCCAATTCATCCATCCATCCCACCGACCCGAAAGTCTCCAAGTTGAATCCCGTCCAAATTCCCGGCGAAGGTCGATCAAGTCTGGCAGTGGAAGAAAACGCGTCCTCGTGATTCGGCAACCTGACTGAGCCGGGAAAAGTTCGGCCCGTTTGCTTACTATAAATGGCAACTCGTTCACGCGAGGGGCCTATATGGAGTAGTTCGCCCGAACCGATTCTTCCGCGAATTCGTTCCATCTTCGACGCGTAGACTGAACGTTGAGTGCCCAACAGGAGGCCTGTATAATATGGGAGCAGCTTGGACTTGTTCACGGTATTCACGTATTGCACGCCGTTGAGAGAGATCTAAATCCGACTGTCCCCGACCCGACGTGACCCCGACTTCGCTTGGACGCATTTTCAAATACCGAAAACGTTACTAGTAGGAAGGCATTAGAAATCCTTACTGTACAAGAACGACTCGGATGAGGTGAGTTCGGGGCCCGGCTCGAGTCTCACTGTTATCATGACCGGGACTGCTCAAGGTTTGAATTACTATAATCAAGTACTGACTACCAAGTACTCCCGGGCCACTCTTCCGAATTCCCAAGAAAATCGTCCCTCCTCAGAAATACAACCGCCAGTTCGCTCCGAAGTCCAAGCCTTGATTACTGTTTTGCTGTTAAGACTTACGAGATACACCCCCGAAGTTCGTCCCGCACTCAGATAACGACACCTACTGTAGTAACGAACCCTGACACCGTCAGCCCTGACTAGGATTTAGATCCACCAGCCACGTCCACAATCTGGGGACGCAAATGTATCTCCATGCATTATACAGTACATACCTGCGAATCCCGACTCAATGCATTTGCCAAAAAAATTTTGAGACCCAGTAGTTGGTTGGAACTTGGATGGCAGCCTCCTGAATAAAAAAGGAGCCTCTACCCCCCAACCCCCGACTCAGGCTCCCCTCTATCCACTCGTCTCGTTACAACTTACTTACGACCCTAACTCTCGGCCCCACTGTCCATTGTATGTATGTAGGCGGGTAGGTAAGAATACCTCCGTCTCCGTGTCAAGGAAACAGGCGAAGGGGCTCAGGGTTCAGGGAGAGCAAGAGAGAGACGTGGCAAGAGATGTGGAGAGATCTGATTTTTTTTAGCGCGCTGCTCACTGGAGATAAAAAACCCTTAGGGCGAACGTCGAAACCGGAACCGTGTTTACTTTGAAAGGTAGAATGTTGGGGATGGTACGACCTCTCGGGCTACGGGGATTTCGACCCGCCCGCTTCAAGTTCTCTTCGTTCCAGATTCCGGCAACAGTTTTACATACACAGATAAGGAAGGTAGTTGTACAATTATGGAATAATCCCTCTCGGCTCCAAATTCGGCAGTAGGGGAGTAGGGAGCCGTACACAGAGATTCAGGAAAAAGAGAGACTCCTGATTCCTGAAATTCGACGACGGAGACGGGGGCACGGTCGACCCTGGTAGATTTAGTATCTCACGCTATATGTAGACTACAGTCCTATATATAATCCCCCCATTCTAAGATTCAACTTTGAACACGAAGCAACCCTACGACGCTGCCAGCACGACTATAATTACATTTACGATTTTTATTCCATCGCCGTCCCCCAACGACCGACGACCGACGACCCTTATTACCTGTACAGAGTATCACCGTGTCGGTGGCGGCGGCGGTCCAGACCCTAGATCTTCCATGAGACACAGAGACAGAGACACAGACAGAGACAGTTTGTGCGGTTGAAACGCGAAGGATCTCATACTAATAACCAGTAAAATGAGAGACGGGGGTCCTGTCTCAGCACAATCGAGGAGAGGGAGTTGTGGCGTAGACTCGATCCACGAGCTGAGGTAAAAGACCTCGAAACAAACACGCGCGAACAAAAAGAAAACGAGGGAAGAAACGTAGGGCGCCCGGAGAACAAATGAAACAGCCAGAGGGATGTAGACTACGCCGACAGTAGACCCAAACGTAGAACGAAGAAAAGCCCCTGATCAAGTTTGAGGATGCAAGAATCCGGAATAACCGGGTGTTGGCACACTGGCAGCAGGAGTAGCTTGATCGACGTCGACGGAGTTTACAGGTTGGATCGTCGATGGAGGGAGGAAGTTTGGATCGAACGAAACAGTGCGTCAACGACTGAAAGAAGAAGAAACGAAACCCCGGCCGGGAGTGGCTGGTGAAGTGAATATAGAAAGTTGAAAGGGAAGAACAGCGTGTACCGTGCAGGTGATAACAGGAACGAGTCTCAGTTGAGTATTAATACATGCATTCTATAGAAAACAACCACGTTCCCGAACATGAGGATCAACGAGGCCTCGAATCGCCCGCGTCATGCATCACTAGGTGCTTCGGAAGATATGATGCATCAGAAGCTGAGCATGAATATTAATGTTCAACAAAGGGCATGAAAGCTTGTACGCATGTGCGATTTAGAGATGATCAAAATGGTTAGATCGAGCACGGGAGGACGAGACAAGGGGCTCAAAGAGGAAGAAAGAAAAAGAGCTTGAAGACAGGAGTGCAGGATGCGGCGTGTGCGGATGGATTGAGAAGAGATTGGAAAGAACGAGCTTAGTGATATCAGTATTAGTGATAAGATTGCATGACAAAACCTCGAGGATTCGAGAAACAACGTTGCTTTGTAGGCGGTAGGCCCGGAAAGGTAGAGTGTTCCAAGCAGAAAATGTGTGAGCGCAGGGAGGGGAGAAAAGTAAACCAGTGCGGTTCGTCAGCTCGGTTCGGTACGAGCCGAGCCACGAGTAACCGGAATGGTCGGATCTGGATCTAGCGAATCGACGATTTTGATTACGCAATGTATGCCTGTACGGACGGACCGGCGAAATGGAGTCGGCTCAGAGCTTAGACAGCGCTGGCTGGGCGGTTTATATAAAAGGAAGTGTGAACCTCAGCCCAACTTTCCCCTTAGTTGAACCGCCCTCCCCCAAAGGCGACCCAAAATTTTCCGTACATCGTTGTCGTTGACAATGTCTTCATCATCACACTCGTACTATTACTGCGAACCCTCCACATCCAAACACCACCATCTCAACTTTCACTCCCATCGTCGCAGCCATCACGACGAACACGATCTATCGCGTCTCTTGGACCCGGCCTACGCTCGACCTTCTTCATCATCTCAGACTAGGGTCTACAAGGACCATCATGGGGAGTTTCACGATCCAGATTACAGGCATTTCCCAGCTACTTCCCCTTCGTCGGCGCGCAACAGACGCGTCAACTCTGGTGCATCATTGACTCGGCCCAGTTGGGAGATGGGAAGCATGGGAATGGACGAAGCAGAATTTGAGGCATTGTACAACGATGGGGACGACGAGGTCCAGGTCGATGACAGGAGCAGCAGGAGGAGAAGTGGAAGCAGGAACACCTACACATCCACCTCGGCGTATTCGACGCCCACATACACCTACCCTTCCTCATCATCCTCTTACACTTACAATTCGTCATCCTCGTCACCATCATCATCACCATCAACAATCGCCACTTCACTATCAGACTCTGAGCTCCCCTCGTACTCATCCCCATCATCATCATGTCCAGTCAGCAACAAACTCACCAAGCGACTTCTGTCGCGTACTACCGGTCGTTCTTCGTTTGAGGAACACGTGCACCCTTACGAAGTCGACCAGGAGGACATTGCCGATTCGATCTCGCTGAACCAGGAGCCAGAGCCGCAATCACCCACTTCGGGAGAATCTCGGTCTCAGTCGATGAAGAAACAGTGGCACGCTATGCAGTTGTCTGTGCGATTCGGAGTTTTCCGCGCGCAGAGGAGATTTAAGGAGGCGTTGGCCAAGGAGAAGAGGTAGAAGGCAGGGGAGAAGTCGTTGCTGCAGTATTTGGAAATCCCTTTCACGCACATCACTATCCGACCCGCTCATCACTATTCATTTGAGCGTTTCCCCCCTTCATCACTTCACCCTCACCTGATATACCCCTCTCTCTCGACCTCGACAGCATTCACTTCCCACTGTATTACCATCGTATCGGCTCTCACTCGCATTCTCGGCATGTTTTGTTTATTCGGGCAATCTCCTCTCCTTCGCACTTTGCAATTCAACATCATCATGTACATTCCTCAACCCCTCAACCAATCCATCATGTAGTTTTAGTTCTCTTCCCATTCGATTTTCGCATATGACTCTTCTGACGCACATGTTATGTTATCTTTCCTTCACGCATTCGATCCCCCCCTTTACGCACAGTTTTTTTATGATGCACGCGCTGAGGACGCGGAATAGACTCTACGTTAGGTAGATTCTAGAATACTAGCTAGTCGTTGGAATGAACGTTGACGTTGAAACAAAAAACAAACCTTGGTCTTGTGATCCCGTGTGAAGTTTGAAAATGAACAACAGACGACTTGAACGCGTGATTCCTTCCCTCCTTTCCCTTGTCTGTGAATCCTAGCACCACCTTTTTTTAGCTCTCAAGGTCTTCTCGCTGTTGTTTGTGTGTTTTGTCTACCGGCGGCACAGTCAATCTTGTCGATCGGGCTTTGTTCCTCCGTTTCTCCATGGTCCTGGTCCATGCATCCGAAACGATCTTTATTGTTCTTATTCTGGCTGGTCTTCTTCACTCACTGGTTGCCTTGGGTACGCATACGGCCCATGCACTTGAAGCTCAAGCTCTGAGGAATGTATCACATCTTTTTCGGTGTTGCTGGCAGGCAGCTGGACTTGCACCCTCGAGGATTAGTTAGTGATCCCGAGTCGGAGTGGGAGGTCTTGAAAGCAGGGACGATCCTTCGAAAGCTTAATCTTAAGGCCGAGTCGGAATGTGGAATGTGCGCCACCCCGCCGTTGTACCACGTTCAAGGGCTTTGTCTTGCATTCTATGAAGGGTGTCTTCGTGATAAGGCTTCCGACTCGGATGGCCCTTCAAAAACTTAAACCTTGGACTTCGTTTGACCTCTGCTTTCGCCTCCGTTGGTCGTTTCATACTCAAGTACTCAAGCTGAAAGCTAAAATTCTTCCCACCCGAGTCGGATTTCTAAGGTACGGCTTTCTCGATCGCGTTATACCAAGATTATTTCTCTTCCTCCCTCCATCCCCGTGGGGCAGTCAAGGAGTTTCATGGTCGTTTTGTTTCCTTTCATTCTCTTCAGACTTCAATTGTGTTGTGGGGGGTTTCCATGGGTACTCTCCCTTGTCGGGCTTTGTCTTTGAGACGTCCTCCGGCAGGCTGCAACGTGAACTAGGATAGTCAAACTAGGTTTTTTTCTTATACAACAAGGCTTTCTATTAGTATTAAGTCTGAAACCGAGCGCTGAAGCGCTGCAATAACAAGTTACATGGGAACAAACGAAGCAAACTTGGTCCCACAACGGAAGAAAACGAACCATCCCGCCGTCCGTTCGAACCAAACTGAAAGGGTACCGATATCCGAGTCCTTTAACAGCTTTAACAGTAAACAGTAAGCACCTATCGAGTCATGAATACGAATCACTGAGTATACTGATGCGTTTGAAACGTCCTTCGGCGAGTTACCGAGCTCTCAGTGCTAGCTTACCAACCAACTCTCAACCATCCAACCGTCCACCCGAGCGAGCCGACTTCTATCAAAAAATCATTGAATGATAGTGGGCGCTGCTGCGTAACCGCCCGTCACTTCGGCTTGACTACCGCAGGCCTTTTTCCCGCGATGTCGAAACAGAGCGTGCTAGTACGGTTATGCATTGGATTGAAGACTGCTGAATATAGACTCGAGTCAGACTGCGGATGCGTGCGTGGAATGAACTTCCTACTGTCCAGTGACTCGAAACCTAGGCTAACATGACTGACCAATAGAACTTCGAAGCTCAAGACATGACTAGTGACTACCAATGACCATCACGGTTTTGAACATGAAGGGAAGCCGACGGATGGTAAGTATGACGAAGACAACCAAGCTAAGTACATTACCTGGGGGAAAATGCGGGGAAATCGGGTCTACGAAAATCCGGCTGTATTACGCTTTGTTGCTTACCCGGCCAATCGGAAATCACGGAAATTCAATGCAAGAGGCTCTGATTTCGGATTGGTCCGCGCCGTCCTTCCTGCAGGCTTGCCGTTTGCATATGATGATGATAATGACTGCGGGGCGCGCTGCGAGGTTCCTGATTTGCCCGTGTCGAGGTTTTGTTTCCTTTCATGGGTTTGAACTTCCGATGGGCGGGGCGCTGCGGATTCGAGAGACAGGGACGAATTCTAGTGGTTGGGAGGACTCGGGGAACTGGCAAAGCACTGAACAGGTGTTACTGTACGCTTTCACGCTATCCCGCTCTCTGCAACAAATGGATCATGATCCTGTCTACAGTAGCTGGCTCGGTTGAGGAACCCTCTCGAGTGAACGCGTGGTGAGACGCGTGACGTCATAAATAGCGCGTACTACTATCAATACATGCCCTGGATCGTCGAAGGTACAGTTCACCGCGGGACCGGTGAGACCGTCCCAGACTTCCTATTTTGCTTGTACTTGCTCTAAGCCTTGTTTCGCAGGACATTGTGTCATTATAGCCATAGATCTAGAAAGGTATGTTCCGGAGTCTATGATGAGCGAATGGTTGACAGCCTGAAACAGAGCTAGTACTTACTTGCTTGTCAATACGTGTGTATTGAAAGCACGATCTTTAGCGACGATAGTAGTACCTCGATGGAAGGCTTTAATCATACACTCTCGTTGTTGATGTTGATGTGAAGTATGACATTGACAAGTTTCGACATCTGAACCGTACCCTACTCTCCTGTGTTCTGCTTCCTCCCATATGATAAGTCATAATCGACATCGTCAGCTGGTTGAGTGTCTTGCCGTCGCGTCATAAGGTTAATGTCCTCGGCCCTCGGAGTACAGCTTCGAGATTTTGTAGAAGGAAAGTAGGAATTGAGAGAAGACTAAGAAAAAATGAACATTCGAAGACACACTCTGACGTGAACTGAACCACGCGTGCGGAGGGCTGGAGGTTGTACTATATTGGCACTCCGAGATATGAAGGCGGTGAGGATCTTCAACGAAGTACTTAGATCGAGAATCTCTTGCGGGGAAATGTCAGTAAGTAAAACTAGGGATCGAGATTCCAGCATCCCATCGAAATTTCCAGGTCAAAGCAGGTAATCTCTGAGTTTGCTGTAACTGGTTCGCTGGTTCGTTGGTTCGAAATATACGGTTGACGAATTCACCTGCTTCCTGAGCCCGGGACTCAGGGGAAGCATTGACAAGCTACAACTTCGTGTCCGTGATGAGGCCTGGACCCTTGCAAGGCGGGACTCCGAAGAGCTCCATAATCCGAATCCTTGCTTGAATTCCCCACTCTGCGGGACGTCAGTGTGGAGGGTGGTGGCTCACTGGTCCGTTGACCGTCGAATTCCACCCACAGTTCGGATTCTGGGACGTTATTGGGCAGGGACGGTCCTTCGGGATTTTCTATGTCATTCTTCGATCGTTCTTCAGAAAAAGCTTCCGTTGGGAGATAGCGGGCAAGATTACAGAGGGGCCCGATTGTGGTCGAATCGCTTAGAAATTTGAGCTTAGAACGGTATAATGATCCATGAGGAGAAACAAATAGAATCTGACTGAGTATACCACCTCATAGTATTTCGAGGTTCCTCAATTTTGCTCAGGTAGTATCATTTCAAATCTTCCCTGGAGGTACGAATGATATGATCGTCATAATGATTCAAAAGTCTCCAGGTACTCCTCCTTCCAAAGCCCTTAGGAATGGACGAAATGTTCAAGCACGGTCGATAACGGTAGGAATCACATCAGGAGAGAAATTTATGGTAAGAAAGTTCCACAGGTTTCTCCGAAGGAGTTCCACTTGTTCCTCCAGCGTGCGTCTGCCTATCAGAAAAGGAGGAATAAAACTAGAACGACTCCTTCCAGCGGTGAGGATGGTTCAGCTCTTGTATTATTCAACCGCCGGACCGATAATGATAATGGTGATAAGGCTCGAGGGCAAAAAATTATATTACTGCAGGAAGGTCAGGACCTTACAAATTTTGATAGCGTGGGAGGTACTCTTTTAGCCCCGAATGAGGCGAATGTTGGAACATTCTGGAGCATTCGATCAAAGTCGTGTTATAAGAAATTTTTGGGGATTCCGAGATGAGCCGTGACAATGGCATCACCGGAGTGGTCGAAGGAGGCGTGTTTGATGACACGGCTTCAGGCGGCATCTTGTGCCTTCCTGACGGGCATTAAGGCTACTCACGGACTTCCGTACTTGGCCGTACTGTGCTGTCCCGTGGAAATGAGCGATATCAGCGACATGCTATTCAATTCCTCTCGTTAAAGTTCACTGGCGAGACCGAATCCCACACTAGCCAATGACCAGTAGGAACACGCGACGAAACGGAGTCTCGTTAGTTGCTATCTGTTGCTATCATTACTACAATATGAATCCGTTAACTTAGGTGTAGTAGCACTATTTTTACCACGGTACCCACCAATAATAGTGGGTCATCCGGCACGACTTGACCGGTTGTGTCTGGCTGAAAGTTGGTGCATGATGCAGCATGGTTAATAGACAGAGGCGAATGCTTTTGAACTCACCTCCGTGTCCGCAGCGAGCGCAAGGTTCGATTGGAATTTGTGTGAGCTGGTCTGCTTGAGTGGTAACGCCGTTTTCTGAAATCCCGGATGTCGAGAAGCTGGTTTTGGTTTCGATTCGTGGCTCGGTTCCCTTCGTGCCTTCCGAGAGAGTCGGGTGTGCTATACTTGATCGAACATAGGGGCTTAATCCATCGACACACCTTAGAGGAGTTGGGTGAGGATTCATCGTGGTCCGTTTGGCCCGCTCCTACGGGCCGCTGTGGCTTTGATTAACCGTACCGTACATAGCAGTTTCCAGTAGGAACGTTTACATGTGCGACGCAGATTCCTCGGAAAAGAGTTTGAAGGTTTATACAACTTCTGGTGCCAAGTGTTCCCTGGTGGCTGAGGGCCGTGAAACCGAACTAAAAACCTCGGGGGCTCGGTGCGGAGGCTTTGGCGTTGGTAGAATAGCTGAATACTGGTATCAGAATTTCCCCGAGGTGTCGAGTCGAACCGCTGTGTATATGGAAATTCGAGCTGAATTGTTGTCGGAACATGTCTATGAGAGATGATTACTGTCATGTAGAGGATTCGTAGGGGCGCTTGGATCAACAGGGCGTACAATTTACGGTAGCGAGTCTTGAGTGTGTGTTGCTTAGGATACCGGTTAAGATATAGCAGATAAGAACTCGTAGTATAGTGGCCTTCACACACGAGTACGCGGCTAAACGCACAGAAGTCGGGGTGCGGTCGAGTGAAACGTTTTGCGTTGTTGCGGTTCCTTATGTTGCTATAATGAATACTGTAATGGACGGTGGAGGGATAAATTGAATGCAAAGCGTCTTCTGGCCCAGAAGAAACCAGAGCAGAAGCAAGACCCTTGCGCGTTAATAAATGCGTAATCGGCGATCCGTTTCGAAAATTGAACCCTAGAATGGAGGGGAATTGAACAAATGTCGAAAGAGCATCTGAATTCTGATGAACGCGTAGACAGTTGCGACTAAGAAATGTATGAGACCTGAGTTCCGGACTTCCTAGTTTGGATTCGTTCGAGGGCCCTCCAACCTTGAGCTTGCGCTTTAAAATGAGAGAAATGATCAAGATTCACAGCCCAGGGTAGATGGAATGATCGGAAGACGAGGAGTGAAGTCGTACATCTGTACGATAAGCCATAACGGGAAGGTTTCCGGGTTTGTAGGAACGCAAGAACGCCCAGAGCCCAAGGTAGTTGAGTCGGAGTCGTGGGAGGAATCTGTCCAAGCAAAGGTCGGGAGGGTACGTGCTCAGTGGTGCGCCGCGTCCCGCGCCCGAGAAGGACCAGCGGAGAGTGGATATGTATACATAGGGGGAGTCGAGTATACACGTTGAAGTACGTCCAACCTCATAGTTCTCTTTCTCTGCCGTTTAGCCTCGCGTTGATGGATGGACATCATGGAGCGAGGCGGGGTTCAAGAACACAGAATTGTAAACCCACATGAAAGAACCTCGGAGGGCTCATCAAGGGCCACCCACTCATGAGATGGTCGGTCGGTCGTGACGGACTCTGGGTTGCGAGGCGATATTGTGCATAGGAATGTGGGGAGGAATCTAAGCGGGACGGCTGTGATCCAGGGATGCAGAAACGCAGGTGATGGCAACGTTGATGGACGGGTCAGGTCTCTAAGGCAATTCCCAGTGGAGTCTTTGGCGAACACGGTTTTGGTGGATACTGTGCGGCGGGGAGTACTTGAGTCTCTGGTACGTCGAGCGCACTTGGTCCACAAGTTACCACAACGAGTAAGGCGGCATTCGAACAAGACCCTGGTTACGTTGATGGCCAAAGCGGCTTGAGCTATAGGAGTTCAGACATTCTTTGACGTCACGAAGAGTCTCTTGTCGTATTGACCGTACTGAACCGGCTGGGAAGCAAGTTGAAGTCCCAAAGTGATCTAGTTCATCAGTTCGAATGCCCCGTCCAGGGAAAGTAGCAAAGACTTGCTGCTAAATTACTCGACTGTCGCAGGTCGAAAGCTTCAACCGCTTAGCCGTTTTTCCCCCCTGACGTCAGGAATGCTACGAAAATCACGATGAGCGGCAAGGAATGTACTAGCATGTTGAAGGAAAACATGTACCTACTTACATGTCTGTATGCCGACGGGCCCCGTTTCAGGGAAGACTAGTCTCCGTGAGGGTTTTGGTAAGCTTGTTGAAGTAAGAGCGCCCCAGACTCCAGCCGAGGTGTTTTGAGGAGACATCATCTAACCTGCAGCCTGTTGGCCGTGGGGTCAGTGTTGCGTAGGTGTTACGAGAATGTGATTGGGTAATCCACTAATTACCGGCTCGGGTACTTCCGCCTCTTCCAATTGGTCGATTAATGTTGCCTGGTGGCAGTGCAAGCTGTTCAGCTTAATTGCCACTTTTGGAAGTGCTGCTGCTGAATGTCCTCCCTTGAAGCACGACGATGATCAGACCATGAACTCTGAGTCCCAAATACGCCTTGCTCGTTCGTTTCTCGGATGAAGCTCGTTAAGACTCACAGGAGGTATTATCGGATCCCTTCTAATCGAGGCGGCATGTGGAAGCGGAAACCGGGAACTAATCGCGTTCTCAGCTCACCGGAGAACATCGCGCGCTGAAGTTCGAATGGAACGTTCAATCCTACTTATGACTCGTATGACTAGATTAGATGATTCAGCGATAGTCGGAAGGAGCCTTTTACCGTCCTATGAGAGATGAAGCTTCCGAACGAATGACGAGGTGCGTTGAGTCATGCATGTGTTCAGCTGATAAACACAGCGACTCAGAGTTGGAAGTGACTCGTTTTCGATCCGGATGTTCGAGACCTCGAAGCCGTAGTGCGTTGTAAGCGTGTGCGAAGGAGGTTAAGCTGTATGAGACAAGAGAGTGGATATAGAATCGTATCATCGATAATTGAACCGGTTGCTGGGCTGCGCGCGTGGAAACAGATTGTATGAAAAAGGAAAGCAAACTGGTTCGCGCCATCGATGGATATGGACTAGGCGCCCGGTATAGCAGACATGGGAAAGCATTCTGGTCAAGATGCTCATTACATCTAAGAAAACATGCAGTTAAGCTGCGGGAAAGGCTGTTTAGGGCCTGTATGTCAGTCTTGCTGCGCCGGGTCCTCGAAGTCGTACCATATATGATGCTCAGCTCGTTGCCCCAAACCACCCCAATTTTGGCGACATCAACAGCTCTAACCGGGCTATGGGGACCGTGCAGTGTGTGTTGGGTAGCACGGGAAAATCTAGACACGACGAGGCCACGATGAAAACATGAGGATGTCCTGGGATTTCGGAGCATATGCGCGTAGAGGGAATGTGGCGTCTCTAGGCGAGAGACTTATGTTTTCGGTTTGGCGCTGGGATGGAGATCATCTGATTAACATGAGGAGGAAGCGCTCGTTCCATACTGAGCTGAAGAACATGAGGCTAGTAGGAATGCAAGAATTCGCACGTCTGCTAGAATAGGAAGGACAAATATGCCAAGGTCCCCGTGAGGACTGGAGTAGTACTTGCATGCAGAGAACCGGGACTCGTTGAAGCAGTATGAATTCTTCCGCCTTTTGCGGGCGATGAGTAGATTCTTTATGCAGGTCTTGAGAAGATCATTCGAGGTCGAGTCCGTGGCATTCGGCTGGTATGGTCAATTTAGTGGCGTGTGAGCCTGGTGAGCAAGCCACAAATCCATCTCGAAGATCGTGACGGGACAGTCATTCATGCTCATACTTACAGTAGGTCAATAATGGCGATAGCAGCTATGGTCGATCTGGTACGGGAGAAGAGTTTGTGAGTGAGATGTGAAGGCATAAGAAAAGCAGTCTGACTTAGGGGGGCGGGCGTCGTAACGGGATGTTGAACGACTACCTCTGTTTTCGGAAGGAGAGCGTGATTCCGGTGCCAGATCCTTGACTGTGACTGAGCGACCGGTTCACTTCGATATCTAGGAGTATCGTCAAGGCTGAGGTTCGATCGAAGCTAAGCCACCGTAGCTTTTTGGTGAGGAAGAATTTAGCATTCGCAAGATCCAGGATAGAGGAGTAGGATGGGTGAAAAGAGGTGCAGGTGCGAGCGAATATGAAAATTTCGCGAGAGAAGAGCCTTCTCAATCAGGGTGGCCAAGAGGGAAGAGGGGAAAGAAAAGAAGTAGACCGTGGAAACCGTGCTTGAAGGGTTCATGAATCGACACCTTTTGTCTCCTCGGCGAAAGGTTATAGATGTGAGATTTGCTTTGAGATCTGCGGCGACTGCTCGTCAGTTTGCCTTGTAGGAGAGAAAAGAAGTCGTCGCTGAGCATTATACGGAGGAGCTTAGAAAATGCAACGGCCCCCGGCGTGTACAAGACGACGCATTGGGCGCTCGCAATGGAGATGGAGGTGTAGCAGACGAAGAACTAGGATCAACAAAGCGGGTAAGGATCAGTAAGACGGAGAGGTCCATGCCTCCCTCCCCCACGCACTGAGGTCAACAGGCTGTTATGAGAACTCGACTCAAGGCACATGATTTCGCTCTCTTCAGGAGAGAAGTTCTTGAAGCTTAACTCTTCCCTCGATATCGTAGAGATGCTCAACCTCAAGAGATGGTGATGCACGAAACAGAAGCAGCGAGCTAGAGTGTACTTGTAAGTTTTTCGAGTAGTAAAGGAGGAACGAGGCCGGAGATAACGCACGATAGGTCAGACTCGGTTTCGAATATGCGGCGTTCAGTGCTATCAGGGTATGAATGGAAGATCCCCTGCCCCTACTTGGGAGGTTGCACGTAAAGCATGCCATTGCTGATATTTCCGAGCCACGATAGCGAAAGACAGATTTAAGGGGGAGGCTGGCGTCGTGTAAGATCTCGACAACTTTGTTCCAACTGGCGTAAGAAACCACCAAGTATGGGCAAATGAATGAATCTGCGGACGGGTGAGGCATAAGATCGCGTACAAGATGCAACAGAGATTTGCAGAATGCCGCACTGGTACCACCTGTAAGTACAAGGCAGCAACCCACAGCTAAGCCAGAGGCTGGAGAATGGAAACAGTGGAACTTCGAAGAAACGATTTGGGGTTAAGTTCGACAGTTTCTGTGCTCACACAGGTCACAGAAGGAGAAATTGATAGCATTATAACCATCGAAAACAATGCGACGAGCTGAGATATAGAATAGATAGGGTGTGGCACTTTTTTGAGGTTATGAAACCTCTTGAGCACTGACAATGATGTCTCGACCATTGGCTCGTATTGAACGATGTTCGCGGTCTCTAGACATCGGTTTGCGCATGTCTGGGAGGAGATAAAAACATGAGATAGCGGCTCAACGACAAAAAGCAGAGTAGAACCGCACCAAAGGCATCCTCCTCGTCTCTGCCGCCTTTTCCTATACCCAGGTTGCCGTAGTACTCCCTCACCCTCCTGTACACGCTATACCCCATCTTCTCATACATCTCTATAGCAATTGTATTCGCGCATCGGACATATAAGTCGACGAACCATCCGTTATAGCCCTCATCAGAAACCAGTTCAAGCAAATTCATCATCTTGCGAGCGAGACCCAGTATGCGGTATTCTGGTGCGACGGTGATGGCTGTAACGTGTCCATGCCATTCAACACCTGTACCCTCGGCTTTCCCGATGACTGCGAAGCAAGTTGGGAAGGTAAGGATCGAGCTCAAGGCTTCAGTATAGGGAGAACGCACCGTAGCCCATCATACGACCACTGGGTGCTTCTTGCACACAGCAGAGATCTGGCCATCGAGACAGATAATGCAAATAGAAGCCTATGTTGTACTAGGAAATCGTGAGAGATGGCTCGCTGATGATGATAATTCACGTTGCTCACGGTTTCTGTCCAGATATCCAAATTTCTGTGACCATGCATACCTGAGTAAAAAGAAATACCGAAGGAAATGAAGGCTCACATATTGTTGAATTTGAACATGTCTTCAGCTCTGAAAGGTCGTAGAACGCTCATGATGGTGGTGGTGAAGGAGGAAAGGGCTCCGGTCAATGCCGAGCCCGATGTGCGCAACGCTGTGCGTGACGTCGACGCGTGTTTCTTTACGACTTACTACATCACTCTCACATCGCTTGCTCAATCTCCGTCCATAATCACATCGACTATAGCGTACCCATTGTCAATGCGCGAAGACACCGAGCTTATCATCTAGAAAGAGCCTGGCTCAGCTATTGGAATTGGAATTTTCGTGAGAGAACTCAGGTCATCTTGAAGGGTATGAGATCGTTTTCAATTCGGTTTTAATATCCTCAACTCGTTCTACAGAGCAATGAGCACGATTAGAGGAGAATCCCAACAACCTCACTATGGACGTCGGCGAGCAAATACTGGGCAGTCAATGTTTCGGGCGCTTCCAAGCGGGCCTCTTGTCTACGGAGACTCTACCGTTCTGAACTCTTGGGTACACGATGTCAAAGAGTCACCAAATGTCATCCTGAACCACGCGTATTGGCCTGCTGTCAGAGAAGGCGACATGCTCAGCGTGTCGGCTGGAGATGGTCGTGCATTTCTCTTCGTCGTACCGAAAGATGATGTGGTTTCGAAGCCACAACTTCAGGTACGTCTCCGGTCAATTCATCCTTGCTATGAATAACGTTTAGTGCTATAGATATCAGTTCCGAAGCCTATTGCAGAGACGTTTGGGATCAGGAATAACAGTGAAGTTACTGTGTCCAAGGTGTGCGTGCTTTTGTGATCTGTTCAGAGTGTTTCTCATTCATGATACCAGGTAGAGCAGGACAAGTACCATGCAGAATATGCGGAAATATCATTCCAAGATCAATACTTGGGACGGAACGATATGTGGCGACTTGGAAAACACCTCGTAGATCAATGTGTTCACACCGGCCAAGAAATCACATTCATGAACAGTATAACGGCGAAGATACACGGGATCTGGGTTGGAGGGAAGAAGGTGCGGAATCTTGTTGCTTCGGTCACAGCCTGAGACGCTCACATGGACCTTCCATAGGTTCCTTCTGCGTGCATTACTTCTCTCACCAAGTTCATATACCGTTCTCTATCCGCCAAAGTTACCATTTTCATCCAAGTTTGCCGTGAACTTTGGGAGTTTGCAGGAGACGGGGAACGTTACAACGAAAAGGTCGCTCATTCTTTCCTTCCCGCCTTGTTCGCCAAGTGGAAAGAAGCGGGCACGAACCATACTGTCACCATCGTACTCATCTCGCGCGTCTACTACGATCAATCGGAAATGGAGTACGCCGCTGGGCCTCTCAGACGCGACGATATAGGAAGATGGTATAAAGACTTTTACAAGGTCATCACCGATCTTGAGGTCGTTCTGGATTGGGAACCGACGCTTGTCAGCCTGAAGAATTCTTTCTGGGATTTCCAGAGAGATATTCTTCTCACCCATCACTTCCATCGGGCTGTCCTCGAATCAGGTCAAGGAACTGCAGCGGATCAAGTACGTCTCGTCGGACGCATATCCTATGCCCACGATGGGCCTATACTAGAGGCTCTTAACCTCGATCTCTACCCTTCCGAGACGCACTATATCGATCGTTCACTTGGGCTGACGGGCGTATCGACGATCCTGATAACCCCCGGGACTGGATACTTCCGTGTGTCGAAGCAACTGCTTCGGCTTACCACAACTCGACTTTTGGATCAAGGTTTCGGGTTGCAGGTTATATCGCTGGCGCGGGCTCCTCTTCATCAGACGCCGATCTTCTGCTTCGAAAGTAATGTTCCGGAGGGCAAGCTAGACAAGGATGGACCTTATGGGCCAAGGGTTATGGATCCGCTTTGGGGATGCGATGATGATTCGCATGGATCGAAGGGCACCGCAATGAGGAAAACAACGATCTGGTGGGAGCCTTTCTGGGTGGAGATGTCGTTCTGGGATGAGCAGATGGTACGGGACTGGATTCCTTTTACACGACTGTTCTGACTTTTTTTGTTGGTGATAGGACTTGCCCCTTCGGCAGGACAGGTATGGATTGTCTATTAGAGTCGCTCTCTGCGTCGAGACTGACATCTGCTCAGGTTTGCCCCGCGTGCCAAAATGTACGAGATTCAGATGCTCGGGCTGCTCGACCAGGATGTGCTACCCAGCATTGAAGTACCGTTCTTACCAGTTCTACCAAGTGCTTATGACCATACCAATCCTTACCAAACCCCGCCTCTGGAAACGGACACAGACCCCACGAAACCTGATACGGACCAGTTCGATATGGCTACATTCTCTCTCCAACCAGAGAAAATTACCACACAACCTGCTAGTCGCAATTCCTTGGTTTCCCCTACCTCGATATCGTCATCTTTGCGTACGTTGACTGGGGACAAACGGCCTTCTCACCGAAGCTCGATGATCACAGCACAGAAGATTGAACGCATCGAGGAGAGCCCGCCACGTATCATCAAGGACCTTCCTGACGACGAGTATAGCACGCTCCCTCCTGTTTCTGTCAAGGGGCTGAGCTCATCACCCTCACAAGGCTCCATTCGCTCAGTGGTATCGAAGCGTTCTGTTACTTCTCAGGCCACGACTTCTACCAGTGCCTCCAAGGGCAGTTCTCCATCTCGAAGCAACCTAGCTGCAAAGTTGACTCCCAGCTGGTTGTTCAAGCCCTTCCGAAGTGCTCCCAGCGAACCCCAAACATCCGCTGTGTCGGCCTCTGTGGCCATCAGCACGCTTTCTTCCTCACCATCTACCAGTTCACCGAAATCCCGACCGATTGCTGCGAAAGGAGCCCAAGGAAGTCCCAGGTCTACGGCACCTCTGACGATTAAGAGTTCGTCTGCTGCTCCTTCGGTTCTGAGTCGGACGTTCGAGGAGGATTCTTTCTTGACCCCGTTAAACAATGCCAACAATAATCCGTCGAGAGCAGCTCAGCTCCGTCGCTCATCCCCTGTAAATACTCCACCCCGAGGTGGAGATTTTGACTCTCTCAAGAGGAGGAGTGCGAATCTGCCAACTGGCTTCTCGTTCTCTTCCTCGTCCGAATCCCCCACGTACATGATTCGAGCGAATCCTACACGCCCTCAGCCCGAGACTTCGTCCGCGCAAAATCACGAACGGTCTGGTGGCCTCGCTTCTCGCTGGGAACATATGCACCCCATTCCATCCTCTCTACATGGCATCAAGTGGGAAGCGCTGGTCGCGCCGCCTTGTTTACCGTTAACGGTCGAGTACTTCCCCAAAGCGAAGGAGTTGGAACGGGAGTATGACGTTTTCTCGTACGAGTTCGTCGTTGACCCGGATGAGATGAAAAAGTCCTTCACACTCAAGACCCCCGCGGAGGTGAAAGGGATGACGATGGATGCTACGAAGAAGGCATGGGCTTTGGTCGTTATGAGGAAGATGGCTGCGGTGCGATTGGCTCAGGGGTTCCAGTTTGTTGTTCAACCTTCGTCGCCATCGTCTGTGTCTCCGTTGAAATCTAAATCGGAAGCGGAAACGGAGGAAGCGTTAGCGCCACCACCTTCGACATCAGCAATGAATGCGGAGAAGAACCGGTCACCGTTCCATCGAACATCGTCGTTTATGGCTGCGGATGATGATATTACGCTCACGCCGCTGATCACAGGTGCAGCTGAAGTTTTAACGTCGACTGGGATACCGGTATATCTCAGTATGAGTAATGAGATTCATCGAATCTCATATACGGCGGAGACGATACAGGTTAGGCGGTATGTGAGGAGGATGCCTCCTACACAGCCGTTTGACTATCAGTGTTTGATTTGGCCGAAATTGGGGGTTGGGTATACAGAGCAGGAGATTAAGTTTAATTCTCATGGGCTGGAGAATTATGGATGGAATCGGTTCGTTGCCGAATTTAATCTTTTGGTAGGTTTTACTGACGTCTTGTTTGGGATTGTAGGTTGGATATGTTAGTTGCTGGATATGAACACCAGCTACATGACTCTCTGCGGTACTGGAGGACTCGGTTTGTGGTCATCCCCACGACGGAACTGCCAACTGCGACCACAGGACCCTTAGGAGAGCCATTGAGCGAGGAGGAAATCCGGTTGTATGGAATTGAGAAGTTGGCCGAGCAGTTCACCAAAGCGCGATGGCAGTCTCCACACGAACGATCCACGCCTGCTCCAGCTGTTCGATTTCTTCCGACGACACTCCCGCCTGTCGATTCCTTACAGGACGAACATCTGATGGAACTGTTGGATCAGATTCATGCTGCCGGTCCGCTGAGGAAGAAGATGAAGAGTGAACGAGAAATTGGGAGTATGACGCTGATGGCTATCGCCAAAGCCATGCGGGAAGAAGATGGGGTGCCGATTAAGACGCACCACTGGCATCGAACGCCCTATCCTGATTCTTTTACTGGGTTCGACTTCGTTTCTTGGCTGGTAAGGGAGTTCCGAGATGTTTCTTCGAGGTCGCAGGCTGTGGAGTGGGGCCTGAAGCTTCAGCAACAAGGGTTGTTCGAGCATGTGCGAGGTCATCATGGATTCCTGGACGGGTGAGTTTGGCTCGGTTCGGTTTATTTTTTATGACTGACGAGCGGTTTACAGCCATTACTTCTATCGTCTCAAAGGTGAATACGGCGTTGCATCAACACCGAGAAGATGGTTCAGAACCCGACCAAGCGAGGATTTGGTGACGCGCTCTGGGTTTTACCCTGGCAGTGGCAGTGCGATGCGAGTGCTCAGCGCCAGTCCTCGCAAGGTCCGGAAGCGACTCATCTTGAGCCAAACAATGGTCATTGATACCGATCCCAGCAAGCGTAGTGTTCAGGCCGAAAACGTTCTCCTCCATCATGATATCATTCACAATCCAGCTACTGTCTTCCACTTCGAGCTCCAATGGATTGGCACCACTGCTCGCTTCATCGAAGAACAGCTTCGTCAGTGGAACAAGGCCATCGAGAAGTATGGTCTGAAGCTCGTGGAAGCATACGTTGGTCAAATCAGTGATATCAGAGACCGTAATCCGTTCCAGTCGTGCTTCCCTGTACGTCTGGCTGTACCGCCGCCTATCGTTCCCGACCTCCACCACCGTGTTCCGGAAGGTACACAGACTGCGAGGTTCTTCGAATATGCTGTTCTTCGTCGGTTTGGATTCATCGTCGACGTCGAGGCCGCAGACATGTACCCGGAGACCATCGACGTTGTGTATTCGTACAGGCGCGCGCCGTTCAAGTATTCTCAGTTCGTTCATCGAACTGGAGTAGCATTCGTGCAGGTGCTGGGAGGGGCGAAGGGGTTTTTGTTTTTGACGAATCGGTTGATGGGGCCAGGGAGAATGGGGAGCACGCTGATGAACAAGAACTTCAGACCTGCTGCTGAGGCGGAGAGGATACGGATTGAGATGAGCAAGTTTTGTCAGGACAAGAACGCGTTGGTGGAATTTTATGATGCAACGTTGGCAGAGTTGGGGCATTCCCCTGAGGAACCTCCTCCACTCAGTATCTAATTGGTGCATACTTGTTTGTTGTAGGTAACTGTTGTGCACATGTATCTGTACTTCCTTATTCCTTATTGTACATTTCGTTTATTATACTTCTACTGGGAGTTCTCTACAGCAGTGATTTCAACCACTTTGTCAGTCACCCACCCTACCCATCCGTTGGCCCATGACCTCATCTCCTTCCATTCGTCGCTTTCAGCTCCATATATGAATTTGGCTGGGTACACGAATGCGACCAAACCGAAATCAGCAAAGGTCGGTCTCGCACCCATAGTGAATTCCCTGAGCGGTGCGCCTCCGTTCAAGATCTCGCTAAATTTCGTGAACTGCACCTTCCCATCCTCGCATGCTTCTATCACCTCTGAAGAGGTTGGTTGAGGCACCCGACCCCGGCTAGCTGCTTCCTGATAATCTTTTGGGAAGTGACCAACAAGTTTTGGACGGATTGCTGCCTTGTAAGTGTTGCCAACACGACCGATAGCATCAGAGAGGAATATCCTCTGCAGGATAAGGGAATCTGCTGGTACGACAGGAGGCGTGTCGGGATAGGCTTCGTCGAGGTATTGGGCTATGGCGGAGGAGTCAGAGATGACCTTTCCAGTTGTAGAATCCTTAATGAAAGGGACGGTGTATTTAGTGGAGGAGAAAGTGATAGTGGGAGCAGCACCGAGTTCTTTAGCCACTCGTTCGATGTCGGTGAGGCCGATTGGTACGATCTCATAACGCAGATTTTTGTAGCGCAAGATGAAGCTATAAGGAGCCTTCTAAGCCTTGATGATGGTATAACGTCTGATAAGGGCAAAGGACTCACATTATGATACGGACGAACGGGGAAGCACCAGTCACTTGTGTGCCAGGATGTGTTGTAGGCCCAATATCGTAGAGAGAGATCATAGCCTGCGGTTACTGACAGTGACTGAGTCAGGAGTGCCGTTTTGACTTACCTATAAATACGCTCCCCGCTAACTCATGACAGGAGTGGGTCGTACGGAGATATCCCCACGGGCTTTACTGAGGACTAAGGGGATTCAATGAATATACTGTACTAGCTTGGGTCTTCTCGGACATGGAACAACCTTTTTCTTACTAGTGTTCTTTCAATTCCCCTAATGTTGAAGTCTTGACACGGGAAGTTGCATGGTGGTTTGCAAGGTCAGCAAGCTACTTAAACTTTCGGTATTCGGGCATTGCCGAACCGAGTTATTTCATACCCTCAGCAAGACTGCATCTTAGATTCCTTGAATTGAGCTTTACTTCCTGATTCCTTATTGTACATTTTGTCTAGATTTCTTCTACTGGGAGTTTTCTATAGCAGTGATTTCGACCACCCTGTCAGTGACCCATCCTACCCACCCGTTGGCCCATGAACTCATCTCCTTCCATTCGTCGCTTTCAGCTCCATATATGAATTTGGCTGGGTAGACGAACGCGACCAAACCGAAGTCTGCGAATGTCGGTTTCTCACCCATGGCGAATTCCCTGAACGGCGCGCCCCCGTTCAAAATTTCGCTGAACTTTGCGAACTGCGCCTTCCCGTCCTTGAAAGCTTCCGCCACCTCTTCAGCAGTAAATTGGGGCACTTGGTTGACTTCCTGATAATCTTTTGGGAAATGGCTCGCGAGTGTTGGGCGAATCGCTTTTCTGAAGGTGCTGCGCACGCGGCTGACGGCGTCATAGAGGAATACCGTCTGGAGGGTGAGGGAATCCTTTGGTACGACAGAAGGTGTGTCGGGATAGGCTTCATCGAGATATTGGGCTATTGCTGGTGTGTCAGAAATAACTTTTCCAGTGGTAGGATCCTTAATGAAGGGGACGGTGTATTTGGTGACGCCTGAAGTGACAGTGGGTGCAGCGCCTTGTTCTTTAGCGACTCGCTCGATGTCGGTAAAGCCGACTGGCACGATTTCGTAAGGAATTTTTTTGTAGCGCAGAATGAAGCTGTGAGGGAACTTCTGAGCCTTGGTCAGGATGCGCAATGAGCAAAAAGGGGCTCACATTAGGATACGAACGAACGGAGAAGCACCGGTCGCTTGTGTGCCCGGGTGTGTCGTAGGGCCAATATCATAGAGAGAGATCATTTTCTGGGAGGGTAGCTGTAGAGTTGCAAAGTGAGGAGTACGGGCTCGAAGTCACTTCAAATAAATAGGCTACCTACTTACTGATTCAGGTGTCAGTCTGAGTCATATAGAGATCCCCACGGGCTTTGCTTACTGAGATTGTCACCATCTAGTATGGTGGCAGAGCCGGCATTCGAAGTACTATTCAAAACTGATGAACAACGGGTGGTCGTGCAAACACGATGCCATCCCTCGTGAATTGGTGACGGGAGGCAAAAATAGCCCAGTACCTAGGCTCAAGCCCTAGGGAAACATCGAAAAGTGGTGGATCTTGCTAAACAGGATACACCAATGAAAGCCGATGGCGGAGAGCTTGGGAGTGTCGGCTTCCTCTCTTCAAATCCGACAAGAAGGGGACGTTGGCCGATCGTTTGCGTGTCTTGCACAGGGGTGAAATATCGCCAGTGCAATTAACAACGGACCCGGCAGCATCCCCCAAGACACTCGCCACCAAGTGGGCGTTGAACGACTAACATGGATCAGCTCGAGTGCAGCCCCATAAAAAAGAGCGCGTACGAAAATCGGGATCTCGGATCGCAGAAAGAGTCTATAGTACGCAGCCAAACTTTGTGTTCCAAGTCAACGTTAAGTACCGTATCCATGGACCATCCAACTTGTCTCTGGCAGATCCAATCAGAAGCTTTCTCCTATGTTCAAGGGTCGTGAACACGCAGGATCGGATGAGCAAGAGTAATCAGCACAGAGTTGAATATAGAGCTGCCGAGTTCGGAAAAGAACGAGAAAGCAATTGCCTGAAAACGAGACCCCGAAGAAATCGACCGAATTTCCGTAAATGCACCGTAGCCAATGCCTTTTACCATTGGTCCGGATGTGAGCGAGGAGGTTAAAAATCTTAAAATTAGTGTTCTCTTGTTTTCGAATGCGTGGTTCTGAGATTGGCAGGACTTGAATGGTGGTCGCAGACAAGGGAGTAACCGGCTGGCGCTAACAGCAATGCTTACAAACGCGTCGGTAAGCGCCCGAATATGATCCTAACCAGCGACCATCACCACCGTCAAGCCGCTCCCCTTTCTTTCTACTCCTAATTATCATGGTGTAAATCGAAATAGTTGATATGGCTAGGGATCCGTCTGTTTGTCTATATCAGGTGCGTTGACACTGTTCTTTCGTCCCGCTCGCACTCACTGAGGCCGCCAAGACTCATGCATCATGCATACGAGATCGACAATGAATTTGGTCTGCAGAGCAAACAAGAAGGACCTGGTGGGTATAATCCAATCCTGACAATTTTCGAACTTCTCTGACGATGAGATTGGCAGTCATGGTGTGGGCGGTGCACCCTTCAACGTTCAAGTCGTGATCACCAGAATCCATAAAAACGGCCTGTTGATGATTGTCCTATCCCACGGAAACTACGTAGAGCACGTTCAAATGCTCTTCTTGAAGCGAAAATCCTGTTATGAGGCTGAATGACGGTAATTTATCGCTAGATGGTGAGTCGTAGATCCATCACTCAGCCTATGCATAAGTGAGACTCACCTAGTCAACAGCCTTCAACCTCGTAGTCTGGAGTTAACTCGCCCCAAGGACCGATAAAATACGCTATGCGCGAGCTCTTCTATGATCGCAACTCGCCTTATACGGCATGACGATATTTCCTCCCATCAAGCAATTTTCCCGAACCATCATCACCATCGTTGAAGAAGACGTTGACGGAGTCCGGACTCTCATTCGGCCTGGCGAGAAAGACCGAATAATCCTCGGGCTTGAGCGCTAAAACCAACGTCAAGCCTCAGTTTGGTGTTTCGACTCTCGTTCATTTTCCTCCTCCAACTTCAATGTCCCCACTCGATTCTTTCGATACAGGGTCTCAATCTTCGACCTTCTCGTGCTCTTCGGTCAGCACAGCCGAACAATCGTTCATCGGCTTTTCGCGTTTGTCCTGTGCAGACTGTCGTTCACAATGCTCGGTCTTACAGCATTTAGAGGGTTCTATCGACAATGTACCGAGAGCGTAGCACGATCTTGAGGTCGCCAGACGGATGTCGTGGCTTTTTTGGAGTGATTTGGCACTCATCGGGCGAAGGGGATGGGGGAGGATAGCTTTTAGTTCACCTGAGAGGACGTAGCTGCTCTTGCACTAGCGTCAGCTACGGTGGCCCTGCTCATGCTCTGTGTGAGTGGGCCTCTCCTACATTCGAGAAGGTTTCGGGGTGGGCAAGAGTTTCTTTGTCTTCTTTCGAGAGTTTATTCGGCACTCGGTGCTGCGCAACTCGCTCTCTGGTCATTGGAGAGTTCGACTTGGACGACGGGAACCTTACGAGGTCGTTGTGGTTACTACATCGGGGCGTGGTCCCCGAGATCTGACGCCTCCGCTTTCGGTCCAAACCCCTCATTTCAATCATTCGAACGTTTACTGGGCATATTATGCGACACCTAGAGGGGTACGGTTTCTTGTATACCATCTCGAGCGTAATCGAAGACCTGAAGTCACATTCCAGGGCGGGAGGGATCTCATGAAGCCACATCTAGGATGTCTATGTTTCTCGAATGGTACTCAATCCATGGCAGATACATAGGCGCTTCCGTGACAGGTCTCTGTAAGTAGCGGAGAATGGATAGGTGCTACTGAGAGCTTGAAGGTTGGAAATAACGTTGAGAAGGTTCACGGTACTCGCGCTCGTCCAGATTCAGGTGTGGTGATCAGACCCGCACAATCCCTCTCTTTCGTTACCACCACCATTTCTGCCTTTGTTCGTGTAGCTCTCAGCGCGTTCTTCCGGTTCTCGTCGCACAGAACCATTCACTTCTCGCTATATACCCTCCCTCTCGAATCTAGGGCACGCGCGAGGAGCAGAGAGCGCCAGGGAGCCGGTGAATATGCCCCCATACAGGCCGTCTTTGGCATATTAAAGAAGCCACACACTCCGACTTCATGTCTCTCAATACCCTTCCCACACACCAACTTCTTTAGACACCGTGGCGGGGCTGGGACTGAGGGTGTAGCTCGGGGAGTGTCTGTCCCTTCGTTCTGGATGAGGCTCTCTACGTTCTGGTCGATGCCTCTTTTTTTATTGTTTATCCGTTTCAGTTCCCTCCACCCTACTTGATATATTCTCTACGGAACCTTTCCGTTTACTATTCGCATCTACTTGCGAGATACCTCATACCTCCTCTTATCTGTCGAATTTCGGGATACTACTCCTGAACGTTTCTTCAACGACCTATCTTCACACTGGCGTTCAGCGCTGAAACAACTAGCTTCCAAATGGAAATGAACGCGGCCAATGTCCATTATCAAGCTGTTACCCTCTCTTTCGATTATGAATCCGGATCGCAACGGCTAGAATTTCTATCGAGGTTCCAGTTACTCGAGCGCTCGTGTGTACTCAGATCAACGCGGATGCATCTTGTAAACTAAGAAATGCTGCCAAGCTGGTCTGGTGAGTCCTTTACTGGAAACGTTCGCCCGTTGTTGTGCAGCTTATTGACAATTTATTCGCCCGTTTTGATACTGCTAACGTCGACAAGGGCTGGCACCACGCATCCAGACACTCGTCGAAGAAATAAGAAAACTTGGACTCATTTCGGAACGGCAGGGTTCCGTAGTCGATATAGCTAGCCAGAATGCTATATTCTACGTGCAGCTAGGACCATACCGTTTCGGCAGCGCTCCAGTCGGGAACGCCCTACACAGTTGTCGTGCAACTGTCGAGGTTTTGGGTTGGGCAAGTGCCAGGGTCCATTATGGTCAAATGCTCAGTTTGATAGACTGGAATTGTTCGAAGTCGTTGGGGCCACTGTACCGTAAATGTCGAGGCTGGTCGCCGAGATTCTGCTTTTCCGAACCCCAATTTTCGGGCGTCAACTCATAAAGCGGCATCTGGAATACAACACTTGCTGACTCGTGTCCGATATACGAAAGTCATGCCGATATGTCCAGAACGGGCTTTGGACGCGAAGTATGAACGGGTGCTGTTGGGAGCTAGGGATCGGGCTGGGAACCCCACAGCTCTTTCAGATCCAGATGTAGACCGTGGACCCCAGAACAACTATCAGACCGGTCCGGGCCTTGATTTTTCTATCACCATCACCATTACATCTTCGTTCATGGTCAGCTACATACACTTGCTTCGTTGTTCTCGTTGGACCGAACTATCTGCTGTTCGCTGTTTGTTCTTCCTCTGACCTCAGGACTCTATGCGAGGAGTGGAGAACAATGAGTAGCTGAGAATGAACACCCACCTATGCAATCGTCTTCGTCATGCAGAAGAGTTAGCGCACTCGAATAACTACTTCTCTCGCACTTCGCCACAGGCCGACTTTGCCAGATATCCGCTACCCACGGCAGTACTTGATGATCCGTTTTCTCTCATTCGAACGTGTCCAAGAGCACCACAGTGGAATCGGTGGCGTATCTCGGCCCGCATCTAATTTGGTCTCAGTATCTACTATCTTTATCCTCGCTTGACAGCTTGGGAACAAGGCCAGACTCATTGTTCTTCGGGTTTCACCGAGACTGCAACAAGGGCCAGTGGTGGAGATAGTGCTACGTGGGTAAAGGAAGCATTATTCACACCTCGTTGTGGGTCCAACACAGCAGATGTAGCGGAATTGGGACCGAGGTGTGATTCATGTCCATACATCTATCCCCTTTGTTTTGGGTGGAGGTCGCGCGAGTCTTGGGTTTACTTTGCCTAGCATTTGACGTCGGTTGGTACAGATGTGGTCGGGTGGCCGCCCTCTTCCTGGTACTGGCACCTAGAAGGGTGGCAGGTGCTTGAATCATGGGATCGTTTTCGATCTATCCACCGCACCCACGCAATGGTCGGAAGATGGACCCACTGGAGTTTGATGAATAGTCATTGAGCTTCGGGAGGCTGTCCTTGTGTTCGGCGCTGGAAGAATCTAAAACTGCTTCCCGTGGGGACCATGGAGCTGTATTTCTGGATAACGATACTAGCTCCATGCCAGCGGGACGAGAAGCAAAGGATGGCGGGAACATAACTTGAATCTGATGTCCTCATGGATTACGCCAAAGCTGAAAGAAGAATTGACCCTCTCATGAGCTCAGAGCCGTATGGTCAGCATGTCAGCTTGGATCGGGTATAAATTCGATCTGCGTTTCATGGTATTTTATCAGCCCGCTCCGAGCTCATCGTTCATCGTCTATTCTTCAGTTTTTACTCGTCTTGCCCTCACAATGTCGAGTCACCCTTACGGAACTGTCGCGCAACGCGATAACCGTCGCACCTCGCTATCATCCTCCTACTCATCGCAACATCCAGACGGCAGCAACGGTCCCATGAGCCCCCAGATTACCTATGCACAGGGGGGGCCACAGATCACCAACTCTAACACGGGGTCGGGACCGCAGAATAATAATAATAATACCGGAGATCAGCATAACTACCAAAACTACTACGCCGGGGACAAACCTACCAGCAATCATGGAAAAGAGCAGCATCGGGAGTCGCAATGGAAGTGATGATAGTCGGATAACATGTTTCGGCTATGATCTCGAGGTGGGTATTGCCTATTGGTCCCCGTTTTGGCTTGTGTTAATGTGCGGACTGTCTCCCGTTCCAGGGACTGCCGCATTCACCTATCGTTACACACGTGTTGTCTACTCGGCATGCCAGAGGCACCAAGTTTTGCATGGCCTTCATATACATGACTGTCATGGATGCTTATTTTCCGGCTACTATTCATCACCCCCCCACCCGCACCCCTTTCTTCTTTCTTTCTATCTTTACTTGATCTATATCCCTCGCATTCTGTAGTTGCGTATTCTGTAGTTGTTGACTGGAGACTCCTAAGTTACTCCTGTATGAATTTCTCTTATCAAGTTCAACCTCCGATTGAGTCGTTACGCAGCTAAGAGAGCCTAAGACTAAGTACCATCACCAGCGAAACGAGGCCACCCTGATCAGTGGCTGACGCGGGTTGCAAGTGATAGGTAGACTTACCATAGATGATCGTATACTGTAAATCTACAATTAGAATAATGTAATATGATCAAACGATGATCACTTACCGTCAGTATGTTTGTAGAATGGCGAGGCGTTGGCCAAGCATCAACAGGCTGGATGAGTTTGATAAGACGATGATCAGCGGCTGATGAGATAACGAAAGAATGAGATGATCTTATCAGCAAAAGATCAGCCGCTGGTCAGAGCGCCCAAGACTGACGCGCGTCTTGTCAGAAAGCGCTAGGCTGGGTCTACATGACCGAGGGCTGTTCATCGTCTGTTCATCGTCTGGTTAGATAGAGTCCGGATGAAACCAACGTCCCAAATACTGGTGCTCATACACGGGAGCGCTTACTATTTGGGTCCGACATTGAGTAAAGAAAAACTGCGTGAATTGGTAGCGTCTACGTGAATACATCCTAACTAGTCGAAATCGCTACCACTGTCTTCACTGTCTGACTCCCGGGCCAGCTCTGCGTCGTCCCATATAGCCATCCCCCGGTTATACATGTCCTCCAAGGTCTCCTCGTCCTCCACTACGTCCTCCACTTCGTCCTCGTCTTTGTCCTGGGCATCGTCTTCATCCATAGCATTTTCACCTTCACCTGGCGCTTGTACAACGTTCCCGTTGTCATCGTAGACGGGTAAGGGAACGTCGTTAGCAGTGGCCTCCTTTTCCAAGGCACGAAGGAACTCATGAAACTTGATGTGGCCGATGCCGCCGCCTCGATAACGCATGAACATGTCCGTGTCAGGGAACCTGTAGAATCAGTTTCAGTAAGAGAACAATAGAGATAGAACTAGAAAACTTACAAGTTCACATAAAAGTAACGCCAGTCTTTTTCTTCCTTGACGTATTTCCCTTCGTAAAAATCTTCATACATACGTGCAAGAGAGTCTTTCGGCAAGAGATCCTGGACTGTGCTGTACTCGTATGCCGGTATCATGTGCGACGCTCGGATGACTCGCGCCGGGTCTACGAAACCAAACGCCTCGGGATCCTCTGCGTTGAGGAATTGAACACGGGGGAGACGTTTTGCCTTCCATCCCCACCGGTGGCCTTCGTCGAACTGGAGCCATCGGACGTACAGAAACTCCATACGCCTCATCTTCCCATGAACAGGACCTGCTCCAGTGTAAAGAACATTGGCATGATATATTCCAATGACTCGGGCGTAGAGATAGGGATGGGGATCACTGGGGTCGCCTGTGAGCATCATGATGTGCGGACTCCGCCAAAACCCGATGCTCTCCTTCTTGCGTCGACAATCGTATGTCGTGTAATGAAGCCTGAATCTCTGGTGCCTGTAGAAACATTCGCCAACGAGACCTAGGCGGTAGAGATCTTCGTCAGGGACCGAGTCGGGATCCACGTCCAAGATGCGGGATATCAGATGCCTCTGAAGCTTTGTCGCGAAATCCTACAACAAAAAAACCTTAGTCTTGCAACGAAAAAGACGAAATAACCAGCGTACCTTCAAGGCCGGATCGTATGAATACTTTCTACTCATCACGTTGTACAACTTCATTGAGTTGTTCTGGTTGATCGGAAACTGATGGTGGACAGAGGGGTCTGCATGCGGCATAACCTCGTTGTCGCGAGAAGCAAGCTTGCGTTCGACTAGCACTAGGGCACCGATCTGGCCTTCAGGTCGGTTCTTGTTTGTAACTTGATACTTGTTCTTGACTCGTCGGTGCTCCCGTTCGCCCTGAAATCAATGTTCAACATCATATTGAAAGACTGATGAACCATACTCACCGGCTGGGTACTAGTACCATCGGTTGTACCATACTTCATGATAGCGTCTGCTTCGTGTCCTAGCGCATGGGTCTTGTAATTGACTAAGCTGAAGGCCTTTCTCCGTGAACCCTTGTCGCCATTGGGGTCCCTCTTGAGCCTGGCTTGGCATTCGTGCTTGCTTTCCACGGTAGCTATCCCAGACACAGCGTCTTTGTAACGCCATAGCTGACGCCCGAGCTCCGAAGTCGTTGATTTCATGGTGTTGATCGTGGAGTCTGTGTGCTGGCGGAGGTTGCAGTATCGTTCATACGTCGCAAACGTGAAGAGGAGATCTTGAATGATCTCATCCAGCTCATCGAGGAAAAGCCCTTCGAAGCATGGCATCGCGCACTGCGGGGATATATGAATATAGTTTGTCGACTTGGGAGGGTAGACACGTACCTCGAGAGCATCTTGATAGTCGCGACCCGCGAATTTCGTGAAGCTTGACACGCTATTCTTGAATCTCCGGATGGTGCCACTGCCGAAGGTCGGTACCTGGCGAAAGCTGGGAAGGAATGTCTGTTGGTAAAGATAGATATTGATAGGTGAAATTTTGACTTACCGTTGGTCCAAAACCTTGATGTTGGGCTTTTTTTGGACTGACAGGATGCGGACGTTGTGCTTCAAGAGATCTGATATCCTTCCAGTAAGGTCGTGAAAGCTGTCGGGGACATACATCTCGTAATGATTGAGACCATGGGCTTGAAACAGCTTTGAGAAAGCGCTCTGAAGGAAGATTAGTAAGAGAAAGTGCGACGAAAAGGTGAGCTTACCCGAACAGGTAACGTTGAAGTATCTTCGAGATGGTTCTGGACGTGCTTCTGGTTGTTGATTGCGTACCCACGAGCGAATATGGTGGAACGAGCAGCAGCAATGTCTGCCAACAGCTCGTCGTTGTCCGACCTTGCAGTCACCGAATGACGGTTCATATCCGCCTTGGTGCCGAGGAGATGGACCTGGTCCTTCCTCGTCATGCACAGAGGGCACGGATGGGTAGAAAGATATTTGATGCACGCAAGAATGACCCTAAGAGCATGGTAAGTCTGTGACACAACAAGACCGAGTAGGAAGACTTACTTTTCCACATAGTCCGCGCTGTAGCAGAGAAAACGATAGAAAAGGAGCCGGAGCACCCCATCGGTACACTTTTTGAGGTACCCGTTGATGTACGCATTGACGAATCGGTTGTCGGATACGAGGAGATGCCAGACCGCGTGTAGGAGTTCTACTTTGCAGAATCGCAGCTCGGCCTCCGATGCCAACTGGCCGAAGTGGCGCTTGTAGTGATCTTGTACTGTCTTGGGAAGCTGCAGAAGGTCAGTGAGTAGCAGATGAGGAGAATTGAATAGAAACTTACTGAGGGAAAATATATAACGTGGTTCATTGCCAGCGCCGAAGGCTTGAGACGGTCGTACTTTGACCAGTTCCCAAACGTGAGGTAGGCGGGCCAAAGGCTTGCTTCGCCAAAGTTTGCGAGCTGCGTTGAGTCCGAGTACAGCATGATGCCGACAATTCCAACCTCGGGGCTGCCTTCAGGTCGAGGGTGAAGCTTCGCCATGATTTCTCGCTCAAACTCGAGCATCCTGTCAGAGGTGTATCCCTCGCCGTAGACGCGTTGGACCGGAGAAGATGGATCCGTAGGATTTTGCCAAAAGAGTTTGTGTGGTTTGAGGTGAAACTGCGCCGAATATGGCTCTGCCATCTCCGTCTTGATGACATCGAAAGGGTTTCGATACCATACATTGTCGACGTGAATGGCAGGGGCATCCTTTTCTGCTACACGGTTCCTCGCACGAGGGAGTTTGACCTCGACCTCGCTCTTGATCCACCCATCGTGGCCCTGGAAGGGAAGTTTGGAGGAGGTTTTGTTGTTGTACACGACATCCGTCTCGTGTTTTGCACTGAACCCTACAAGGTGGTCAACCTCGAAGTCAGGCTGTAAGATAACATCTTGGACGAGACGGTCGAGTGATCCCTTGGACTTTGAATGTCCATAGCAGTGGTGCCATCGCAGGAGGCGAGAGATCGTGGGATTAGCGTGAGGGTGCCACCAGGGTGGAGGATCGACATTCGGACCACCTTCAGCGTCCGGCTCCGGCTCGGGAGCTCTCCCAAACACTCGGTCTGGCGAATGACAAGGCACATCGGGGACTGCGGATGTGTCTACATCGTTCGAGGGCATGTAGTAACAATGCATTCGATATAGTCCGGCATTGTTTGGCTCGGACACGAATGTTTGTATAGGAGGAGATGGAGGTCGGGGAGGTGGCCACGAAGGCAAAGGAACAGGTGGCGGCGAAGGCAGAGGTGAAGGCGTAGGTGAAGGTGAAGGTGAAGGTGGCTTAGGGGGAAGTAACGGTGTGTTTTCCGACACCACAAAATCGTCGAATTTACGGGGCATTCTTCGATTACGCGGCAGTCTCGCCAATTGAGACTATGATGAACAGTTATAAGATTAATTGTGTCGAATACGTTCGGAAATGCTTACCCGAGGATGCACGGTCGCCGGCTCATCATGTACAGAGGTTTCATGTACAGAGGTTTCCTCGGGCTCATTTACCGGCCCCTCGTTTTCGATAACAGGTTCTTCAGGTTCGAAGATAGGTTCCTTGGGTTCGATTAGAGGCAATTCGGGTTCGAATGCCATCGGGGGTACTTCAGGCGCGATCGAGTGTCCGCTAGCCTCGCCTGATGAATTGGTATCCGGATCTGAAGAATTGCGGGCCCTTTTTGCCCTCGGTACAAACTTTGCGGTACGTTTGGCATTGCAGTGAGGTAGATGAGACGAGAGTTTGACGTAGGGTCCTCCCCCGCAAAAAGGACAAGGAGCCGAGAATTTCGAGGCTTTAGGAGATGACCGTTGACGCTTTGGCTCCGTTCGAGACGCCGAGGTCATCCACGAGCGTCATACAGAGTGCCTATAAGTATAAAAGCGAACCGTCAGCATCGTTGCTAACGGTCTCAACGTTCATAGAATGAAAATGAATTTAAACGGGCCATCTGCCCTTTATTTCACTCGTATTGTAGCTTAGAACGTTATATTATAATTCTACATAATTATTATATACTATACTAACGAAAACGTACCTTGGTTGAACGACACTCAACCACGATGGTGGTGGTCCAGTGTCAAGAGCAGAGGAAGCGCCCAAGTGTTGCCGCGCGTCAGTTAATTCAAGGATTCTCACACGATTTCTGTGCAAGCGCCTTGAGGCGCTTACGGGTCAGGTAAGCGCCTCAAGGCGCTTGCGCAGAAATCGTGTGAGAACTCTGGAATTATCTGACGCGCGCGTGCCTCTGGCGCTTATGCCTCTCCTGACACTGGACCACCACCATCGTGGTTGAGTGTCGTTCAACCAAGGTACGTTTTCGTTAGTATAGTATATAATAATTATGTAGAATTATAATATAACGTTCTAAGCTACAATACGAGTGAAATAAAGGGCAGATGGCCCGTTTAAATTCATTTTCATTCTATGAACGTTGAGACCGTTAGCAACGATGCTGACGGTTCTTTTTCTCTTTTGCAGGACAGGCGTCACCCGTTCGGACCATACCCCAATTTGCATACTCCTCGATGGTATGTCTCGTCTTTTCAACAACGAAAAATAAGAGCTGATATTATTTCCGCAGTCTAGCTCACCGATCAACGAAAATTTGCAGGATGGAATCGATGGGGAAGAGGAAGAGATGGAAACTGTGATGCTGTCCCCGGCGGAATCGTATCGACTGTACGAGATGGAAAAGCGACGTGCGGCGCAGAAACTACAAGCATTGCAGGTATGTATCTTTTGCTTGTCGTCAGCTATAACAACTAAAGGTACCTATTAGGATGAAATTGACGACGATGACGACAAAGAAGACGACGAGAACGAAGATGAAGAAGACGATGAGATTGAGGACGAGAATGAGAATGAGAACGAGACGGACGAATGTTGCGCACAAATGATCGCAGACGTTATTGCTGCGAGTCTGCGAGCAGACGCTGCTGCTGCTGGCAGCGACACTCTTGACGATTCGATGGATTCCGAACCTACCGCAACCGCAGAACCCGACCCTTTGCCAACGCCAACGCCAGCCCAGACCGCTGAAGATCCCGAACCGGTATTTGGTCCCGACTTGGGTCCCGAAGAAACTGGAACCAGGCCAATGTACACCGGACGCGATCCTTGGTTAGGCACCAAGGTCTGGGTCATCGGCTCGTTCTCCAAAGCTTGCTCGGGGACAGTTCGAGGCGTCCACATCGACTGGGGGCTGCTGGGAATGATCATCGACATGACTCCCGAAGCAGACCTCAGCGACGTAAAATCTGGTTTACTGCTCGATATCGAACTCAACGTCGTGCGAGACGGCCGGGCTCAGCCCATCGAACGCATTGACTACCGACACGTCGTCGAGGAGAACAGTCTTCTCCGGCTGAACCGCTGGCGGCCACTTGACCACCACCATGAGGTGTGGTATCTTCGACCTGACCTCCCCGACCCAGAAGTTCGTCTTCGGAGGTTCGATGCGTTGCCCATAAACCTCGATTCTATACCCCGTTCTCGCGGTGATACACCACCTCCTCAAACCCACCCTACAATGCGAGATTGCCACGACGTGTGGAACCCTCTCTCGGAGCTGGCCCCAACTGAGCGAGACCACTGGATTCTCCATCCAAAACTGGTTGGCTTGCAGATCCAGGTCCGAATCGTTGGTGGGCCTCACGACTCCGGAGACAAAAACGTCTACGTCAAGCCTGTTTCCCGAACCCGCGGCGTCGAAGTCGAATACAAACCGGGGAAAGGGAGATTGGCAGTCACTCATACCATTCCGCATCACCGTATCGCTCGCTCGCTGGAGGCTATCAAGGCCAGCACCGAAACATCGCTCATGGTAGTTATGGCCGGCTCCAGCGCAGATATTGGGAAACTCGTTCGTCGGATCTCTACGCTCTACATAGGAGAGCAGAAGGCAGAGAATGAATGGATCGTCGGCGGAGTAATCGAGAGAGAAAAGAGTAAAGAGACTCTTACCGATGAGAGGGTTGAGCTTCAGCCTCACCTTCAGGTCGTGAGGGTGAAGGAGTCGGCTCAACAAAAGGCTACGGCGAAGCAGTACATGCATGCTGCCAGGGAGGAGGCTTGGATCCGGTTTGCTCATAGACCAGAGGTTCGCCCATACGCTACATCTACTTGATTTCTTGTCGTGTTTACACGCTTTCGTACAGAATCCTGTCCTGGTGTCTTTCTACGTACTGAATCATAGCTATTTTTCCTGTCGCGACCTGTGTGACGTCTGTGACGTATGCGAAAGACTGACGCGACTGACCGACGCGACTGGCCTGACGCCATTTCAAACTCCGCTGGCCCAGCCTATAAATTCCCCCCCCTCCCCTCCTCTTCCTCCTCCTCCTCCCTCTTGTCCTCCTACCACCACCATCGCCATGGCTCCTCATACCAGTAATACTGCCTCCCGTACCGCTGACCCTCGTGCTCAGGCCCCAGCCACTCCAGTACGGTCGTCTGCTACTCCTCCTCCTCCAGTGCACCAGCCAGTTCAAACAGCTGCCGACAAGAAGCGTAAAGAGTGCGAGTCGGCCTTAAACTCGTTAAAAGTGGTCAAGAAGCCTCGCGTCAAGTAAGTTTTCCCTTTCTATGAAGTTGACATATCACTTATACCCGCATATATAGACGCCCCCGACAAGCCAAGGAGAAGACTGTCGAGCAGCAGCTCGTTGAGGGTGCCAAGTATTTCAAGCGCTGCATCGATCCTTTCCTCCCGTTGTTCAACGTCTACGTTGAGGGCGTCAGGGCAGAACAACAAGACGAATATGCAGACGATTGGGCCGACTTCATTGTCGAGCTTCCAAACCTCGAAGCAACTCCTGCAGCTGACCCCAACGCCGACCAGAATATGGAGCCAAGTGAGCCCACCCCCTCGGATGCCACGCCTCTCATCCAACCAGAGAACACCGAGAAGACCACTCCTGGTACACAGTACGTGCATCATCGTTTTTTTTTGGCGCATATATCTCATTCATGATTCGAAAGGGACTACCTCACTCACTGTCTCGACTGTTGGGAGAAGCTCAAAGCACACAGCCCAGTCTTCCTTATCTTCGCGGAATTCTGTGTCGTGCATCAAGATCCGGAAGAATTTCTGAAGATTGCTTCAAAGGTACGTTGCTGATGCCATTGCCTTTCGAATATCCACTGACTATCCCTTACTAGCTCTGGGAGGTCGCTAACCAGGTCCAATACGACGACAATCATACACTCAAGCGGGAATTACACAAGCTTGTCAGCCCCAACATCTTTACCGGCACCAGCTGCGTGCAAAATTTCTCCTCGAAAGGTCCAAAGACCGAACGTGGTATGAGGAACGACGTGATCCTCGAGCTCATGCTCGACTGGGACGACATTGTCGAGTACCGCGATGGCAATGATGCTGAACGATCCGAGTAAGTTTCCATCCACTGTCATTCATTCAACACCCAACTAAGTCTGTCAACATTAGGATCCTGGACGCCTATAGAACGTCCAAGAAAGAACTCGATGCGGGTGGCCTTCCAGCACTGCTCTACGACGTCTTCTTTGTCGAGGAACCCGCCCTGGACGAAGATGGAGAACCAATCAAGCGGTTCGAGGACGGTTTTCTTCTATCCCCCCTACTCGCCAACGTAAGATTTCCTCGTCGTCCTTCTATGATCCTGCTCACCGTTTTCCAGGTTGCCAGAACTATCTTCATGTCGGGCAGGATTGGAAACAAGAACAAACATGTCGACGTTGCAAGATCCATGGACATGCGCGTCTTCACTCCAGAGTCCAAGGTCTACGTCGCAATGATGGTAAGTCTCTCCCCTTACCAGTTGTTTCACAAGGCTCAAATATTTTATCTAGCTGCGCTACGCAATGAGCACTGTCGACTCGTGGGGCGAGGACGACAACGACTTCTCTTTCCAGGAATTCTATTACGGCACACTCGACTTCTACCGGACCCTCGACGCCATCCAGCAAGACCAGATCATGCAGTTCTGGAACATGTAAGTGGGTTCTCTCTCCTCACTCGTACATTTTCGCTGACTCTTACCATGACAGAGAGGTATTCGGTGACGCGAAGGGTCGTGTAGAGAAGTCGCTGAGGGACAAGAAACCCAAGGACGGCTCCAACCTCAACCAGTATCACCAACGTCGCGAGAAGGAGGCCGCTGCTGCTAAGGCTGCCGCCGAGAAAGCTGCCGCCGAGAAAGCTGCCGCCGAGAAAGCTGCTGCCGAGAAAGCTGCTGAGGAAGCCGCTGGAGCCACTGGTCATGGGGAGGAACAGAATGGTGATGGCGATGGTAACTAGAATCTTTTTGCTCGCTCGCTTCCTTTTTTTTCGTTATCGTTCTCTCAATCCGTGCTCCCTGTTGCTATCATTTGCATCCCCGCTATTGTCTGCTGTCCGTGCTGTATTTGCTTGCCTGTGTCGTCTGTATCGTGCTAATGCTATCATGTTTTCTGCCTATCAATATCGCACAGTCGTCGTGCTACATGTGAGAGTCAAATGGAATAATGGTAGCTTGGCGTAGGCATCAACGTTGGCTGCGTATGGTCACTCCAACTCAGCATTCATCTCACTGATCATCCTTGTTAGATTGCTGTTGCCCTGGCATCGAGAACGAGACTGACGTTGCTTGATCATACTCACCGGAATGGGGGTGCCCGACCATGTGGATCAGGCTGATGTTGTCTTGTCATCCCCGTCAGACTGGCAACTCAGGCCAGGCTGACTCCGTCTTCTCATGCCGGTTAGGCTGACAGTGCCGGTCAGTCTGACTCCGTCTTCTCATGCCGATTAGCCTGTCCTCTCTGAGAATTCCGTCTCAGATTGTTGAACTCCGGCCGGTAAGTAGTCATACCATTTCATTCGTACGGCTACTTACAATTATCTAGCATACTTACAGCTATTATAAGGTCACGAAATCCTTACGCTATCTGGGCAGAAACGCCATCACCCATCAGCCAGTGACCCGGGAGCCCCAGGGTGAAGGGTCCTGGTCGTGGCTGGCGGGGCTCACCAGCTAGTGGTCAGGGCGGCCTGGGTTCGCTGGTGATCGAGCACTTCATCTTTTATCAAGCCGCTCGATGATGAACGTGAGCTGGAACACCTAACTCAGACAGCTTTAGCACAACGTCAAACTCATTGTCTGTGGGTTTCTAGCTGGACAACAAGGACTACTGGTGGCGATACCACGCGAATGGAGAAAGACATGTCTACTCATTGCGGATCCAACACGACAGATGCAGCGGGATTGGGACTGAGGTGTGGCTCACAAGATGCCCATGTCCTTTGTTCTGGATGAGATCGCGGATTTAGATTTGCTTTGACCAGTACCCAGTCCTGGACTCGCCGCTGGTTGGTGCACAGGTTGTCACTGCTGGCCAACCAGGTTTTTACGCCCGCAATTATTGGGGTAAAAGGCTTCGTGAAAGATGTGGATTTGCGACCAAATTCACGGGCGTCAAAGCCAATTTTTTTAGCGCGCAAAACAGTCAAGAAAAAGGTTACTTTTTTTCGAGCGAAAAACGTGACGCTTTTCTGGATTTTCGCCTTTTTACACCCGTAAAAACGCTTCCGAGATTTATCCGGGACAGTTTTACGCTCGTAAAAGTCTTCTTTTTGCCTCGTGTATTTCGTGTGTTTTTGCGCGCTCGAAAATATCTTTTTGACGCCAGTGAATTTGGCCGCAAAATGAAATGTTTCACGAAGCCTTTTACCTTGCTAATTTCGGCCGTAAAAGCATGGTTGGGCAGCAGTGTGTCGAACGGGCGACCGGCGCCCTACCCCAGGTTTTGATGGTCACGTTGGCGCCTGAAGTTTGAATGCTTGAATCCTGAGGGCAATCTTGATTTATTCACTGCACCCACGCAGTTGTCGGACAATGGACCCACTGAGGCTGTCCTTATGTTCAATACCAGAAGATTTCGTGCTGATTTCTGTGGAGACTATAGTGGTCACCAATCCCGTGTCATTGGGCACAGAAGCAAACCGGGATGGGGGGCAATGCAACAAAAGTACAACTTTGTTCCTGAGGACAAAGCGAGAGGATTGGATCTGGTCGTGAAATGAGTAGATGTTAAGTACGTCAACTTGGACTGGGTATACATTTCAAGTCGCGTTCGATAGTTTGCACTAGCCAGACTCAGGCTTGCTGTCCTCCTTTTACCGTCTACTCTTCAAGCTTCATCGATCATCGATCATCCTTTGTTCGCCTTGCCCGTCATAATGCCCCAGGATAGCCGCACTAAGCCTACCTCGCGAGCCTCCCACCCAACCCAGAACCTGTCTGGTTTGAACGCGCATACTCCCAACCGCCCCCAGAATGACTCCGGAGGGGGGGTACAAATGAACTTTACAAACTCGGGCAAAGGGACCATGAATAACAATAATGGTGAAGGAACGCAACATGTTTATGGGAATGGAAACCATACCATCAATCATGGGGTAAACGAGGATGGGAGGCCGCAGCGGAGATCCTGAACGATCGCCCTTGGCTGGTTGTATTGGCCATTGATATTGGGGTGCCGGTAGTGCTTATTTTGGCTGCTACTGATAGACGGACTATCAGCTCGCTCAGGTGTTACCGCCATACGTTCGGCTATTGTTGAAGCATACTACGTGCTCGAGATACGCTGGAGGCACATTATCGTACACACCAGCTTACATGCAACTCTTCCGAACAACTTTCATCGTTGGAGAGGAGGTGGATAAATTGGCAACCTCACATCAGGTCGATACAATTAATCCGGCCCGGTCTTCATGTACCGTCATTTTACGAATGTGCGCAATGGACCGATTCTGTTTTGTATCCAAACTCCCAAAGTTCAGAAACCCTCCTCGCACTCTTCGTTCTGTGCAATTCAAACGACGGTCTTTTAAGTTTGTCGTGTTCATCCCGTACGACATTTGTTCGAGCTCCTCAGCTGCCTAGTATTCTCCAGCTCGTTCTCGAGGCACGCTGTCGATATCGCATCCAGTCGTTCCTAAAGCCGCGAAATGATGTGTTGTGGAGACTTGAAGACCGAGAACGCAATAGAAGTCTTGTGAACCCGAGTGGGACAGCTTGGGATAGCGATATGATCCTCTTCCCTCTACTGCTACCTCTTGTGTCTCTAATGTGGTTGCTTCTCTCGCTTCCTGCAGCACGTCGACCGGCTCAGTTATCGGGCCGCCGTAAGTCCATTCTCTAACCATTACATGCACGACGACGGATGGTGCGCTAACTAGGTGTCAGGACCGGTCAAAGCGAGACCCTCGCATTCGGATTTCCAGACCGATACTATCCTCGTACAGAACAAAGCGACTGTTTAGAATATACAAAGCGTCTCGGATTCCACCCTGGTCCTGATCCCACTTCGCCTTGTTGCGCCGGACCCACAACACCACCTGGGCAAAGCTTCCTTTACCCACGTCGTGCCGCCGGTATCCATTGTTATTGTTGTCCGAACTAGGCAAGAGCTTGGAAACATTGAATTCGCCGTTACTCACTCCCAGGCTGTCAACAAGGCTGCGCCACTCATTTTACTGCGATCGGCATATTCGCAGGCCTCTCTGTGGGCCGTGCTGAAGATAGTTCCATGAATAAGGGTTGACAAAAGACGGTAACGAAGGTGAAGGAGGCCGTCCTTATGTCGATATTACCTGGCTGGAACTTTGTCCAGCTGTCAGCCCTATTGGCATTGGGACCGCAACAAGGAGACGAAAGGAATACAAAAAGGAATACAATGTTTCCAAGCATACATGGTGCCAAAGCTGGAGGCGGATGTTGATGAAACCAGTAAACCGGTACACATCGTACCGTATCGTAAGTGCAAGGTTCCAATTGGATTGGGTATAAATTCGAGTCGCAGTTGATGTTTTTGTCTACATTCCCAAGCCTACTTTCCACCGCTCACTACCTATCGCCCACTTCCCACTCTCAACTCTCGTCTCCTCCGCGCAATGATTGCCAAACTTCGAGCCAACAAAACCGACAATCAGAAAGCCCTCGTTTCCGGACGCTCTGATGGTTCAAACTCGAGCTTGAGCTCAAGCTCCAAGTCGAACGCCACAAACACTCCGACGCAGAGCCGAAGTGGCAATGTTCCTACGCAGGGCTGGTATCCCAACAGCCAACATACGTACCAGAACATGAGCAACGGGCCCCAAATTCACAACACAAATACGGGGTCAGGGACAATGAACAACAACAACAGCTCCGGGACGCAGCATATCTATGGGGGTGCGGGCTACAATATTAATCATGGGAACGATCAGAATATATATGGGCAGCCGCAGAAGAAGTAGTGGTCGTTGTTTTCTGGGTATCAGCTGTCGATATCGAGGTGAGCGCTGGATATTAGGTGCCTACTTCATTTTATATTGACGGACTGACTATCTCCGATGCCAGGCGATGTTGTATTGGCCCTCGTTGCACTCTGAGGCACACTCTAGGACCGGACTAGAGTGGCCGGAGCCATTGTTCTGTCCTCCATATCTTTTGTATGATCGTCGTGGCGGCATCTTCACCCAAGGCTTTTCTATTCCTAATTTACTTATCTTATCTCAATCGCCTCCATGTTGTGCTCACTACGGACTCCTTTTTTCTATCGAGATCTGTATCGTATCTCTAGACTGCCTGATGTATTCCACGTTAAATGTTAATCATTGTATTTACGGCTTTGACTCTGATTGCGAGGCTAAGAGTGGCTGGGGCGATTAGTAAATTTGTGTCGTTCGAAAGATAGAAGGCTGTAGCCAATCACATCATGTATTGGGGATATTACATAGGTACAAGGAAACACGAAAGCAATCAACAGCGGTGAAAGACGTATGAACCAGAAATTAGGTACCTCGACTGGAGGGTTGATTTGGGTCACGCCAAGAGCACAGCAATGAAGTTGTAACTCGTTGGAGCCATGGAGCCGGCGTAGCACCACATACAAACAGAGCCTATGGGAGCAAAAAAAAAAACGGTTCGACCAAAGATTTGAAAGGATAAAGGCAAAAGATTGCGGTGGGTCGAAAACACCACAATAAATAGTTGGAATATAAAGTGGGTCGCAGTTAAACTAAAAGCAGGAAACGAACAGACAAATTGTCATGAATCCATGATCATGTATAAGGAACGGAGTTCGGGGACGGTCAGGTTTCGGGGGTAGCTCGAGAAGCGAAAGGTTTCGTCGAGTGCTTACAACCGTTTCGCGGTTGCTTGAATAGACTTGATGAGATTCCTCCTCTAAGAAGTCGTTGGTGGAACAACCGACTGTCTCTCCGTCAAGCAGAATCTCGGCACGACACCTTTTGGCACGTCGAGCTTCCCAACTCTCTGGACCAAACACCATCCATCGGTGTACTCCTCGACCATTCGGATAGTATCACCGATATGGATCAGCATCTCATCCTCAAGAGATGGTGTGAAGGTGTTAGTCACGGACATCAATCGTGGCAATGATAACCCATCGTTGCCAGATCCTGATTTGAACAGAGAAGATTTCGTGGATGTTTGGAGGGGGGCAGTGGATTGTTGGTGGCTGAAGGAGGTGTTGCGGGCTGGGCTGGGGAGAGGCTCTACGCTAGAACCTGGGGTCTTGGGGGGGAGTGGTGAGAGGGAGAATCGTGACGATGGCGGTTTAGATAGCTCAGTGGTACTAGAAAGAGGGGGAGGGGAAATTTTGGGTTTCTTGCGATTCGCAGGCGGCGTAGGAGATCTAGGTGGACGAACCTTGAGATTGGGCGGCGTTGGTGGTAAGGGAATGCCAGGTGGTCCTCCTCCGACCAAGGTAGCGTCCGATGTCCTGTTGGAGTGAGAGCCGTTTGAAGCGTGATAAGAGGGAGGAGCTTTCGACTTCACGTTCAGGGTACGCCGGGAGAACACCAAGTTCAGCCATTGCTTCCCGTCTCTTGCTGCCTGGACATGAGCGGGAAGTTGGCTATTGATAGCAGGGACACCCTTGTAAATCTTGTCCTGAGGAACCCAACGAGTCTCTTTATTAGGCAAGGGGTTCGGTACGACGCGCGCTTTCGCCGGCTTCTCGATGCTGGATGCGTTCATCTCAATGAATGATGACGGATTGGTTTTGTGCCTCGATTCCGATCGAAAAGGATCACTAGACAGGCTGCTATAGGGGTACAACCTGACCTTCTGATTTCTTCTCTTCTTTATTCTCCGCCATACACACGCTGAAGAAAGAATGGTATCAATGGAACCACAAAATAAGATAAGACAGCGAACGCACCCGAAAGCGATGCTACGATAAAAAGTGCAAGCAATACTACCACCGCGATCGTAGCCGGTGGTACACTCGATGAGACAATTTTGTTTGTGTAGCCACCGTCTCTACGAGCTCCAGTAAAGTTGATTGCCTGTCCTGAGCCAGTGTCAAATGTTGGTGTACCATCAGGTGAACCCTTCACGTGTATTTGGGTAGCATGCTCAAAACCTCGGCGGATCTTTATCATAATAAAATATATGCGTTGTGGAGGAAGAGTGCAATGAAGGAGAAGGAGGGCTGCGTAAGGAAGGAAAAAAGAAGAACGGCCCCGCGAAAAAGAGGAATACGAGGGGGGAAACTCCGAAACTGGTCAGCGCCTCGGAGGGAGCAATATGGAAACGGAAGAGGGGAGCTCAAAGGTACCCTTGATAGCCTGGTAGGTTTAGCTGAAGTATTTGAATCGTAAGGCCTTGGTGGGTTAACTAATTTGAATAAAGCCTACCACTATACAAGGCGTGAAGCCCTGAGGGTCGGCCTTGATTGGGATTGCACAACATGTAGTACACATTATGATGGCTGTTGAGGAACGAGCTGCTGTATATTGGTGTCAGTGTGGGAAGTAGTGTTCAGGATGTAATGGTCCCTACAGCATCTAAACATGATTAGCCCTGAACTAATTATCCATCGGTATCAAACCATGCTTGTCCCAGGCTGAATCGTGCTCTGCACTGTCAGGTTGTAGAAAAGCGAATGCTCTAACGATCGAAGTCGATTGAGGATGATCGATAAACGCCATATGAGGTCAGAAAACTATGATCTGTCGCATATCTATCGCTCCCACTATTGCTGTGAAGGGATCAGTCAGGAAGCGATTGTTGATAAAGAACCTCATAGAGCACACCAAGCGTGTAGACCCACGGACGATGAAAATGGAGTTGTTTCACGAGTGTGATTTCGAGGGTCTGAAATCTTCTTGATTCCGTTTTGGTGGTCCTTTTTTCGGGAGTTAATCGATTCGGCGCGTCATGACGAACATTAGTACCCTCTGAGCCACGCCACCTTTCTTATGTCCAACAATGATTGTGGACCGACAGGAATCCAGACAGGATTTGAGGAAAAAGCGGCAGCCGCAGTACTCAGACTCATGCGAGAGAAGATGGAACGAGTCACACGGTACGCGTAGATGCTATCATGCTGTGCAAATCCGGAGGATGCCGTCTACGGACCCAGAAGACTGACCGCTTTGTCAGCCCCTTCTTTATTGCTTGGACCCACAACCACCCTACAGGCCGGCCAACTTTTCTGACATTGGTGAGTGCACCCTCTTGCCTTAGCTGCATTCCTCACTTAGACTTCTGAGCGAAGGTTCGTGGAACGAGACCAAAGATGCGTAGTGATAATACTTATACAGTTTTTCTACGACGAGTCGCAACTTGAGCTTAAAGTTTCACTTATCGCGAACAATTCCCGTCGAGTCCAAAGCATAAAACTCTGAACGAAAGAGTATACACTATTGATCAGAAGCCCCTGGGTGGCGTGCATCAACTGACACGCAGTCACTGACACGAGGCCACTGGTTATTTCTTCCTATCAGTATTGCTATCACTTGTTCATTTCATGCTGCGTAAGATTCTGACCCGGTCCATAGTTTGCTCGCCAAATAAAGGGTTTTTCTGGTAATGCCACAACTGATGGTCGGGGCAATCGAGATGATGATCATGGGCAGTATATATATGCCTATGTGACACTGACAGGCGAGCTCAGAAAGTTACGCGTCGTCCTGCTGTCAACGTCTCACCCATATCCTCGGGCCTCTATTGCTTAGACCCACAATCACCCAGCCCGCGGGCCGCCGGCCACACCTTTTTTCCCGTGCGAGATTAGGCGACATCTCTCCCTCTCCTCACAGACTCGTCGATAGTCAACCAGTCAAGGCAGCTCATACGATCTGGTGGTCTAAGCATATCACTATTTCTCAGGGTCCTTCAGGTTCGGGGATCGAGATTCGGCCCTGTGGTAGCCAAAGGCAAAGCTGTGGGAATCTATCAAACTCTATACGCCCCCAGATCAAGTACCAGAATCGTGAGAACGACGTGAAAAGTGCTCAAGTGGACTGGCAGTGACGCGAGAGCGGCCGATATCGATAAGCCTTTACTCCCCACCCCATTCGAGTCCGTGACGTTGATTCGGTCAAATTAGAGGGTGCGTGGTACCCAATTTCATTCCATTCGCTGCAGCAATCAATCTGACGAGTGTTCTTTCTAGTACTACGCGTCCACAACAGCGAGGCTTATCCGACTCATGCCGAAATGCTCAGGGCTCAACTACGAAACTTTAGACGATTGCGAGAAGGAGGGAACCAAGCAATGCAGTGGTTGTCATTCTGTGTACTACTGCTCGAAAGCATGCCAAACATCCCATTGGGAGACTCACATCTGGAATTGCAAAGTGCCCATCCACACAGGACACTTCCTCCTGCGGGCTTGCTTCCGCGATCTTCTTCCCTCCGATCCACAAACGTGCGAGGATTATGGCTTTGAGAGGGCGGGGGAACACGTCGGTATGCTTTTTGGCCTTTACCAACAATTTCGTTATGCCTGGTCACAATCATCGGGGCGACGGTTGACGGCGAAGGAGCTCAACAAATGGAGGAAAGAGGGAACCCTGATCGAAAAGATCAAGGAGGCGTTTGAAGCTATCCCTGAGATATCTCGGGGCATGTGCTATCCTTGGTTCTGTCAAAACCAGTGGATACTCGATGGCTCACCAATACCCGAGGAATACCAACCACAGGCTCAAGCCAAAAGAATGGAGAAGAGGGCTTGGGAGCGTATGGGGAAGGATCACAGCGCCGAGTTTCCATCTTGGCCTGAGACAAAGAGGATGAATTTTTGGCACTACGCAATGATCCTGTCCAGCACTCATCCATCCCCTCGCGAGGCTATGTGGATTCGAGCGGGATACTGCGTCGTCAGAGATGATTACCACGAAATGCGGGTCGCCGCGATTTATACTGTGCTCTTCATAGATTGCACTTTCGAAGAGTATAACGACGCTTGTGATTCGAGTAAAGTCTTTGACTTGATCACCAAGTACGACGTTTTATCTCGTAGTGGTCCGACTGGAGGACCGTTTGTTAACCCTTGCCTTTATGACACCTCGGAAGAGATAGCCATCGTCGAAGGGTTGCGCGTCGTCCTCTCAATGCCTCACCCGTATTCCGTTTGGTCTCTCAAATGCTGCGTTCTGGATGATGGCATAAAGCCCATTCCTGCAGTCATCGTCGACTACGGCTTCATGAATTGCAAAACTCCTTCAGAGCGCGAAGCATTGGCCAATAAATACCGTGCGGTGTTCAAGGCCAAAGACTTCAATGAAATCAAGTTACATGAAGCATGTATCCAGGGGAAGATATTCGAGTACGCGAAGGACAGGGTTTCGATGACGAAGGAGGAGAAGAAGGTGATGAAGAAGTTGATGCGGAATCCGTATCCACTGCGACAGGTTTGATTTGGCTAGCAGGTCGAGAGTCGAGCTTTTCAGACCTCGTACTGTGTGTATGCGTGTAATTCATACTATCTCCCTTTATATTCTCCCGTAGATCTGTTGTACAACATGGACTGTGGATATCAATCGTCGAACCTTTCCGTGTCCTATAATTTACTCTTCGTCTTCAACTTCTTCTCATACGCATCCACCAAAACACGACGCATCGTCTTCCCCGTCGGATTCTTAGGAATCTGCAACGTTCCATAAGTATGAGCATCTCCCACCCGCAAAACAAAAAAAAAACACACAACGAACCTCCTGAACGATCTCAATCCCCCCTCTCAACCACTTATACCTACTCAAACTCTCCCTAGCCCACCTATCCAACTCGGCGATGACGCTCTCCTCTCCTCTTCGTTTCCCCTCCTCACTCAAGACAACCCACGCACGAGGAACCTTTTCTTCCAAATCCTTCCGGTTCCCAACGGGTGTGACACCAGCAACCGAAGCGTCCGTGATGAGACGGTCCGGATGGGCCAAGAGGACGTTCTCGATTTCGACAGGAGACACCTGCGAGCCGGAGACTTTCAAGGTGTCTTTCTTCCTATCGGCATAGCTGGGGAGGGAGAAAAATAAATAAATAAATCATCAACACCTATCGAGGACAGCAACCACGGAACACACTCACAAAACCGCTCCACCCTCAGTAACCCAAACCCGATCCCCGGTATTCAACCACCTTCCCCTCCCCTTCTCCTTCTCCTTCCCCCCATCCCCTTCAAATATAACAAACGTCTCTCGATTCGCCCCCGGATTCTCCCAATACCCAGGAACGATGTTCCCTCCTCTAAGGTACAACTCCCCCGGTTCACCCACATCCGCGTCTGACCCGTCTTCACGGAGAACACGACCTTCCATTCCGGGGTTGAGAACGCCGATGGAGCCTTCGCCGGGGGTTTTGAGGATGGGAGAACCGGTGCCGGTGGTGGAGGAGATGGTGCCGAGGGAGGGTTGGACGGTGGCGTTGAAGGTGCCTTCGGACATTCCGTAGCCTGGCGGGGAGGGGGTAGGGAGCAGAAGGGAGCAGGTGAGTGGGGGGAAGGTAGGGGGTAGGAGGAGAAGGGAGAAAAAGACGAACCGACTAAAAATTCCATCTCGACGGGAAGGTATTGTTGGAATTTGTTTACGAGTTCTGATGGTGTATACGCAGCACCGCATCCTGCGTTCATGATCGACTTGAAATGGTCCTTGCTAACTTGTGGGTGGTGGGCTAGTTGATGTACAGCGGCGGGGACGAGTGCGAGGTGGGTTATTTCGTATCTGGGGATGGGAGTGTGTGAGGTTGGTGGTGGGGTGGGAGTATTTATTACTTACTGTTTGATGAGACGGAGAGCATCGTCTACATTCCAACGGGGCATCATTATCAACTTTATGGGTCTCCAAAAGGCGCGTTGGGCGTATGCGCCGAGACCGTATACGTGGTGCATGGGGAGGAAGGCGAGACCGACGGGGTTACCTTCGCGGTTGGGTATGACGGGTGGGGGCTGGATTATTAAAGGGGGTGAGCGTGGTCATTCGGACGAAGTGGATTGTGCGACAGACATTGGTGTTTGAGATTCCTATTGTCCCAGCTTGGAGGAGACTCGCAGAGAGGCTTCCGTGTGTTATCATTACAGCTGTAGGGAGACAGTTTAGAGAAGGTCGAAACCAGACTGTAGCGACACGTACCTTTCGGTAGCCCGCTCGTGCCGCTAGAAAAGATGAGATACGCCAAAGAGTTGACCCTCGCAAGACGAACTCCCACAGGTGGCGTTCTTCTCCGTCGTACGTTCTCCATCAACCCCGAGAGCGTCTGATGTCCATTCACACTGGCCTCCGGGGAACCCGTAACGTATATTCTCTCCTTGGGGATGCCAACCTCCTCGGCAGCTGAAAGTACTAAAGGCAGGTGTTTGGCTTGAACGAATAGTCTCGTTAGACGAGTCAGTTTGAGGGCATGGAGGAGCTCGAATCGAGTCGAGTGGGTGGATATCAATGCGTAGGGTGTTGTCGCAGCGAGAAGGGAGTTCACTAGGACGGAGTAGTCCTGGATAATCTGGTGTTATTCTCATGAAGAACTTTCGGAGGGAATGCAAGGACGCACGACGCTGTTTTCACTCATGATTCCTATCATTTCCTTCACTGGAGTTATGACAGTACCGTCATCTCGGACGTCTGAAACGCCTTCTACGCCGAGACCTAGACCGCCCTGAGATACAGGTGCTCCTAATGCTGTCGTTGCGACTTCCAAACGGTTTCGGTATTCGCTACGGGGAAAACAGAGAGCGAAATCAGGAAAATCAATCATCGGATTACGGATTGATTAGCTTTTTTTAACGTACCTCCATTTCACTTCCTCTCCAGTCACCCCATCGACGTACAGAGTGAAATCCTTCCATTCCTCCTGGTCTGGCCGGTTGAACATGACGTTGAAGGCATTGAGAGGCTCGTTTGGATCGATTGGAGGTGGTTGTGCGTAGGGTGAAGAAAAGTACATTTTTTTGTCGAGCGTACTAAAGGGAGAAAAGAAAAGAGCGATTGTGAGCTGGGGAGAAGAACGTGTTCCGTACGGCGTACCTTATTTAAAGAGCGTCCAACGGTCAAGTGTTACGAATTCCGGGAAATGAAAGTGTTGAATACCCGACGGGGTCGTGGGTATGAGCTTTGTAGTGTGCCAAATTGAGTTCGGCGAGGACGGAGCGTTGGCGGGAAACATAGGTGCGCGCCGAAGAATCTATGTGTACTGTGCAGCGGGAGGGAAGGCGTAAGAACCGAGCGCAAGTTTAGTTCCGTCCTAACTGGACAAAGCGGTGGTGGTGGTTTGAGGGCAAGTGCCAAGAAGCGTATTTTCGCCTCCGGGGGTGCCGGCATTGATCGGACCGCCCAACCAGCGCTTAGACGGGCGCTTGAGGCGTTTCCGTGGGAAGACTCTCGCGACCTCCTGACGCATCATGCATGGTTGAAACTGGATCCAAAAATTCAACAATTCAACAGCGACCTCAATGTCCTGCTAAGGTGATGGCCGTTGCTGCTATGGCTCTCCCTGTCAACGTCCATGCCCAGGTAACAGAACCGGCCTGGAGAGTCAAAAGTACGTTCTTTTTGTTTCTGTGCAGAATTTTGAAGCTGAGCTAACCCTTTTAACGTTATACAGCCAGGCCATGCGAATTCCACCTCAGAGGAAAATGTATCTTTGGAGCTGACAAGTGCAATTTCTTGCATATTACACCGGGACAAGACGAGAACTACGAGGTTGCGGCTTCGTTGACGAATACCAGGGCTATTGCGACAGAGGACGAGAGCAGGAGTAGGAGGAAAGAGGTCGATTATAGTGCGTTGAAGAGGAGTGTTCTGGGAGAGCTACAGCAGAGGAACAGTGGCTCTCGGGAGTCTTCATTTCGGTCTAGCAAGTCGTTTAACAGGGTCCGCTCGCCGCCACGGTCACCACGACGAGCGAGCCTATTACTTGCCCTTCAAGATGTCATCGGCGAGGTCGACGTCGACGACATGATTGAATCTGACGACGACGACGAGGAGGAACAGCCAAACGACCACGCTGTTGTCAACCGACAATCCACCACAACGACGACAACAATCCGACCTCCACCAATTGACATTGACATTTCTCCCTCTCACTCACCCGCAAATTCATCCTACCTCCTACCAGACGACCTCTCACTCGAAGACAGCAACCTCCTCGACCTCCGACGCTTCTCCCACGCATCCCAAGTCTCCACTCTCTCCGCCCTTTCCTCATCTCTCGGACTATCCCAATTCCCCATCCCACCTTCTTACACTACATTCTCCAAAGACGACGACGACAACGAAGAGGGAGAAGGAGAGGCAGAAGGAGAACCAACCAAATTCAATGACAGCGGGTTCTACGACTCTACTCAACCTTGGAAATCACCACTTCCACTTCCACTCAGTCCACCTCCACGTACAGGGACAGTATTTGGGTTGTTACATTCACCGTTTGGGAGTCCTTCGAGGAGGGTCAGCATCAATAACTCGGGTTTGATGTCTCCCGGGTTAGTCTCACCGATGGGTGGATCGTTCGTTCCTCGGTCTCCTCAAAACCGGGACTTGGCTACGGGGGAGACTGTTGGGCAGATGGCTGGGTACGGTGCTGAATGTGAGGGTACCGATGGGAGTCCTAGTACTGGGTCTTTGGATTCGCCTACGGAGTATCATCACAGGAAGGAGGAAGAACAGAGGAGTCGGCGGGAACAGGAGAGGGAGAGGGAGGTGGAGGTTGAGGTTGAGGTTGAGGTTGAGAGTGCTGCGAATTCGAGTTTGGAGATGAGCATGCAGGACATGGATATTCTCAGGGAACCTTCGAGGACGTTTTCTTCGAGGCCGCCACAGCCGCCTGTCGACCTACGGATACAGCCTTATGGACATGAAGTGGACGGACGGTTCGACGATGACGATGCAGCTTCAACACCGCGTTCTGTGTTTGAAGACGACGATGACGATGACTACATCGTCGAGGATGAGGATGAGGAGGACGAAGAAGAGGAAGACGAGGAAGAGTTGGAAGAGGACGAACATGACGACGAGCCAGGATCTTCAGGACATACATCACTATGGGACGACGCTCAACGGAACGACGAAACAGTCGTCTATCTAGGTCAACGCAAGAGCATGGAATCGACCAAACCGACTCTCGAGTTCGTTGAAGAGGAACTCCAAGGTTGCTCCTCCTTTGCGGACGGTCATTCCCAGCAAGGCCAACCGGATGCGGACGAGGAAGATTACGAAGACGAGGATGAGGATGACTATGAGGAAACCGCTCGTCTTGCGTACCTCGGAGACCCCGAGAACGATACTCTCAACTCGCTTTACGAGGTGTACTCTGATATTGGCTCGGAGGCTGAGGACGAGAATCGTGATCTGGATGTAGATGAAGACGAAGACATGAACGTAGAGGCGGAGACGGAGACGAGGGACCTCGATAGACCCTACACACCAGCCGGTATCCCCCTCCCTTCCCCAACCCACTCCGAAGTACACGCCTACGCCCTCTTATCACTCTTCGACCGACACAAGAGCGAGGAACGACGCGTCACCCCAGGCGACGCATGGGCCTACGAACCAGACGACAGTTTCAGATCCAGCTCGGGTGCTTCCCTTCGACGGCTGTTCGGTGCTAGGGATTCCCTAAGCTCGGGGTCGTATTCATCGCCCGTTCCGATTCCATTCTTGAGAGAAAGAGTGTTTACGCCTCCACCACCGACTCCTCCCCCGGGAGAGGTGCCTCCTTTGCCCCAGAGTCGAGTTTCTGCATGTTTTTCTCCGTTGGAAGAGGAGACTTGTTTGACGGGGGAGGTAGATGCGACGCCGCAATCACGGAGACAAAGCCATCGAATTCCTTCTCCTCCCCTCCCTTCGCCCTTTTCTCCGCTGGAAGAGGAGCCTCCTTCGACGACAGAGGCGACACCACAACCACGGAGACAAAGTCAACGCGTCTCTCCCCCTCCTTCCCTCCCTTCACCCTTCTTCCCGCCAGAAGAGGTGGTTCCCTCGACAGTAGAGCTACCACCGAGTCAAAGTCGTCGAGTTTCTTCCTCTCCCCTTTCGTCACCCTTCTCTCCGCCGGAAGAGACGTCTCCTGTATATGAACGGGTAACACCGCTATCACCGAGGCAGAGTCGTCAAGTGTCTTTCCCTCCGTCGTCTCCGCTGGAAGAGGTGGCACCTTTGACTGAACAGGTGACACCGCAACCGCCGAATCGAGTCTCTTCGTGCTTTTCTCCGAGACAAAGTCATAGAGTGTCTTCCCCTCCGCTGGAAGAGGCGGCGCCCTTGTCAGTACAGGCAACCACGCCACCGCCGAGTCGAGTCTCTTCGTCCTCTTCTCTGCGGGAAGAACAGCCTCCCGCATCAGTAGAGGCGACACCTTCCCCTCCCTCCCCTCCTTCACCTTTTTCTCCGCTGGAAGAGGTAGCGCCCTTGTCAGTACAGGTGACGCCGCAGAGTCGTCGAGTTTCGTCCCCTCCCTCTTCACTGGAAGAGATGGTACCCCCGTCAGTACAGCAGAGTCGTCGGGTCTCTTCCCCTCCTTCACCTTTTTCTCCGCTGGAAGAGGTAGCACCCTCATCCTCACAGGTGACACCGCAACCACCCAGACAAAGTCACCGGGTAGTTTCTTTCCCTCCTTCTCCTTCGTCTCCTATATACGAACAAGTAACGCCACAACCACCGCGTCAAGTCTCTTCCCCTCCTTCCCCTCCTTCGCCCACCGTTGAAATTTCACAACGACGACGATCAGACGAGAACCCACTATCTCATCGAACTCCTCCACAGCGTCCGACGACGCCACGGTCTGCGCCTGCTTCGACTGCTGTGTATGAGAAGGATAAGAGGCGGACGAGTACGATGGTTGATCCTGATACGCCGATGCCTTCCAAGGTTCGGGTTAGTGCTGTTAAACAAGAAACGCAGCCCAGACCAGAACCGGAACTAGAACCTGAGGTACAACATGGACAAGTTCATGAGGTCGAAGTCTCGGAGGTGGAGGTGGAGAGCGAGAATAAAGTGTTGAAGAGAGGGTTGAAGCCTCTCAGATTGGTATGTCTTTTTTTTCCCTTCTCTCTTTTCATTGTTGTCTAGTCTCGTTGCTGAATTCAAACTCTTTCTCGACCAGTCTACACTGTTACTATCTGGCATAAACGCTGTTGATTCTCCTATTTTGACTGGAAATGGATCTGTTTTTGGATATAGTGATGGTGCTGGTGAGCGGATCCCCTTCCCTGTCATGTACATCTAGGCGGGAAAAGAACTGACCATGTCGCTCACTAGGCTCCCATCCACCTTCTGCTAATGTTGACACCCGTTTAGATTCTGCTTCATCTATGTCTATGTTACCCTACAACGCTCTAGATGACAACTCTAACGACACCACACGTCTCTCATCTTCTTATGCTCTATTATCATCTCACCACGGACCCTCTCCTTCCCCTTCGTCGTCATTTGTAACATCAACTGCACCTGCACCTTCGTCAAATGCTATTCTGGAGTCGCAATCGCTTTCGATATTTAATCCTGCATCTATCTCGGTACGTTGTTCTCAAACTTCTTCCCCCCCCCAATGCTAACTTGTGAGTTTTTTTACTTAGCTACCTTCTAGTCCACCAGCGTCCCTACCGTCTTTCTCACGTCCACCTTCCCCGTCGCGATCACGATCTCGACCACCTTCCTTACACCCATCATCCCAACCTACCTCTCGGTCCGCATCAGCCTCTCGTCCGGGCTCGGTCTCAGCTGGACCCATGCAGAGGCGTCAATCGCGTATTCGTTATATTCGACATGAGCCTGAACCCGAACACGAACACGAACAGGAAGTTCCTCATTCCGCTCCTCCGGGAACAACCAACGCCTACCCATCATCATCGTCACCGTGGGATCCTCCTCCTCCCCCTTCCAACACCACAACAGCGATGAGGATGTCGAGGATAGGTTCGTTCCTAGGGTACACCCCAACACCACCACTACAAGAACCGAATCCGATCCCACGTAACCGACTTTCTCGATTCCGAAACGCACCTTCGCCCACACCGATCCGGATACCTACGCCTACGAACTCACAGGCGTCTTCGGTGTCGGTGTCGGTGTCGCAGAAGAGTGGGGAGTCGGTCGTGGTGAGGAGTCGGTCGTCGAGGACTTCGCCGCTTGGGGAGAGTCAGAGTCAGAGTCAGATGGAGAAGAGGAGGGAGGGCCCGCTGTCGATTCAGGATTCGATACCACCACCTCCCCCACCACCTCCCCCACCACCTCCCCCACCCCCATCGGCATCGGAGAAACCGGCGTTGTTGTTTGCGATTGCGAGTGACGATCCAGACGAGGTGAAGAAGGTTTTAGAACAATCGCAACCGCAACCTGCTGCTGCCCCCTCGAGTTCGAACGCGGTCACTGCCAACGACGCAGTCGGACCTCAATCACAGTCCGCGTTGGAGTTTGTTCTCACGAATGACGGGTTGAGGAATAAGTTGGATATGGTGAAAGTGTTGTTGGGGTATGGAGCTGATCCTATCAAGGCTGGGTTTGATTTGAGGGATTCTCAGATTATGAAGAAGCTTGAGGATTTGGATGAGGCTACGCGGTGAGTTTGTCTTTCTTTTTCGTTGTATTGAGTACTGAGAACCGGGCTTCCTACTATAGATATTACCTCTCCCGCGCATGTTCCGCTGTCACGAAGAAGACCGCAGCTCTCATGCAACGTTCTGCCTTCCGACCGCTTCAGAGGATGCGGTATGGGATTGTAGGGCAGGATAGAGCTTTGGAACAGTTGTTCCGTGTGTTGAGTATGCACTCTGGGAATATCTCAAAGTCGCCACAGCCGATTGTTGTGTTCCTTTGTGGTAGGTTTTTCTGGTGGGATTTTGGGCTTTGCGGATACTGATATACCCTTTCGTGTAGGTCCGAGCGGACACGGGAAGAGTTTGCTGGCACATCAATGTGAGTTGTTGTTTTTCCGCTTCCGAGTCTTTTTTTTTCATTATGAAGGGTCGGTCCGCGTCTAAGACCCCGAATCCCGACATGTCCGGGTGGTACACATGCCAGCACAGCGGGCTGAAGCATGAGTCTCGGCCACCGTCATGGGTACCTCGGGGAGCGTTCCATACTAGCCAATCATTCTGAGGAATCCGAAACACAAAACAAAAAGATGCTGACGTCGGTTTCTCACAGTCGGATCCCTACTGGACGTTCCCATCCATACGGTGAACATGACCACCTTACGGTCGGCCGATGATCTCTGGAAGTCGTACTCGATCAGTTCGGGAGAGGTGCGTATCGTTTGTGGTCGATCTCCTCTCACGTTCTCTCATGCTATCTGTGCTTTTTTTTGGGGAACAGGATACCGTTCCTTGTACACTTGTCGAGTTTCTGGCTAACAACGAAGGCAAAAGATGCGTTGTCGTCCTTGATGTGAGTCTTTGACAGAATCAGGTTTCGATGAGCTGGCAGTGTATTGATCCCGAACTTTTGCCTCTTTAGGAAATCGAAAAGACGGAAGATGCGAAAGCTCTATGGTCGCTCCTCGTTCCTTGGGAATTCGGTAAGACAGCCCGCGGTCTTTTTTATTTAAAACTCATGCTGAGATCGACTTTCAGGACGGTGTACGTTTGAGGCCAACTCTAGGACGATCGACGTACGCAACGTGATTTGGGTGGGGACATCAAACATTGGGCAAGATATCATCTTTTCGTATCACGAATCGCGGCATCGACCTGACGAGCCAATGAACCGTGAAGAGTACGTCGAGCTCATGGGAATCGTTCGACCACGCGTCTCAGACCAGTTGGGAGCGTCTGTGCTGTCGAGAGTTACGGCCACTTTGCCGTTTGTCCCGTTCACTGAGCAGGAAAGGCGGGCCATTGCTGCAGAATTCGTTATGCAGAGCGAGAGAGATTCGGAGTTGGTGAAGGAGCTGGTACTCGGCCAAGACAGGGAGACTGAAAAGCGGTGGAGAGAGAAGATCATTCAGGGAGCGATGAATGATTTCATCCTCTCAGAGGGCGCTAGGTCTTTGCATAGAGCAGTTTCGAGCCATTTGGTTGATTCACTCGATGATTTATAGCTTTTTGCAATGGCACAGATTTCGATATCGGCATCAGGAGCATTATGCTTGGTTAGAGCTCGGGGACCGTGAAACTCTTGCTTCTTTCCGGATTGCCGGGATGTCATTTGGGCCCACAGAGTCGGTGTCGGTGGCTGTTCTGTATCAAGCCTGAATCTGTTTGAATTGCATATGCGCCAGCTTGCGCCCCAGGAACAATTATTATTGCCCAATTGCTGGGATGATATGGTGTGATTAGCATCAATCTTACGTTCACGCGGACAGGAAGGTTTATAGCTAGCGCATCGTTGAGGCGCTCACAAGTTTCGTTCCCTTCCTTTCTCTTTCTTCTTTTTCGTTGGGTCGTTTTTTTCTTTCTTTTTCCCTAACGACCCTCCATCCCTTCTCCTTCGTTACACCTCCTCTCCGCGACGTGCATATTCCATCATGATGAAGATCCGCCGACATGTTGGGCAAGCTGCTCATATCCCCGCGAAACGTTCGCCTCAGGGCACACCGGCATCTGACAGCTCGACACAAGCAGGAAACCCGATAGCTACTAGCCGAGGTGATGAATACGCGAAGAACATCGTTGCATCGAGCACACCACCAGCTACGATCGCGTTGTCAGTACTACTGGCACTTTCTGTCGTAGCATTGATCTCGGGTGCGTTCACAGTATCATTCTAGATGATGATCCCGCTGATACTATTTCCCCTTCAGGGTGCGTATGGTGGAGAATAAAGAAGAGAAGAAATCGGAAGGGCGGGCTGTATGTCTCCAGCAGCCCGCGTAGCGACTTGTTTGGATTAGAATCGAGGCCCGAGACCGATTCATCATCGTTCGTTGGAGTGAGCGCATCTAGCATTGAGAAGCCGGAGAAGGCGCTCGTTGTACCTAACCCCTTCCCTCACGAAGAGACTGGTTGGGTTCCTCAGATCAAGAACTACAAGGGTGTCCCCGTTATCAACGGCCAACTTCCCGCTCATGTCCAAGCAGCAAGAGACGGAAAGAGATGGCTGAAGGCGCTCTCTCGAGGTACCCTGAACGAGAAGTCAGAAGCGCCTCCCTCTTATCACGTTCGGAACGGCTCTTACTCTAACAGGTCATCGGACGCTACCTTGGTCAGAGGAGGACCACCTGGCATTCCCTTACCGCCAACGCCGCCCAATGTCAACGTTCGTCCGCCGACACCTCCCACCCCGCCCGCGAATGGCAAGAAACCCAAATTCTCCCCTCCCCCTCTTTCTAGTACCACTGAGCTATCTAAACCGCCATCGTCACGATTCTCCCTCTCACCACTCCCCCCCAAGACCCCAGGTTCTAGCGTAGAGCCTCTCCCCAGCCCAGCCCGCAACACCTCCTTCAGCCACCAACAATCCACTGCCCCCCTCCAAACATCCACGAAATCTTCTCTGTTCAAATCAGGATCTGGCAACGATGGGTTATCATTGCCACGATTGATGTCCGTGACTAACACCTTCACACCATCTCTTGAGGATGAGATGCTGATCCATATCGGTGATACTATCCGAATGGTCGAGGAGTACACCGATGGATGGTGTTTGGTCCAGAGAGTTGGGAAGCCCGACGCACCGAAAGGTGTCGTACCGAGATTCTGCTTGACGGAGAGACAGTCGGTTGTTCCACCGACGACTTCTTCGAGGAGGAATCTCATCAAGTCTATTCAAGCAACCGCGAAACGGTTGTAACTTGTAAGCACCTTTCGCTCCCCGAGCTACCCCCGAAACCCGACCACCCCCGAACACCGTCCCCAACGCATCATCATGGATTTATGACAATCTGTCCGTTCCTTTCCTGCTTTTAGTTTAACTGCGACCCACTTTATATTCCAACTATTTATTGTGGTGTTTTCGACCCGCCACGATCTTTTGCCTTTAACCTTTTAAACCTTTGGTCGGACCGTTCTTTTCTTGCTCTCTGTCCTCTCTATTTATTGAGGGGGGCTACGACGCCTTCCCTCCCACCACCCATCCCGTATTATTATTGGCTCTCGCTCCTCACCGCTACTATTAACCTTATCCGGGCATCATACGTACCTGTTGTGCTTAGCAGTGGCTTGCTTGCGAGCTACAACACCTGGGCTGTGGGTTGAACCTGCTACCGCGCTATTACTTATCGAGTATTATTGAGGGACACTATTGTACTACTGTTGCTGTACATACGTCGACGACCTGGTGGTCGCAGACGAGACCTTGCATGACATGGTTACTATGTAGTTTCTGGTATAAATAAAAGAAAGAAAAAACGAATATATCATTGAGGGAAGGAGCTCGTGGTTTGCTTCGTTGTTGTCGGGCATCAGCGATCCACTGGGGAAATAGACCGTCGCTGAGCTTGATGGACAACTGCATCCGTATACCCTGGGGATTTCATACACTTTAGTGCCGTGTATGGTTTGTCCTGAGTGAATAAGGAAAACGGCGAGGAAACGAGCGCTATCGGCGAGCTGAATGGGTGCTTCGAGATCACCATGCACGTCTTTCGACTGACAACAGATCCACAGGAGACGTTTGCAGGAAAAAATATGCATTTGTAGAGAAAGAGGTGAATCGACCCATACGGAGTCCGAAGATCCTATCCCTCATTCACCTTTGACGCAGTGGGTACGGGTTCCACATCAACCTCTTCATCACCTTCCTCTCCACCTTGCCCATCAAAACCCTCTCTGTCACATACTCGAAAATCTGTCCCTGTACACACGCTTCGTGCAACTTGACTTCGTCAAAGTCCCTGGCCCTGAATAACTCACGGTATTTATTGGCCAATGCGTCGCGTTCTGAAGGAGTTTTGCAGTTGGTGAAGCCGTAGTCGGCGATGACTGCAGGGGTGGGCTGGATGGTGTCGTCGAGAACGCAACGCTTCAGGTACCAGACCGAGTACGGGTGGGGAGTAGACCACACAAGGCGTAGTCTTCGAAGCATAGGGGAGCCTAAGTCGTCATTCTCGTCGGTGTAGTCCCAACCACCAGGCATTGTGCGTTCGCCAGACAAAACTCCGTATTTGGTGATCAAACGGTACACTGTACCGGAACTGGAGGCGTCCTGATACTCTTCTAGAGTGCACCTCCTGAAAAGTGAAGTATAAATCCTTGAGACCTCTATCTCGTCGTAGTCATTCCTGGCGACGCAATAACCTGCCCGTACCCAGATATCCATGATAGGTGGTGGGCGGCTTCCAGTAAGGATCATTCCGTAGTGGAAAAAGCATTCTTTCTTCTCATCTGACCATGATCGTACTTGAGCACTCTGATCCATCCCTATCCGTTCCCAAACTGCATGGGCCATCCTTTCCACCATAACTTCGGGATTGCGCTCATGTGGAACGGGCAGGCTTTCGTTCAGGACCCACTGATTCCGCAAAAACCAGGGAAAATATTCTCCGCGAGCGTTCGCTGGGACAGGATCGAATGTCTCCTTGATCTTGTCCGCCAAAATCCCATTCTTCCTCCACCGATGAACCTCCTTTGCCGTCAACTTTGGGTTGATAATCCAAAGACCTTGGTACAGGCCAAGAAGCTCGCTCGAATACTGCCCGGCACGTTCGAAGCCGTAATCCAAGCATGTTTGTGGATCGGAGGGAAGAAGATCACGTCTGCAAGCCTGTAGCAGGAAGTGGGATGTGTGGATAGGCACTTTGCACTTCCAGATGTGAGTCTCCCAGTGGGATGTTTGGCACTTTTTCGAGCAGTAGTACACGGATCGGCAACCGGTACATTGCTTGATTCCCTCGTTTTTGCAGCTGTCTCCAATGTAGTCGCTTCCTGAGCATTTCGGCATGTTGACTTGGAAATTGGGGTCTTGTTGCTGTGGACGCACAGTACTGGATAAAACCGCCCGTCAGGTCAAGGACTGTAGCAAATGGAACGAGATTGCGCACTACAATTTCTCTGATTTGGCTTCAACGGTTAACGTTACGGATCCACGATGATGGAGGTGAGGAGCAAAGGACGGTTGACCGCTCTTGGGTAACTATCAGGCACATTTACGTCGTCAATTTACGAACCGGTATTCGGTACTTGATTGATGATTAGGTGTCATGTTAAATACTCACAGCTTTGCCTTAGGAGGCCTTTAATATTTATAGGCCATCGCGCGTCGAACTTGATGGATCTCGAGAACTAGTAGCCCGAGCGACATTTGAGGGCCACCGAGCTGTATCGGCTACTTTGACTGGTTGAACATTAACAAGCTTGGAAGGGTTGCGAAAAAAGAAAGTGGTCGGGGGGCCCCGGGGGACCGGGGTGGTTATGGGTCCAAGCCATGGTCTTTTCCTTTCATCTTAATCCATCTTGGCACGCACGGCGCTGCTCACAAGCCGCGGCATTGTACTTCTTTCTCTGCTGCCTTGAACAGCAGCTCGACGATCAAGTACCTTTATTTCTTGACAACATTCATTCCCTCTTCGAGAACAAGACCTCGACTCAGGCTCTCTCGTATGAATGCGAGCAAATTGGCAGTGCAGACTGCCGCCATTCATCTCTATTTCCTCAAAACTCAGTCTCTCTTTCTGTCCTCGAGCATCACATATGTTAACAGGCACAAAATGGTGATCTCGAACCTCAGATGGTATGTCCAACGACATTCGTCATTCAGCTCTCGTTCGCTTATAATCTATTTGCTAGCATTTTTTCTTCTCCTGGATAGAAGCTTCCGGCACTGTCCCAAGGATTCGATCTGATCCGACAGGACATTAGGTTCTGTCATGATGCCCATTACGGCTGGCGCTGGATACGACGCTGAACGTGGGACTCGATGGGCCTATCCAGTGCAGCGGAACAGCGCCCTCCCTCTTCTCAACCACCACCACCACCATTATAACTAAAAACGTAGAGGAGAAGAATAGGATGTCGTGGGCCAGGTGAGTAGCTCTAACTAGTGTCAAACGCCGGCTCTCACAATTCACAATGCTTTCAAAGCCAGCTCTCTTATTCTCATCCCAACGAATTTCGCTGGCTCCCTAAGCTGATGTTTGCCGAATGCGCAAACCCCGGCTGCGACAAGACTACACAACTCTTATGCCCCAAATGCTACGCCGTTCACTACTGTTCGTTCGGATGTCAGTATCAGCACGAACCCGTTCATATCTGGGAATGCCGAGGACCAATTCACACCGGGCACTACCTCCTCAAAGCGTGTAATGAGGGGGTTGTTCCGTCACATCGAAGGACGCGCAAAGATTACGGCTTCGATAAAGCAGGAAAGAACGCACACCTCCTTCGTCTTTACGATGGCCTCCCGAAAATCAATACTCGCATTACAGCGTACAAGTTGAACAGATGGAAAACTTGGGGCTACCTAGGCCTGTGCGACCGTATAAAGAAGACCTACAACCGTAAACCTCCAGAACTTCGAGGCGACGCTTACGCTTGGTTCCTTCAAAACCAGTGGGTTCTCAACCCCACACTGCCGCCCGTAGGGGATACCATTGAAGCTCGTTGCGGAAGGATGCTGGAAGTTGCTTGGGATCGTATCGGACGGGATTGGAGTTTGGCAATACCATCATGGTCGAGCGAGGCGAGGGAATGTCTTTGGCATTATGCAGTCATCCTGTCCGGGGAACACCATTCTTCGTTCACTGATGTGTGGGCTCATACCCGCTGCATGAATGTGTGGACCTTTGCAGGGTACTGCACCGATAAAGAAGATGGGAGGACAGTGGCCCAATTGTACCAGCAGCTTTTCGAACAATGCCCCTTCGATGAGTACCTTGCGGCCTACAAGAGTCGTAAGGTGTACTGCTTGATGGAGAAATACCATACATTCGCTCAACTGTCCCCCATAGCAGTCCCTCGACACTTCAGCTCCGTCTTGAAACAAGGAGACCTAAACACCATTCCTTCCGTCTGGCTACTGAAGCAATCTCTCTTGATGGGCGACACCTGGCCAGATGGATTTGTAGGCGCGGACTACGGATTCATCAATTGTACGTCCGAGGATGAGAGAAGTGCTTTGGCGGACGTTTACCTTGCTGCATTTCGCACCAGAGGGTTTAGCGAGATGGTAATGGATCGGGAGCTACACAAAAGTCGAACCTTTGACTACGTGTCAAGATTTGTGCCCATGCTACGGGACGGGGAGAAGATGTCCGAGTTAATGCGGCGGAGTAACGGGTACCCATGGTTTCGTGCGTGTTTTTCCATCTTTTCCTCTCGTTCCAGTAACCTGCGACTTACTGAACCTTTTCATAAAGGAGTCAAAGGGGACCGTTGGTATCGCATCTACAATTTTGGTTGGTTGCTACGCCCGGTGGTCTGGGGTCTGATAGGTTGGGGTGCTCCCCGGGTTGTGCGGTTCATTGTTCAGAGGACAACGGCTTACGTTGGACGCAAGATGTCTGCCTTTCTAGCCGCCGTCGATAATGCAATCAGCGTCATTCCCGACGCGCACACTATCGACCGCCCTCCATTGGAAGAATCCGAGTCTTTGTCTTTAACTATCGCGCTTGTTTTGGTAGTACTATATCTCAAGAGGCTACTGTAATTTGTAAGAAATGTTGTATCCCATAGTTACTGCAATGAGAAACCATAAAAAATGAATTGTTGACGCGCTTCCCAATTTCTCGTTTGCATAAAACCCACTCCCGGAACTTACCGCCTCCAACCTTTCCTTTATCTATTTGACTATCTGCACGCGGCTCAGCAGCACGATGCTGCTGAGCTACTTAGAGCCTGTTCGGACTCGGTCTGCGGTCTTGGGTCTGACGAATTCTCCAGACCGAAAAATTCCCGCGCGAGTGCACTGCCACTGGCTCACCCCAAATTCGTAAAATAATTGTCCATACATACATTGTAGTACCCTCTGTAATGAAGCTCTCGCTCTGTTTTATGCTGCTGTAGCTGGTTTTATCAGCTAGTTATGCCCTTCTGGACCTGTTTGTGCACCATAAGCCTACTAAAAAGAGCCATATCGACGGAAACGACGAATAGTTGGCTGAGGGTCCAAGTTTTTGGTGGTCAGTACCGCTGGAAAGTGCCATATGTTATTCTGAGCGTGCTGAAACTAGTTTCTGTCGCCATCTGTACCCTTATATAGGTCATATATACATTTTAGAAAAGGATACGCAAGAAAAAAAAGCAGATTGAACGAGGACACGGTGCCAGACGGGGTCGACACTCACGAATTATTTACGAATTTTAGGGTGAGCCAGTGGCAGTGCACTCGCGCGGGAATTTTTCGGTCTGGAGAATTCGTCAGACCCAAGACCGCAGACCGAGTCCGAACAGGCTCTAAAGAGCTCGAGATCCGAGAATGTGGATCTCAGATATAACATTATCTTAAGCCGATTGTGGCTGATCTTGAGAGCGGGCGCGTGGCACTTTGGGATGGGTCCCGAGTAGGTTGATAGCAGAGAGTTTACTCAAAACGAAGAAAGCCGTTGTCATCGTACCCCTCAGGCCTCAAGTCCCTGGTCCATTTATCATCAAAATTGATTCAAAGCAAATCCGGACCGTCGAAGCCGTGGACTCGTCGGAGGGACGAATATGTGTCGTAGAAGAAAGCGCTCCAGAACATTGCAGGAGCAGCCTATCGAATCTCAACAGATACTCGGAAAGAGACATGAAACCTCGCGAACGTGAAATGAGATGAAACCTTGTATATGACTGGAGGTAATCAGAACATTGAATGTAAAGATAGCCAAGATTTAGGAGGGTATACAACAAGCAGGTCCGAGAGAAATGATATCTATAACAATATAAGAGACCCACCGGGGAGAAAGGTGAAAAGGCGAGTGAGATAGAATACATTTACAGGAGTGGTAGTAAGGAAGTGGGTGATAAATGTGTAGTAACTATGATAGTCATATGCAGGATGTGAAGGACGGGATGCCTCCAGTATATTTTGAGTACGCATCGCGCAACGATGGCCAAAGTCGATATCCCTGGGTTCAGTGACAGTCCATTCGTCAGTATAGACTGAAGTAGGCACCTGATATCTAACTCCCACCTCGATCTCGACGGCTGATACCCAGAATGTACTATGCAACGACCTCTACTTCTTCGGCTGCCCATAGATATTCTGATCGTTCCCATGATTGATATTGTAGCCCGCGCCCCCATAGATATGCTGCGTCCCGGAGCTGTTATTGTTGTTCATTGTCCCTGACCCCGTATTTGTGTTGTGGATTTGGGGCCCATCGCTCATGTTCTGGTACGTGTGTTGGTTGTTGGGATACCAGCCCTGCGTAGGAACATTGCCACTTCGGCTCTGCGTCGGAGTGTTTGTGATGTTCGACTTTGAGTTTGAGCTCAAGCTCGAGTTTGAATCATCAGAGCGTCCGGGAACGAGGGCTTTCTGATTGTCGGTTTTGTTGGCTCGAAGGTTGGCAATCATTGTATGGAGGAGACAAAAGTTGAGAGCGGGAAGTGGGCGATAGGATGTAAACGGTAGAAACTAGGCTTGGGATTGTAGAAAATAACATCAATTGCGACTCGAATTTATACCTAATCCGAGAGTTGGAGCCTTGCACTTACGATACGGCTCGGTGTGTACCGGTTTACTGGTTTCATCAACATCCGCCTCCAGCTTTGGCACCATGTATGCTTGGAAACGTTGTATTCCTTTTTGTATTCCCTTCGTCTCCTTGTCGCGGTCCCGATGACAATAGGGCTGACGGCTGGACAAAGTTCTAGCCACGTAGTATCGACACAAGGACAATCTCTAGCACGTCGACTAGTTCATTTATCGAGCCTCAGTAAGTCAATCCTCTATCCATTAATGCGCAACGCGCTAACTAGGTGTTAGGGCCGATCAAAGCGAGACCCTCGCATTCGGAATTCCAGACCGATATCCTCGTACAGAACAAAGCGACTCAATAGCGTCTCGGATTCCACCCTGGTCCTGATCCCGCTACGCCTTGTTGCGCTGGACCCACAACACCATCTGGGCAAAGCTTCCTTTACCCACGTAGCACCGCCGGTATCCATTGTTATTGTTGTCCGAACTAGGTCAGAACTTGGAAACCTTGAATTCGTCGTTACCCACTCCCAGGCTGTCAGTAAGGCTGCGCCACTGATTTTACCGTGATCGGCATATTCACGAAAGTGCCAGGCCTCTATGTGGGCCGTGTCCAAGATAGTTCCACGAATAAGAGTTGACAAAAGACGGTAGCGAAGGTGAAGGAGGCAGGGCGCGGGAGAAGTAACCACATCAGAGACACAAGGGGTAGTAGTAGAGGGAAGAGGGATCATATTCGCCATCCCAAGCTGTTCCACTCGGGTCCACAAGACTCCCATTGCGTTCTCAATCTTCAGGTCTCCGCAGCATTGTTTCACAGCTCGAGGGATGACTAGATGTGGTATCGCCAGCGTGCCTTGAGAATGAGCGCAAAGATATTGAGCGGCTGAGGAGTCCAATAAACGTCGATACGTTAGGTTCTTCCGCAGGGCTTTCAGAATCACAGTAGTTTCACTGCGTTTACGCGTGTTCATCACGTACAAGGGTTTATCGAATCACAAAGATACGAAGAGGCCTGGCCGAACAAGACCTGCCTCTCACCGGTAATCATCCGGAGACTCAGAGTAGATATAACAATGGTGAACTTAAAGATCAAAGATTCGATATTCAATCAGCAGACAAGTCATGACAATACAGGACCATGAGTTCTGAGACAGACTACAGCCTGAGTCCTATGAAAGGTATGCACGATAAGGTGCGTCCCCAGTGAGCGTATTTCGAATACATAATATGCTTCGAACGATAGCCGCAAAACCTCAGCGAGGTGATATTCCGTCTATCATTACGAGCCAGAATCAGCACTTCTAGCGAACACTCGCCCCAATATCAAGGGCTAATACCCACCAAACGACCGTTCAGGACCTCCGCTGCGACCTCCCGTCCTCATTCACCCCATGATTGATAGTATGGTTTCCATTCCCATACACATGTTGTGTTCCCTCACCGTCATTGTTATTCATTGTCCCTTTGCCTGAGTTCGTAAAATTCATCTGTGTCCCCCCTCCGGAGTCATTTTGGGGCCGATTGAGAGTATGCGCATTGCCAGATGGGTTCTGTGTTGGACGGGAGGCTCGCGAGGTAGGCTTAGTGCGGCTATCCTGGGGCATTATGATGGGCGAGGCGAATGAAGGATGAAGCTTGAAGAGTAGACGGTAAACGGTGGACAGTAAGCTTAAGTTTGGCTAATGAAAACCATCAATGGCGACTGTAATTTAAACCCAATCCAAGTTGACGTACTTACCATACACTCAGTTCGCGGTCAGATCCAATCCTCCTTCAGCTCTCTCCTCGTATTTTCGTTGTATCTCCCCCATCTCGGTTTACTTCTGATCCCGATGACATGGGATACTGGAAATACTACACTATATTCTAGCATCGAAACCAAGAACAGCCTCAGTGGGTCCATCCTCCGATAACTGCGTGGGTGCAGTGGATAGATCGAGATTCAAGCGCCAATGCCATCAATTCCTGGGGTAGGGCGCCGATCACCCGACCGACAACATCTACTAACCAAGACCAAGCGCTGGTCAAAGCAAACCTAAAATCTGTGACGCCTCAATCAAAACAAAGGGCACAGAAACACCTTGAACTATGCCTCGGTCCTAATCCCATTACATCTATTGTGTTGGATCTACGACTCGGAGTAGACGAATCTTCCTCCATTCGCGTAGTATTGTTCCCAGTGGTCCTTGTCGTGCAGCTAGAAACCCGCAGACAATGACTTTGACCTTGTTCCCAAGCTGTCCGTAAGGATGACAAATAGTGGGAGTTGAGCGCAGACCGAGTATGAGTCTGATACGCTACTAATTCTACTGTGGCGCTCTTGGGGCATATTTGCAGCCACATGATGGATACAACGGTGTGAGCGGGCGGATAGTCGTGTACTACCGTGGGTAGCGGATAATCAATCGAGATGACCCAAGGCTGGGGCGTAGGAAGTCCGAGAGACATGAAATTTCGAGTACGGATGCTTCAGCATGCGGAGGACGATGTACGTAGCCAGTGGGTATCTCATCGCTCTCGTTTCTTGCGTGGGGATCGGAGGAAGAACAGACAGCGAAGTCAGCAATCTGAGAAGAGCGAGGTGGGTGTATTAAGACAAGCGTACGAATGAAGATAGCGATGGTAACAGCGGCGGCAGTGGAAGAAAGAAGACCTGAACGAGCCTCATTATCGTTTAGGGACCCCGTCTGTATCTGAGGAGCTATGAGGCTCCCAGCGTTGTTCCCGATCCTAGTTCCCAATAGCGCGTGTTCATGCTTCGCGTTCACAGTCCATTCTGGACACATCAGTATGACTTTCGAACGCGAGCCAGGAAGCAAGACGGGTTCTTCGCTCGTGAGTGATAGGCACTGAGTCAAAATTGTACCGAGACCCTGATACACGCAAACCGCGGAAGCACCAAGATGTCCCTCTGATTACCGGACAACGGAGCAGCGCAAACGATACCTGTACACAAGGAATGTGATAAGGTAAAGAATGGTAGCAGATAGTGGTCACCAAAGAGCAGGGTCGGATTGAAGATTTATAACCCTGCATCGAACGCAAATCGCAATGGATAGTATATCGGAATTGGGGAACGACAACAAGTGAAGCTTGAAGAGGAAGGAGCAACGGACAATAAATTCCCGAACAGACCCAAAAGAACGGGGTCATCTACCAAGAATCGATTTCTAAATTCCGATTTAGGTGTTCTGTTGCGAGCGTAAGTTGTCGAAGAGGACGGTGGGGTCCACGTTGCATTGGCATGCGGATTATTGCGTTGAAGAAATTCCAGAGAACAAGGTGGAAGGTTGCTGCCCAGGTCAGGACGAACAGCCCAAGGAGATGGTTGGCGACTCACATCCTTCACATCGAACCTATCCCACCATCAAGCTTCGTGGTCAAGCTACATCTTTCCTGCGAGTGTCCAACGGGGTTCAGGTTGATTTTTTCCAAATGGCTCGATTTGGCCCTCAGAGTGATTACGACAACGTTATCGGCACCGCCAGCTCTGAAGCCGACAACGGAATCGTCAGTAAACCACATAATGATAAGAAACTATAGGAAAGGAACTCACCAACCCGACTTTGACTGCTCCGCAAGATGTCCGTGAATCCCTGTCGATCTCGTTACACGCGCTGACTCGAACATTTGAATCTCGACCGAGCGCGAGCTTCAGCATAAAAAAGCGATTTCTGTGACCTGGTTCGAATTCAAATATTGTAGGACGCGAGCCATATCTATGGTCGAAAGTAAAAAGAAAGGAAATGGTGGTCGATGTCGCTGGTCAGCATATGCATGAGCCGCGAGATGAAGGCGCTTACCTGCTTTCCCTTTGAAGTTGGCGCTAAGCGGCTATGGACGCTTCTTGCCTTCAAACCACCATGTACCAAGTCAGGGGCTCATTTCTTACACTCTCCTCTCGCTACAGTGTAATCGAATTTTCTCAGTCTGGCGTGCACCTATGTTCCTTTCTGTCTTCGCGCAACTGAATTTCTGGACAATGTCGTACCCACGGCCCCGTCCGAGTCGGGTATCCAACACTCATAATTTCCCGAAAATAATATCCTGTAACACTCGACGCTTTTGAATAAGGTACGGTCATATGGACACGTTCTTTTCATAATCCCCCCAGCTCACATCGTTCCTCTTTTCTTTCTCTCTTTAGTGCGGCTAGGAAGACTTGACAAAGATGCATTTCTCTTCACCCTACGCAAAACCGCCCACAATAGATTCAAACGAGCCTCTGAACGCCTTCAATGTCATGTTTAATCGGCCAAACCAGGCGGAATGGAAGGATTTCACTCTGTATGTCGATGGGGTGACTGGAGAGGAAGTGAAATGGAGGTACGTCAAAAGCCAATCAATCCGCATCCGATGATTTCCTGATAACTCTCTCTGTTTTCCCCGTAGCGAATACCGAAACCGTTTGGAAGTCGCAACGACAGCATTAGGAGCACCTGTATCTCAGGGCGGTCTGGGTCTCGGAGTAGAAGGCGTTTCAGACGTCCGAGATGACGGTACTGTCATAACTCCAGTGAAGGAAATGGTAGGAATAATGAGCGAAAACTGCATCGTGCGTCCTTTCATTCCATCTGAAATTCTTCTTGAGAATAACGCCAGATTATTCAGGACTACCCCGTCCTGGTTAATTCCTTACTTGCTGCGACAACACCCTACGCCTTGATATCCACCCACTCGACTCGATTCGAGCTCCTCCATGCCCTTAAATTGACTCATCTGACCAGGCTTTTCGTTCAGGCCAAACATCTGCCGTTAGTGGTATCAGCTGCCCAGCAGGTTGGAATTCCCAAGGAGAAGATATACGTTATAGGCTCCCCGGAGGCCAATGTGGATGGACATCAGACCCTTTCAGGGTTGATGGAGAATGTGCAAAGGAGAAAAATACCGTCTTTGGGAGTTCGTCTTGCGAGGGTTAACTCTCTGGCGTATCTTATTTTTTCTAGCGGCACGAGCGGGCTGCCAAAAGGTACGTGTTACTTCAGTATGGTTTCGACCTTCTCTAAATTGATATACGCGTCTTTCTATAGCCGTCATGATAACGCACGGAAGCCTCTCTGCGAGTCTACTCCAAGCTGTAACAATAGGAATCTCGAACACCAATGTCAGTTACAGTTCTACTTCGTGTGTATAATAATTCAATCCCTTTGTTTTAGCCCCCACCCGTCATACCTAACCGCGAAGGCAACTCCATTGGTCTCGCCTTCCTCCCAATGCACCACGTATATGGCCTCAGCGTATACGCCCAGCGCACCTTCCTCAAACCTGTCAAATTGATAGTGATGCCTCGGTGGAACGTAGATGATGCTCTCCGTCTCATCAAAAAGTGAGTCATCCTTTCACCCCGCCAAACACATCCACCACCAACCTCACACATTCCCTCACAGGTACGAGATAACCCACCTCGCGCTCGTGCCCGCTGCCTTACACCAACTAGTCCACTATCCCAATGTCAGCAAGGACCACTTCAAATCGGTCATGAGCGCAAGTTGCGGTGCTGCGTATACACCATCGGAATTGGTAAAGAAATTCCAACAATACCTCCCCGTCAAGGTGGAATTGTTAGTCGGTTCGTCTTTCCCCATCCTTTCTTTACCCACACCCACTCATCCCAACCTCCCCACCCACGCACAGGCTACGGAATGTCCGAAGGCACCTGCAACGCCGCCGTCCAACCCGCCCGCGGCACCATCTCCGCCACTGGTTCCCCCATTCTCAAAACCCCCGGCGAAGGCTTTATCGGTGTCCTCAATCCCGGAATGGAGGGTCGCGTTCTTCGTGAAGACGGGTCAGACGCAGACGTCGGCGAACCGGGGGAGTTCTATCTCAAAGGCGGCAACATCGTACCGGGGTATTGGGAGAATCCGGAGGCGAATCGGGAGACATTCGTGCAGTTTGAGGATGGGAGGAGATGGTTGAATACGGGGGATCGGGTCTGGGTTGATGAGAATGGGGCGATTTTGTGAGCGTATTTTCACCGCCGTCTCGATCGGTGCTGGTGCTAATTTTTTTCCCTCTTTCCTCCCTTTTTTCTAGCTTCGCCGATAGGAAGAAAGATACATTGAAAGTTTCCGGCTCGCAGGTGTCTCCCGTCGAAATCGAGAACGTCCTTTTGGCCCACCCGGACCGTCTCATTACGGACACTTCGGTTGCTGGTGTCACGCCCGTTGGGAACCGGAAGGATTTAGGAGAAAAAGTTCCTCGTGCATGGGTTGTGTTGAGCGAAGAGGGGAAACGACGAGGAGAGGAGAGTGTCATTGCCGAGTTGGACAGGTGGTCCAAGGAGAGTCTGAGTCGGTACAAGTGGTTGAGAGGCGGAATTGAGATTGTCCAAGAGGTATGTTCTTTTTTACGTGCGGGGGGAGTTGGGAGATGCTCATGTAAACCATTTTAGATCCCAAAAAATCCAACGGGGAAGACTATGCGTCGTGTTCTGGTGGACGAGTATGAGAAGAAGCTCAAGACAAAGAGTAAACTGTAGGGCACAGACTCCCGTGCCACGGAGAAGCAACAACCTGTATCCTACGTATTCATCCACGGTTGTACAACAGATCTACAGGAGAATGTGAAGGAAAAAATATAAATCCCACATATACATGCGAGGAACAAAGTCCACTTCCAGCCCCATGAGCCAGATTACCCTTGTCGCAGTGGATACGGGTTCCGCATCAACTTCTTCATCATCTTCCTCTCCTCCTTTGTCATCGACACCCTCTCCTTCGCATACTCAAAAATCTTTCCCTGTATACACGCCTCGTGTAACTTCATCTCATCAAAGTCTTTGGCCTTGAATACTGCACGATATTGGTCGGCCAATGCGTCGCGTTCTAAAGGACCCTTGCAGTTTGTGAAGCTGTAGTCGACGATAACTGCAGGGTTGGGCCGGATGTTATCGTCTAGAACGCATCGTTTGAGATGCCAGACGGAATACGGGCGAGGCGTTGATAGAACAACGCGGATTGCCTCCCTCATTCTCGGAAGCAGTCCATTGAGCGGAATGTTGTACTTCTCGATCAGATCGTAGACCGAGGACGACTCATAAGCAATGTGATATTCATGCCAAGTGCACTTTTTGAAGAGAACCTGATAGATCTTTGCCACCTGCATCTCGTCGTACTCGTTCCTGACAACACAATAACCTGCCCGTACCCAAGCATCCGCGGTAGGAGGTGGATGCATTTCAGTTAGAATCAACCCATAGTGCCAGAAGCACTCCCTCTTCTCCTTTGACCACAATGGAACTTCAGCACTCTGATCCTCCCCAATCCGCTCCCAAGCTGCCTGAGCCATCTTTTCCAACAAGACTTCCGGCCTGCGCTCATCCGGAACACGAGTGTTCTTGTTTAGAACCCATTCGTTCTGGAGGAACCAAGGGAAGTATCCCCCACAAGCCTCTTCTGGGACAGAATAGAACGTCTCCTTGATTTTGTCCGCCAAAATCCCGTTCTTCCTCCATTGATGAACCTCTTTCGCCGTCAACTCTGGGTTGATGATCCAAAGGCCTTGATACATCCCAAGAAGCTCGCTCGAATACTGCCCGGCTCGTTCGAAACCGTAGTCTAAGCAGGTTTGTGGATCGGTGGGGAGTAGATCTCGTCTACAGGCTTGGGCAAGGAAGTGGCCTGTGTGGATAGGCACTTTGCATTTCCAGATGTGAGTTTCCCAATCGGAAGTTTGGCATCGCTTTGAGCAGTAGTACACGGATTTACAGCCGGCGCATTGCTTGGTTCCCTCGTTTTCGCAGTCGTCTCCAGGGAAGTCGTTCCCTGAGCATTTCGGCATGCTGTGTATCGGTGCTGTGGAGGTGCAATACTGGATAGGAAGACTGTAAGGCTTAGTATCGAGCAACTGAAGAGATACACGTACCTCAGCTTCCAATACACGGACAATGTTATGTATATTGCACGAACCTGTGATGCAGTCTCGGAGACAAGGCCCTGGTCCCAATTTAAGGATGATGGAGGTCGAAGTGAGAGGTAATGGACCGTATGGTGATGGCTCCTGGACGACCAATGGACAACCTAAGCCCAAATTGAGTTGTCATCCTCATGAAGTCATTCACATGGGGACTAGATCTTGTGGATATAAAGTTTGATGATGTCGCCCATTCTTCAGTGTCTCAAGATCTTGATCTCCCTCCTTGCTCACCTTCCCGCCGAATTTGGAAGTCCTCAAGAGAGAATTCGTGTCAAGGGTAAAAAGGAACTCAGAGCCGCTTTGAATGGCTGACTATCAGCGCAGTCGAAAGAAAGATTTTACGACTGAGGGACTGGGTCGCGCATGATAAGATCGTTGTGGGTCCAAGCAATAGGAGCTGACAAAGCGGCCAGTCTTCTCTTCGTACCGTCAGTTGTCCACCACCAGGCACGGCTTAGTCCTACTCTTGCTCTGCGTTTACAGCTATATCTGGAAGAGTGGTATTCTTCCTCATCTCTTTCTCTATATCGACAACTTCGAGAGAAAGCCCCAAGTTATCAATTGGATAGAAACTTCCGGCATTGTTCCAAGGATGCGATACGTATTTGATTCTCAGGGACATTAAGGTTCTGTCGTAATCTCTATTACGACCAGCAAGGCCATAGCGTGATTGGTGCGGCGGAACGGCGGTTTTCGACCACCACCACGTTTTATCATTGGAGACGTAGAGGAGAGAAACAGAATGTCGTGGGCTAGGTGAGTAGCCTCTGACTAGTGCTAAAAGTCGGCTCTCATAATCTTACGACTTACTTACGATGCTTTCAAAGCCAACTTTCTCATACCTACCCCGACCAACCTCGCTGGCTATCTCAACTGATGTTTGTTGAATGCGCAAATTTCGACTGCGAGAACAGAACACGACTCTTATGCGCCACATGTCTTGCTGTTCGCTATTGCTCGCTCGATTGTCGATCACAGCACTTACCCTTTCATATCTGGAAATGCCGGACACCAATTCATACCGGACACTACCTCGTCAGAGCATCACAGTGCAACCCAGCGGTCATTCCATCGCACCGAAAGACCCGCACAGATTACGGTTTCGACAAAGCGGGGAAGAATGCACACCTTCTCCTTCGTCTCTACACCGGTCTTTTGGAAATCAACCCTCACATCACAGCTGACATCTTGGATGAATGGAGAACGCAGGGTGTCTTGTGCAGCCGAATCAGGAGCACCTACTCCTCCGCTCCTTTGGAGCGTCGAGGGGACGCCTATACTTGGTTCCTCCGAAATCCGTGGGTTCTCGATCCCTCGCTAACACCCGTTGGAGAGACCATCGAAGCTCGTTGTGAAAGGGTGTTGAAGGTTGCTTGGAGTCATATGGGCCGGGACTGGAGTGTAACGCATCCGCTGTCATCATGGCCGGATAAGAAGAGGGAATGTCTCTGGCACTATTCCGTTGTCTTGTCTGGGGAACATTATTCTTCATTCATAGACATATGGGCTCACACCCGCTGCACGAACGTGTGGACCTTTGCGGGGTATTGTGCCGATCACGACGATGGAAGAACGGTAGCCCAGTTGTATCGGAAGCTCTTTGAACAATGTCCTTTCCACGAATACTTGACGGCCTACATGAATCGCACTGCGTACCTGTTGATGGAGAAATACCGCATATTTTCTCAATTGCCACATGTGGCAGTCCCTAGATACTTCAGTTTCGTCTTGGAACAAGGAGATCTGGACACCATTCCTTCTGTTTGGTTACTGAAGCAAAATCTCCTAATGGGCGATACCTGGCCAAGGGAGTTTGTGGGTGCAGACTACGGATTCAACAACTGCACGTCCGAGGATGAGAGAAGTGCGTTGGCGGACGCATACCTCGCTGCATTTCGCGCCCGCGAGTTTGACGAGATGGAGCTGGCTAGCGAGTTACGCAGAGGTCGAACCTTTGATTACGTGTCGAAATTCGTACCCATTTTGCGAGAAGGGGAGAAGATGTCTAGGCTGATGCGGCGGAATAACAGGTACCCATGGTTTCGTGCGTGTTTGGCCCTATCACTCGCTCCAGTAGTCTGTGACTTACTTAACCTTTGTATAGGAGCCGAAGGTCGTCTTTGGTACTGGATCTATCACCTTGGTTGGTTGATACACCCAGTGGGGTGGGGTCTGATAGGTTGGGGTGCGTCGCGGCTCGTGCGGTTCATTGCTCGGAGAACGATGGCTTGCGTAGGACCAAAGGTGCCGGCGATCGCTAGCACGATCTCAAATGTCAGTGATATTGATCCTTCGATGGAGTTGCCAAATTATTTTTACTTGATTTAACGTGTATTGTTGCTGTGATATGTACATACTTGGGCTCTGCATCAAAGCCAACCGTTTCTTTGGGTGGATTTTTTACCGTAACAGAGGACGTTATGTTGAGTCGACCTCGAACTTCCTCACGAATGTCAATTGTGAGCTAAGAGCTTCATATTTGTGCCGTACTGTGCTACTGACTGGCGGTCACACAGGCTACGGACCCTGTGTGGTGTGATGGGCGCGCGAGATCCGATTTCAAGACTCAGGCTCATTGGTGTCGACTTGGCTGGCGAAATAGATCTTACAAGCTACACCCATATCACCGTCTTCCCGTCACCTCAGAGATCCTCCAGGGACCTTGTCACTGCTTCAATGCGTTACGAGAACTTCCGAGAGAGCATCAAGTCATTAACGCCTTCGTGAATCTTTTATTTGGGCAAGATTGACTAACGTCAAGGAGTTAAGTTATCGTCGAGACGGACAGAGGCGTGGGGGTTTGCCTCCAATATCGGTTCGAACTCTTACATCGTATCGTGTCTTAGAGTATGGGTAACAGGCGTTTTTTCCGTTCTGGACGGCCGGGAAATACCTCTAGATGTTGCTTCCCGCTGTACCTCCATGGGACTCCAGAACTCGAGATTCACGCCTCGGCTGTTCGACGACTTAGTCTAATGAACATTCAGCGAGAAATCTGGGCCCGATATTAGTGGAGGATAGCCTATGTTAGCTGAACGACAAGCTGGACTGCGCACCTTATTGACCTGCCTACTTTTATTTCCTACTTCTTTCCGCCTCTTTGTCCCAGGAATTTCGTTACTTTGGATGGAGCTGGGAAACATTGGATCGAAAAGAGAGAGAGGAGATACTTGTGGGAGAGAGAGGCTAAAAGGTCTTGTGACCGTATTTGGTCACCGGTCAGGTTCACCTTAGGCAGCACTTGTGACAGGTGCCGAAACCCTAATTGGGGTGGTTCCTTGTACGTGAGAAATGGGCCTATCAGGCCTTCGCACGGACCGAACAAACCGCTGCTGTCACCAGGCTGTTGACCTCACCACCACCGTCGATGTGCTCGATGCCCACCACCAGATATATTTTCAGTCGCTATTCCTCGACACAATGCCCTACCGCTTACAGACAATATATTCACTCTTTTTATCCCTCTTCTACTCTCGATGGACGATACCCGATTCCCTTCGAAGCTCAACCCGAGCGATGCGATTGCTTATTGAATCGTCGCAGGCCCACCAAAAAAACGAAAGGAAAGTTTAGGGAGAGATACAAGACCTCCGGATAGGGAATCAATCAACCGGAAAGCAAAAGTAGCCATCGATGGCTTTCGCAATTGCTGGCAAGCCTCCGCATGCGGCACCGCGTATTACCATCCATACGACCGGGAAATTCTCCACTAAATCTGACGACAGCAACGCCGCCGGAGATTATCGCATTACCGGGGCATTCACCGACAAGCCCTAATCCACAATGAGTTCCAATAGTAGGTGCCATCAAGACGACTATCTAGTGATTTCAACAATGTATTTTCCCGAGCCCCCTTCAATTCGACGACCACCGCATCGCCTACCGATTTGAGAGGGGTTTGTTTTCGTTCCTCCTAGCGGTCACACAGCTCTTTCTGACATGTTTTTAGCCACTTCTTGTGCTCAAAAATCAATAGGGAAATATCCTTTAAGGAATGCCGATGCGTGTGTCGCCCCTCGATCAAAATCCATCGATGCTCTTTCTTCCCTAAGATCATTGATACCTATCTGTTGTTGATTGAAGCTCACAGAGGCCGACTGCAGAGCTAATAGCAGTATTTCAGAGCTGAGCATGTTCATAATTTGAAGCAAAACAACGGACACTGGTCGCATCGACATAGGCTCACCTCGTGCATCAGTAGGTACCGCATAATCCTGCCTCGCTACCATTTTTGTGAGTCATGTAATCGACCTGGTTTGGGGTTCAAAATCGGGTCTGATCTCACTATGACGGCCGCCTCCTGTCAGCTAAGTATTATCGTCGCACTTTCAGTCGAACATATTCGAGCCGGGGAGGTACGAGTTCGTGCTTATTACGCCTCCGGTTCATTTTGACTCAGGACTTTTAGTTTGACGCAGTTTCACCGGCAAATCTAGTTTTGAATGAGCACCTGTAAGTCGCTTATACTTCCTCTGCGCCTGATCCACCCAGGCGCCAGAATAAAACTCACTGGGCCTGCGTGCGGTACTATGTACATTCGTATCGGTATACAATGTGTAATCATACAGAAAATCTGCACCGTTGATTACAAGGCCACAACAAATCCAGCACTACAATCACCAAAGCCTATTTGTGAGGCCAACGCGCCGAGGATGTGCGGAGGAATATGTTCTGATGGCTCGGATAACCGGGGCCCGAATAGCCGGTGACTCTGTTCGAAAACATACATTGTATCATACTCCCCCAAGCGATACAGAGATCAGTTCTCAATGTTATATAGGTAGTTTTCTATATGTATACTCATGGACATTGATACTATATAGCTGGTTGAACTACTCAGATTCCTTAGTATTGAACAAAGGATGAATCACCCGGTTTCCTATAACACCTTTGTTCGCAGTCCCCGTTTGAGTGGTTGTTACGACCGCTTCAAAAAATCTCAAATAAATCTGGTGAATACCTTTTTATATTCAGAGAGTCTCTGCATCGTTATCTTAATGGAATTTTACGTTGGTGTGAGTCGAGAAAATAAGTGAGATTCGCGCAAGACCGCCAGAGACAACAAACCTCTACTTTCTCGGAAGTTTAACTCACCCAGGACTCCCTAGAAAGCCACCCCAAGCTTTATGAGGTCTACATACACGTTGAGTAAGCATATATTTTACTGTTACAATGTGTATTCAATGGTGGGTTCCAGTATAAAGTAGAAGTCCGGCTTCAGGACTGGTAAAATATCCGGCGGAGGAGACAACGACAAAGCATTGCATGCGGTCGAGGGCAAAAATCACTATCAGTATGAGCAGAATAGTTAGGCCCTCACTTACACAATGAGGGTGACAGTACATAAGTCCCTGCCGAACCTCTGAACCCAGGATTGGTAGGTTGTGAGTGCTTGAGCATCATAGGTTAGTTTCTCCACCATTGAGCTGTGATTACTATATTTCAAGCAGTTCACGCTATGCAGGCTCCTGGTAATAAGCTGGTCGCTGTATATAAACATTCACTCACTGAGACAAAATACCGTGTTGAGTACATAGGTGCGGAGCCCTAGACATCCACAAGTTGAGACCTGCTCAGCTGTGTTGTCCATGTAGTGAACTGACATGCGGCGAGAAGCTTGACGAATAGAGCTCAAAGATATCGAGCCAAATGTATGAGGATGAGGCATATGGACCTAAAAGTGAAGAAGATGATGCAGTTCAACAGTTCTGCAGTGTGCACTTATCCTAGCTTCACAAGAGTGGCGGTATTCTCGAATCTCAAGATCTTCATGACTCGCCTAGTAGGTGCTACGACCATCCTTACCCCTGCAACGGCTTCCATCTTGGTTCCTTCAACCTGTAGGCCCTATTGTTGATTTCCGGAAGCTTTGGAGGAGGCATTAATCGAAGTGGGTGCACGGATCCCCAATTCCAACGAGCAGAGAGGGATATCGAGAAAGCACGAAGGGGGCAAGAGCTTCATATACTCAAAGCCCCATCTATAAGATATCAGCAAGTTTGTTGGAGACGCCGACACATCCGTCCTCAACAATAGGGACATCTGTTGGTCGCGGGGGTGTGCACGATGATCGAGTCTCCGATTTTGGTAAGACGTGACGAGGCGATGGAGAGCTTAATATACTCTAGCCTGAAGTTGGGGGATATTTGATAGTTTTTCGAAGACAACGACGTACCCTCGACTGTTGTCGAGGGCATCGACGGTGTGGAGACAAAATAGACAGGTCGCGTGATCGAACCAATTGCCCAGGTTGTTTGTGCCGGCGAGAGCGGGGAGATGTCTAGAAAAAGTAGATTTATTGACTGCGAGCAGTAGGATCAGGTTCGAGAGGGAGGGACTGAAAATATCCCGGGGGGATGGGCATTGAGCACATCGGCGGCGGTGGTGAGATCAACAGCCTGGTGACAGCAGCGGTTTGTTCGGTCCGTGCGAAGGCCTGATAGGCCCATTTCTCACGTACAAGGAACCACCCCAAATAGGGTTTCGGCACCTGTCACAAGTGCTGCCTAAGGTGGTCAGGTTCGGTCTCCACTGGCACCCAGCCTACGTTACGTAGTACGTACTACGACCTCGTGGATAGGATGGTCTCGGAGACAAGGCCCTGGTCCCAATAGAGGGATGATAGAGGCGCAGTGGGAGGCAATGGATCGTATGGTGACAAGAACGGGACAAGGTCCGTTCGAACAATGGATCACTCATGAGGGGTAAGTTCGATTAACGGTTAAGATCGTTTTCCATTCGGTATTTAACGAATATTGGTGTGCTCGATACATGAACCTACGCTAGTAGAGTACATGGTCTATGTATAGAGTGTATACTGAGGTGAGGTAAGACCATGAATCCGTTAAACCGTTACACCAACGTTGATAAGCAAAGGTTTAACGAGGCAAGAGATGACGAACGGAACGGTTGAACAGAGAAAACGTAAATGTAAAGCTAAACAACGGTCAAGAGACATTAAGAATCGAAGCAGTATCGTACAGAGAGGGTAAGTGTTGAACGGTTATAAGCGGAACCGAGGCGGGAGGGTAATGGGGTGGAGACCGAGAAACCGAAGAAAGGAGAGATGGACAAAGCGTTAAAACGTTACATGGATGACCAAATAACGAGACAGAAGGGAAGGCAAAAGAAAGAGGGGTGGTTAAACGGACAGAGTGTTAAACCGTCAAACGGCTGAGCAAACAACAAGACAGAACAGGAAAAGAATGAAACGTAGAGTTGAAGATTAGACCGGCACGGCACGCCTCAACCGTTGAACGGTCAAACATCCAGAGTGTGACGAAACCCCCTCGTTGAACGGTTCAACCTGCGACATTGCGAGCCAGTCAAGTTGAACCGATCAAAGGGTTCGTCGAGCGTTAATCATTGCTTCTTCAGAACCTTGCCGCTGCGGGTCGATTTCTCGAAGACCTCAGGCTCCTTCTCCAGAGTGCCCTTCTTGTTCGCCGCCTCCACCACATTATCCCAGAACTTGCCGGCCTTGGCCGGCCTGCCCGCAATGTGTCGTCGCCTACAGTTCGAATCAACAGAAAGGAAACCAGGTCCGTTGAATTGCAAACTCACTGAGTGCCCGAGGCTGTGGTTGCGATATCGACACCCCCGTTGGGCTGTGTGACTTTCCTGGAGACAAGTCATCAGCGATCCGTTGAACGTGACACGTGAAGGTACTCACCGCTTCTTCCCGCCACTACTGGGACCTGCTTCCTCAATGTTGTTCAGATCTACACCTTCAACCACTCGTTTCCTCCTTCCCAAAGTAAGATTGGTGAGCAACTGAAAGTAAACACCACTGAGCAACGACTTACTTTTGGGAGGTGTTCTCTTCACTTTTCCCTTCGCCATTGCTCCGCTGCGGCTGTTCTCCACTGGCTCCCTTCTTCAGAGCCCCCTTCCGAGCGTTGCCACTCGACTTCGTCTTTGGGCCACCGTTCACGGCAGTGGTCTTTTTACGTTTCCCCCCTATCGCTGGCCGATCTATATCGGCAGTCACACTGGTAATCGGTCAGTAATGTTAGCAGAAAGTATAGAGTGGAAGTACTCACGAATCATGCTGAGGTTCGTTGGGTGTTGCTTCCTGATCGGCTGTTGGTAAAGGTTGAGGAATACGGGAAGATGCTGCCGCATTCGGGGTAAGCGGGTTTGTAGGGTCGTCGTCCGTTGCCATCGGGTCCACCAGCCGAGCTGTGAACATCTCATCGCCCACGTCAATGGCCTTGTCCGGATCACCAAGTAACGGCAGTGACAAGATTGCAGTTGCGCTATGGTCCAGTGCCTTGGCAGGTTCGAGAGGCAAGTTCTCGACAGCGAGAGATCCATGAAAACGGAATGGGGATGATAGGTCGTGTAACTCTTCAGCGAGGGTGATAGCCTTCGAAGTTCTGACTTTCGTGTCCCTCAGGTCATAGAGGCGAAGGCTGAGTATTGTGGTGTCGTAAAACTTGTCTGGCGATTCGGCGATCTCAGTCCAAGGTAGGTCTGCTTTGTGTTGCTTTTCTGTAGCTACCATTAGTACCTGAGCCAATGTGTCTTGGACAGATTGCAAATAACATACCAAATACGAGCTTGAAGAAGCGCTGGACATACAGGGCGATGGCCGCCGGGGGAGTCTGCGCCATGTCAATGGCGGGGAAGAGCAGGTTCCCATCGTCATCCTCGACAAAGATAGAAGGATCAAATTCCCCTTGACCATCTTTTGCGTCGCCGTTGTTCGAGGCTTGAGATGGTAACACTGACTTGGCCCATTTGTCGAAGGTATTCTGAAACACCTTTTCTGCTTCCTCCTCGCAATCCTTAAAGTTCTTGCCCGGTCTCCAAGTCTTCACAAACTCGGAGTCGCTCGAGCCAGCCTCCACCCTAGAAGGACCGCATTCAATAACCAGTGACATTGCGAAAGATAGGATGACTTACATCGACGTTTTGACGTGTCCCTTAGAGTTGCGGGTTGAGAGGACCATGAATGCCTGAAAGGGACCGACATGTCCAGACACCGCGACAGCCTTCATGAACATTTGCATTAGCGTCGGGAGTTCCTCTTGATTCCTGAGATAAAATGTTTCAGCAGAGGTATAGAAAAGGTGAGGTCAAACGTTGACTCACTGGTCCAGGTTGTACCGAAGATCTGCCTTCCTCTGCCATTTGTCATGATCTGCTTTCTGCCACATCTGCGATTCGGCCACAGAGTATCGTGCCGTTTGGTGCGTGTTGACCAGCTTCTCCGCCTCTTCCAGTATGGAGTCCTTCATCTCCTCTCTGAAGAGCTGGCGGGGCTTGACGTCGGATGAGAAACCAATGAGCTTGTTGAGTGCCTTCTGAGCATCCTCCCGAGTGAGCGCGTTCGTCTGCTTGATGAACTTGTGGATTCGCTGGTTCGTGAACCAACGCACACATCGCTAAAGACAGCATGTCAAATCTACTGCGATCACGAAAGACCTAGCGGCTTACCCTGAAGTCCTCCGTTCTCTGGCTCGGATCAAGTTTCTTGCACTTATCCCAAGGCGCGATTCCCTTTTTGATGAGTGCCAAGATCTCGTTCGTCTTGTCGTTCTTATAATCGGCGATGGCAGGTATCCGTTTGGTCTGTTTCGCATCGGGGTTGACCTTCTCACAGAACTGCTTCCACTCCTCATAGTAATGGTCCGCGAGAATGGCCGTGTAGGAACAGTCGAAGCCGTCTTCTGCATAATCTGTGTCGGTCATTGGTGGTTCGGTTGGTGGCACAGCGGGGATCGCCGTTTGGGCAGCTGTTGCCAGTTTTGATGATTTCTTTGCGGACTTGGCCATTGAGAGGAAGGGAGATTAGGTTGCTGTGGGCGATGTCAAAGATAGTGGTCAGTGTAGGAATAAGAGAACGAGACAAAGGTGTTACTGACTTGGAAGGTGGATCGTGTGAATGCCACACGAAAGTTCTTATTCCGTATGGACAATACACTGGTATGCCACATCTTCCGTTCTCCACTGGTCGCCACAAGAGTGACACTCAGACCTGACTGGCCGGATCTTTAACCCCAATAGGGACGTGCTTTGGCCTTTGCACTGTTGTTCTCCGTCAGTGAAAAGATCAAGACCCTCACTCGCTTTGTCCAACTCACCATGCCTCAGCATTTCGAAGACAACTGCACCGAGTCGAGCTGTCTGTGCCTGTTCGCAGCTTGGTACCTTCCAACCGACAATCCATTTGAAAAACCCCGTACCCACCCTTGGTTCCGTGATCGTGATGTCAACCACGCAGCCATGTTGCGACTTGTCATTTTGATCGCACCCGAGGTGCTCGGATGCATCGACTGTCCCGAGCTCCCAGGTCGACCCCATATCCTCAAGATTGTTGCAACGGACGACGCCATTCGCCTAGAACGGGCACATCGGGTGAGATACACGGAGACTATATTGCATGATCGATCTTTTACTTACCTTTATTTGAAGGGTCGATGCAGTTGTGCTCAAACCATGTTCAAGTTAGAGGGTGAATATTTCCGTTGTGTCTCGTCTGCGATGGAGAGGTGGTGGTCAAGCCGCGAAAGTGGGTTTCCCAGTCATCCTACTGCGTGAAAATCACTGACAGGGCATTTAGTTGATGGCATTTCTCCCAAGAACAACTGGTGTACCACTGCGGCTATGAGTCGCTACCAGCGTCGCCTCTTGAACCGCGGGATCACGACCAATAGGATAATGACCCCGGGGAGACCACCACTTTGTGGTCGTGGTCAGGAGATCACCATCTCGTGGTGAGCGGCGAGTAGGCCTTGATCATAATTGTACTACTGGTTGTTTGTTATTTCTGAACACATTTACTCGGGAGATGAACGTACGTGCACTCGGAAATCTGAATGAGCCTGTAGTATGATGCCTCTTGTGGCATCTGTTTTGCTTTGATCCGTTGTTTCTGTTGTGATACTGTTCCCTCCCGGTTTCGATGCCACCGAACAGGTCCAAGCTAAATCCACGTGAATAAAAAAGACAAGACTCAATACCATCCACCTCACGCACCCCATCGCCAATATGCTTCTCAACTTGTTTTTGTGATGGTAACTATCCTCTCCTGGTCTCGCAACACCAAAAGCACCGATCCAAAGAAGGCACTCCTCTTCAAAGAGGCCTACCCCGATGCCAATCTGAGGACTGGGGCCGGCCTGCCATCCGGTACCTGTACCCCCTGCCCAAGCAGGAGAACCCACAGCCTCAACATCGCGGTCCGCACGTCGCTTGGCTACAAGGAGAAAGTGGGGACGCTGAGCTATTTCGTGAGTTTCATTGTGCCTTCAGTTATGATTGTTGAGACCAACCTTTCCACAGTGCCGAGACTGCCAGGCCGATAGAGGAAACGTTTGGTATGGCTCTCGTTTTCCCTTCGCCCGAGCTGAAGAGCTCGCTGCTCTTGTTGACTCGTGGGATGCCAACCACCGTCACGAGAAGGCTCTCGAAAGGGCCGACGACCAGGCACACCAGAAAGAGATCAAAGCTGCAATGAAGGCGTCAGGCAAAGAATTTCGCGATCAACAGCGGGAGGAGATCAAGGCGATCAAGGACGCGGAGAATGTGAGGAAGAAAGCAGAAGCTGCGCAGAAGCGGAAAGATGCAGCGGCAGCAAAGAAGAAGGGCAACAATGCACCGAAATCGAAGAAGCCGGCAGGTAATGGAGTCATGAAAGGGAAGATGCTCGAGATGCAATCCTGTGAGTGATCTTCCATCAGTAGTTTAGACTAACTGTTGACGTGTCGTTCCAGCGCCGATTATCTCTTCGACCCCCGAATTCATCAAACCAGCCTTGCCAAGGAGTGCGCCGGCCACCACATCTCGAGCCTCAAGGATCACAGGTCTCGATTTCGGGAACACTGGATTCGACACAGATTCCGACTCCGATCTCCCTGAACTGGCTGATACATTGTGGCCGTTCCGGAAGGGGTCTTCCACCGACTCTACGCCAGTGGGATCAACATTGGTCGTGAGCCTCGAAAAATCTGGAGGGCGAAAGAAGAAGCGTGGTAAGGAAGACGAGGGGTCAAGTTCGAAGTTCTCTACGCCATCGAAGCGCCCCAAGTTGTGCTTGGAGTTTGACGGCGACGATGTTTTTGAGTACAACCTACCGGATAGTCCAGCCGATGGACCATCTGTTGTACTGCGAGTAGGCGACGCAGAGAGGGACAGGGATTTCTGCGATCTCCTTCGAATGTAGTTTCACCGAATTGGACTTGTATACCTTTGTTTCTCTGCAAATCTTAATCAGTATAAAAGACATGTATTTCAAGCTGGGAGAGACGTACCTCTGAGGCGATCAACACCGCAAAGACTCACGCGAAGCGTCACACACCGGAATTGAGGAAAGTGGTTGCTATAGTGAACTAAAGATACACGGGATCTACTGCTATACAAATGGGGGCAATGAGTGGCAATAAAACAACAGCGGCGTGACGAATCAATGAACTAAGACAGGATGTAGGGTACTGAAGCTTCGCGTCCAAAGACAGACAAGAACGATGACGTATAAAAAGAAGCTAGAGCCCTTTCCACACGCTCAGATGTGACAAGAAAATTGTGCGCCTCGCGCTTCGGAAAGCTATCAAGTAGCTCCAAAGGCTTATCCCCTCTCCATGTCGACATGATTTTGTGAAGGCGGGTGAGATAGGGGATTCTCGCCTGCAGCGATTCACTCCCCAAACCCTCTGTCCCGTTCACCCAGTCTGCACGACCCTGCCAACAACCATCGAGAAGGTTTTGACGGTCCCATTTCACAAGATTGCTCTCGTCAAGAACACCATCAAGTGCCACGAGCTCTTGTCGAAAATTCAACTCGTTCAATTCCCATGTAATCTGCTGCACGATACGGGTCTCCGGGAGCTGCTTGGGGGATAGTGACCGTCCTTTCCACTTCGCTTTGATCAACGGCAATTCATCATACTTCAGCGAAAGCCGATTCTCCGTAAGGAAGTCCTTCAGTAAGGTAAGCATCGACTCGTATTGTTTGCCACTCCTCGTATCTGAAACTTGCTTCGTATCTCCACCGGAGATGTTGAGAAAGCTCCACCAATCCTTGGTAGAGAGACAAGGGGCCCCCCTCGTAGCACGAAAGATGGTGACCTCGCGAACCTTCAGCCAGTTACGAAGTAGGGCTAGCTTGATCTCATCGTTCTCCGGGGCAACAAGAAGTCGGGCCGGAGGAAGGAAGTAACCACGGCTGTGGCCGGGAGGAGGAGGTGTCGAGAGATTGTGATGCGAGAGGGCATGGAGTGCATTAGCCCATGCTGGTACTGAGGGCGGAAGGAGTGGACTTGAAAACACGAATGGGTTTGTCGGGCCCCCTTTGTTGCGTGGGGATTTTGAGGCGTCTGTGGGATTGCTGGTTAGTTACGTCACGTAAAGCAAAGCAAAGCGATAAGATACTTACAAGGTTTTGATCGACCTGCACTGGACCTTGTTTTGTCAGAGAAGGCGCTAAAAGGGCATAGTGGCACCGCACGATGGTTTGTGTGAATCACGGAAGTGGAGCTGCGCGGTGTATCCAAACCAATGAGACATGGGTATTGGAATAAGGAGCGAATGAAATTGCCCATGGCCATGTAGCGTTCGGGCTTTGCGGCAAGCTGATTGTAAATAATCCGGTGGGGGGGAGACGCGTCAGAGGTGTCCAGAACACCGCCGAAGCGAAGAGCAAGCTTGAATGAGTTTGTATCATGTATGAAATTGACCACCTTGTCGATACGAACTTCGGGGGTGTTCGAGAGGCGGCGAATATACCAAACAGGTATACCTGCATGGTAGAGAGAGTCCAATGCGTCGTAGTCCTCGGTAAAAGCACCCATAATGGCAAGGTTGGCACCGGGGGCGTCCCCGCGGTCCTTCCCCATGAACTTGGTACGATAGGTGCTGACCCACTCGAATCGTGCTAGCAATTCCAGGACCTGACGCTGAGCGCAGGCAAACCGCAAGAAAGTTTCGTTCAGCGAGGCTGGGGCGTCAAGGTGATCGAGAAGACGTTTCAAGTGAATTGATCCTTCCCCGACGATACCGTCGTTGTTGTGGGCTTCGGGAGGAAATTTCGCCAGGACATCACGGCACAAGGATGCGAAACTCGTCCTGATTCGCGTATCCAAGCGTCCCAGCCCACTACAAGAAGGACATTCCACAAAATCTTTGTGTTCTGGTATCAACCACGCTGTTTCGAGTGGAAGATCGTCGACAACATCCGTCTTGACCCTGATAACAGCGAGATGGGCATGCATCCGATTGAAAGGCTGGGGATAATGTAACAGGTCGTCTGGTCCAAAGTGATTGTCACGCCGCAACTGGACTCGACAAAGATCAGTTGGAGGTTTGTACAGCATGAGCATATTGGGGGAAGTGACGAGTACGTCGTTCGATAGTGCATTTCCAACGAGGCCGTCAAGACATCTGATCGCTAGAAACCACCAAATGTGAGTATCACGCGTTAGAATGATACGATACGTACATACGAGCTCCTGAATTTGCATATTTGGTCAAGAGGGAGGGATTCCGAATCACATTGGCAGAGGTGAGCCGGACGTCTTGGGGCTCTGAACTGGTCTTTCGGAGGGAGTCAGTGCATGTTATGTGAAAGATGAATGGTAACTTACTTGCGACATAGGTATTCGTGTCCACCAAGACTTGGAAAAGAATAAGTTGAGGAGTGGTCCGCGAAGTAACCGGAAAAACCTGGTTACGGAGGCATCCAATCAGCACCCAACTGAAAGGAAAATCGTCAACTGCCAGTACAAGACTGTCAGCTTCAAGTCCAGGGAGTGAGCGAGGGAGGATGTCGATAGCGATGGCGGCGGTAGGTAGTGATTGAGGGAGAAGGAGGGAATATAGAGTCATGGCCAGATGTAACGCCCAAAGGGGGAGGTTATTTGTACACAAGCCACGTACAAAGAGAGGAAGAAAACAAGCGTCATTTATTTGTGCATCAGCCGTGTACAAACAGCTTCCGGCCCTGCCGTACTTCTCCCTCAACCACCACGACGACTTCCTCCCTCTCCCTCTCCATCGATCGCTGCTGGCGTCGATGATACCTTTTTCTCCCTTACTCTCTGCACACCTCACTAACAGTCTTGCGCTGTTGGTGATAATGTTTTGGTCTTGCGCCAATTCATCTACGTTGACGCCTCTAATTTTGCGTTATTGGCCCACATCTACAACGTAGCGCAAGGTCAAGACCGTCAAGACCAGATTTCCAAGGCATTTGGCTCGCATACTCTATTCCGATGTCGAGGTCCCCTCACCTAGTTTACGACACCGATTTACTTGCTCAAGCAAATCAATATATATTCTTCAGGGCAACCATCTCCGGATCGACAATAGTCGTTCAGTTTTGGTGGATCATGTGGTGCTGGCGTTAGGTACGTCTTGCTGACTCGGGCAAACCTTTTCATTCTGATCATACTCCCAAGGATCGTGAGCGTACATCCGTCGCTCAAAAGATATACTCGAGTCGGCCCATGACGGATACCCCGACCCTGGTGGATGAAACTCATGGGCTCATGAAGACTGCTGGTGACGAGGACGGTGGTGGACAGGTGTCGCGTGATATTCGCGACTGGCTCGACCCCACAAGTGCGTATGGTGCCTCTTCTCGTTCTGGTGACTTTTTTTCGTGACTAACGCTTCATGCCCCAGACTGTCTTGTCGAATCATTGTCTTATTGTCCGGGTGGATTGGGTGCCACTGGTCTTGGGATCGCGGTATTGATTCCGCTAATCGTGTTGTGTTGTTGTAAAGCCACATACGCTTTGGCCTGCGTGTGCCGTATAAATTTCACTGCAAGAAGGTGAGTTCACCATCAGTTCCACCGCCCGCTTTGTCGTTCTAACCGTAATTGGCGCATCCCAGTCCTCCTACGCCCACCATGTGTTACCTTCCCCCTCGTCAACATAACGAATCCACTTTATCATTTGCCGTGCGTGCCATTACTCCATTCCGTTATGTTTCGGAGGCACAATTCAAGGAGACTCGGCGCTGTCCACGGGGAGCACAACCTCACATCATACACGTTCAAGATGACATTACGCGTTCCGCTACGCTCGGGGACCAGTTCTTCACTGTGAGTGTTTGTTGCCTTCTCTGGTATCCGCTTTTTGACATCAATTCTCCAGTGTCCAACCAAGGCCTGCACCAATGGCGTACTGCATGTGGACATTCTCCTGGCGGACGAGCGGGATTTCGTCATGTCCCTTTACAAGGCCTTTTGAGCGTTTGCCCTAGCTCAGGAACATCACCGCGAGACGATCCAGTTGGACAACTCATCTCGTCCTACCGCCGGACACGATGAAAACGGTTGCTTCATGTTTTGGATGTCCCATATGCTATACCTCTATCGCAAAGAGCAATTCGAAGAGGCGTATTCGTGTAAGTTACTCGGTCATCTCGCCAACGCTCAGTACTCAAGTCAATCCTAGATACAAAAGACCAGTTCAACTGGTACTTTCAGCGTCGAATGGCAGGTCTGTACCATTTCATTCATGAGTTCGATATTGAACTGAGGAATATTGACGCAGTGCCAGCATCCGAAGAAGACCGCCGTATTTTGGATGCCGGTAAGTTTCACATCACTGTGTGTTTGATTGGCCTGACTCAGTGCGTTTGCCTTTGGCAGCTCTATCCTTGCCGCCACTGCCCCAACCTCGTGCCCATTCTGGGAATGAATATCTTTCAGAGGCCGAGGTGGAGGGAAGCCCGGCCTATGCAGGGATACCCCCGCGACACAAACACTCTTGGACAGACCTTTCCCAAGGTTCTGCAGTCGGAGAGGCCGAGGAGCGGGAGAAAGGGTTTTCCGCCAAACGTCAACAACGGTATGTGATTGCTACTATACATACAGGTGAACTTCGTACTCATGTTCATTCACTTAGCCCGTCGTGACCCCCAGGGGCCAGCCACACCGTCTAGTTCATCAGCGGCGGGTCCTTCCACTCGGCCACGCAATGGGAGCATTGCTACGCCCTCAGGCTCGGCCATCACGACGCCTACTCGCGCAACTCGTTCCTCGACTCGTGCTCGGATCTCCACAGGCTCTCAGCTCTCTACGCGGGAGGGAGCATCAAAAAAAGAAGGAAAGTCAGTATGCATTGAGATATCGGACGACGAATAGATGTCATGGTGGCCCCTTTCGCACATATGTTCTTGAATGTTATCCCTGCTTCACTCCTACCACTATTAATTACTTTTATCTATATCGACTTATAATCGCCTCGCTTTCTGCGTATATAATCTTCAACCATTGCCCGACCTACGTTCTGATACGCATCTTTCAATCTCCCTTTGTACACTCAGAACGCCTTCGCCCAAATTGACTATATGTTGTTATTGGTCGAGAATATTCGGTACTCGCTTTGATATCTTGAAGCTGCTGAAAGCGCGGAGGTTAGCCCCAGTATCTTGAATGGACTCAATGGACTGGCCTTATTTGGTCACTGTCCAAACCCTTGTTCTGGTCATATCGAGGTCCGGTCGCATTGCAACCGAGACATTGTGCTCAGACCTACATGCCCCACCGATGTTTCCTCTTCCGGTACGTGTCTCTGCCACAATGAGCCGGTTTGTTTGCTCACGCTCCTTTCTTCACCCCCCATCATCTCCATCGCTGTACGCCGTTGCTCGCCCTTTCGGCAATGTTCAAAATCAAATCCAACCACACCAAGCAAGGTAGAGAACAAGCCCCAGCGCTCAAGAGGGCTAACAAGGATGTCTACATGCCACCGTTGAAGCGAGTTCGTCTCGCCGTCAAACCTTCGGAAGCGTTGACTTCAGGGACGGTTCTCGATGCTCCTCCTATCACCGAGTCTGTCTTCGAACCAGGATCGGATTACATCACAGAGCAAACGGCTGCGGAAGCAGAGGAAGAGGAAGAAACCCTAGATGCAGAGGTCAGTATGCTGAATGCTCTCAGCGTGAGATTGCCACTTACAGTTGACAATAGGAAACTGCCCTCCTGAATCAATTTATGGCAACCAATCCTCGTTTGGTATCTCTCATTCTCGAAGGCAAAGCCCACCCCAGCATCGACACAGAGTGCTCCTGTGGCTCCGGTCGACGACGGCGCTACGCCTGTCATGACTGTCTACAGTATGAACCATCCTGCGAAGAGTGCTGGATCTCACGGCACCAGACCAACCCCTTACACTGGGTCCTTCAGTGGCAAGCTGAGGGTTTTTACCGCCGCTTGGACATGGCTAACCTTCAGGGAGGAACGCACTCACTTCAGTTCGGTCACCCTGGCGGCACATGTCCCAGTCCAGACATCCCTCAAACCATGACGATTATTCATACAAATGGCATTCATGGCACTCGAGTGCGGATGTGCTTCTGCAGCGGTCGCCCGGACCCGGTGCAACAGTCCATGGAGGCTTGGCTCCTCCCAGCAACACTCCAAGCTCCGAAAACCTTCTTCACTTTCCAAGTACTCGACGAGTTCCTCTATCACCACCTCGTATCTGGACGGTCAGCCTTTCAGTACCTGGCCGGTCTCCGACACCTTACAGACGGTGCTTTCACCTCGACCGTTCAGGTAAGCTGAAGCTTGGTATTAATGGAGTGTCTCACAAAGCTGACGTCTAATCTCTTCCAGGACCCATACAAGCAATTTCGGCGTCCAACCCGAATATGGCGAACTCTCTGTGCAGACAAATGGTCCGGCAAAGCTTTCAACTTGGGGCAGTTTTTCCCTCATCGGAAGCCAGACAACATTGTAGTATTGTGTCCTTGTTGTCCAGAAGATGGCATCAACACAGAGGAAGGATGGGAGCGGACCCCGGAGGAGCTGAGGTGAGGTTTTAACGTACTCGTTCGTGCGTTTACTCAAGCGTTGTGGCTATCCCAATCAGACACCTCGTTCAGCGACAGCTCACCGCCGACGGGAACTTCCACCTCAACCGATACAAGAAAACCTCGAAGGATGAGAAAGGCGATGACATCTCATTGCTTAGTGATCGTGTCAATGGTTACTTTCCGACCAAAGAGAGTATGGAGAAGCACCTTGCTATTGCCCCGAAAACTACAGAGGTCCGCATTCTTCTCTCAGCGTGTCCACAGTCGGTTGACCCTCTGCATTACAGAAATCGACTTGCAACTACCTCAAGGTTGTCAATAATCAGGACAAGAAGAAATTCAAGAACATGAGCGTGACGGGTATCGTTGGAGTTCAATGCTCGCACGTATTCATGTTGTCTGCTGTTGACCTCACAGCAGGTGAAGGGTGTGTACAGAGTGTCGTATCCTATCGATACATTTCAGCTTATTCACATTGTTCAGGTTCACGTACACTGACAAGGCCATTGATCATGCGTTCTCCCACACACGCCATGGATGGGACCACTCACACTACAGCAGTTGTGATGACTGCCTTGCATACGACTGCAACTGCCAATACTGCGTCAACATGCGCCCTTGTTTTGAAAAGACATGCCCCGAACTGCTCCATCTTGTCAAGCGTCTCCGGTTTACGATAGGACCCATGCATCTTCCTGATCACAAGGATGAATGTATGTTCCTTTTCTCAGTGGCGTACATGATATGTATCAGACAATTCAACGGTGACAGCGGCAAGCAAGTTTGGGCGTCACTGAACGCATTTGGGCCAGCGACTCGACAGATGAACAACGGTCATCGACACGACGTTATATCCAGCTGGTTCATGTTTTGGAATTGGTCCAAAGTCATCGGCATGGCCCGAAGGCTGTCGATCGACATAGTCAATGCACGGGAGCAGCTCAAGGTTTGCCGAGCTACTTTTGTGTCGCTTTTGGTCCTATACTCGGCACAGTTACCTGGATGGAGAGGGTTGGAAGAGGGATACGAGAAGCAGAAAGCAACACCGGGCCAAGCACCACTTCCCAGTCTATATCGGCACAATGTCACCTCCAGTTAGTAACTCATCGGCAGTATTTCCTATAGCCGGTTACTCACGTACTTTGCGCTGCTCAGTCCCTTCCAGGACTGCCATCTATCGACGAATTCTTACAAAGGAGGACAAAACCGACACCGAACCTACCAAACGTTCCATTGAAGCCGCTTTCTTGATTGAGGCAATGAATATTCAGCATGCACAGTAAGTCCTCACGATCAATTCTACCATGTCATTCGAAAGCGAGAACTAATGCTGTATTAGGCAAAGAATTCTGGGCAAGCTCACCTTGAACCAAACAGAAACCGTGAAGCGAGATCTTGACGCGAGGCGGGAACGGCTGAAGACAAGAATGAAGTCGTTGAGGCAGCTTCAGGGCGTTGTCATGCCCAAGGTGGAAGTCGACGTTGTTGCACAGCCCGCTTGCGAGATCGAGAAGGAACAGATCTTTGTGCCTTTAGAATACACCGAAGACCAACGTACGGCCAAAGGGCTTGAAAGCTTGGCAGAGCTGGAGAGGACACTACGGGAGGGAGAACTGTATGATGCGGTAGAGGAGGTTCGTCAGGCATCGAAGAATCAGTCAATCGTCAGGGATCAGAAAAGCAAGAACGATCGTGGAACTCAGGCCAACACTCGTTCATTGTTACAACTAAAAACGATCTATGTTGACCTGCAGTGCTGCATCAATGACTACAACAGTGCACGACGCGCACTACAGGGACTTGGACATGGTGATGGCCTTCCGGAGATGAAGGAAGAAGATACTTATCGCAAATCAACAACCCATAAGCGAGCGCTCGGGGACTCGCGGAGGACAGATGGTCAACTTTATACGCTGAACCTTATGCTGTCGGCGGGTATGGAAGAGCATACAACCGCGAAAGGCCCATCGGTCAAGCAGCATGCAACAGGGACACAGGTGGTTCGCAGGAAGCGACGTGAGTAAATTCCTTTTGTTGTAAGCGGGTCAAGTGGTCTGAGGTTGCTTGCAGGTTCGAAGAAGAAGAAGAAGACCAAGAAGCGAGCATCAGACAAGACTCCCAAGGAGGATGGATGGATTTGGCAACCTAAGGTCTTATTCACAAGGATCGATCTGTCGACCAAGAACCAGTTAGCGTATGACAAGGAGGGTAAGTCTACTTCGAAATCTTCTTCAGAAAGCACCAGACTGACTCGGGGATTTAAGGGAGCGTGTTCAGTGGTTCCGCGCTCGAGCAGAGCGAGACAGATGGCTGGAACATGTGGAAAAACTCGAAGCAGATTTTCGAAATTGTATCCGTCACTTCACGAAGATGAAGGTTGTCTGGGACACAGCTGCCGGTTCGGGCGAAACTTTCGGACACCAAGCCTATGCTCGACGCCAAGCCCGTATGTTCGAGAGGCTGGAAACAGATGCAGTGACATTATTTCAGGGTCTTGGTCTTGAGCTGGAGCTTCCTCCAGGCGAGATTCTTGCAGATCGTGTGGCCCGAGACTGTCAGAAGATGCGAGCGGTGGACGACAGCTCCATCAGGAAACTTCTAGAGGACGCAGAGGCCGAACAGAAACGTTTGAGGGAGGCTCGTGGGGACATCGAGGATGAAGGCGACGAGGGAGAAGGCAATGCGATTAAAGCCGATGACGAAGCCAAGTGGAGCGATGAGGAGGAAAGTGAAAGCGATGAGAGCGATGCTGATTCAGGGGGCAAAGATAACGGGGTTGCCAGCGACGAGGAGATTGCTGACATCCCCTCATCGGAGCACGGCCGTGGTCAGAGTCGAGGTCGTGGTAGAGGCAGAGGGCGAGGTAGAGGCAGGGGCAGAGGCGCGGGTCCAGATCAAGGCCAAGGAGTGGGTGCCGGCGGCGAGGTCATTGTTGACATCGTCACATCAAGGCGTGGGTGTAGTCGTGGTCGAGGTAGGGGTAGGGGTAGAGGTGTTAACGGTTAAACCATCACACCGTTAAACGGTTCGTTGAACTGGTCGTTAAACCATCAGTCAAGCTACTTAGTTAAACCATCTCTGGGACCCGACGTTTTTAATGGTTTATCAAACGGACTCACTTCAATACCAGTACTACATTTATACTACCCACAGTTGGCTATCACTTTACTCCACATGGTTCTTAAAGCTACAAATAATGAAGGGCTAACCATCCGAACGGTTTAACGAAGTTACCCCTCGTGACTGTGCGATGGTTCAATCAAAGCTCAGCTTATTTTACATGGTGATGGCTCTTGGACGACCAACAGACAGCCCAAGCCCAAATTGGGTTGTCATTCTCATGAGGCCATTCATCTAGGGACTAGATCTGGTGGATATAAAGTTTAATGATGCCGCCCCGGATCCTTGAGCGTTTCAATCTCGCCTTCCCGCCGAATTTGCAGGTGTTCAAGTGACAGTTCGTATCATCGAGTAAAACTCGAGGATTAACGGAGGGAGCCGCTTCCGCAGGGCGGCTATCAGCGCAGCCGACAAAAATTGCGGTTGAATAACTGTGGGTGTTTCGTCACAGTGTCCACAGCCTCTCTGTTACTGAGTTCCTCTGCCGACGGCTTGGCGAGAGGGGAGTCCGTCTCCGTTCTCGCTGCAGTGATACTCCAGGATGGACTGTCATCTCTCCAAGCAAAGCCACAACGATAGCGAGGTAAGAACGTGCCATCATAAGTCATATATTCGGTCTGATCTCCCGCATCGCTAGGATACATAGCACCATCGAACGGACAGCTGTCAGAGGACAACAAAGCACTCATGCTGAAAGGTGAGACAAGGCCACCACAAACCTCTGAAGAGACCTCGGCCATGGACCGGAGATCGTTGTCAGGGTCAAGGTAGGTATCCACCCCAGCCATGGACCGAGGGCCAATATCGTCGTTCATACCAACACCCTGAGAGGGATTAGTTGGACTTTGGACATTTCTTGTCTTTCTTGCAGTGTTCACTCGAACCGCATTCACTGCATTTGTGCTGTCGTCCCCAGGGACACTGTTGTTGAGTGCAGGTACCCTTGTTCCAATTTCTACAAACTTCGTTCGGCGATGAAGAGATTCGTTGTGCAAGAGGCTTGGAGGTGTTTCGACGTTGGGCTCGCTTGAAGTTCGCACTGGCATCGGTGAGGAACGAATCTTTGATGTCATCAAGGAGATGGAAGTCATCGAACAGGAGTCTGGAGTGGGTGATCTCCTTTCAAGCAGCCTGGTCGAAGGCAATGACATTGTGGTGGAGATTGTTGCTGATGTTGGTAAACTTCCCAATGATGTACTTTCTATAGCTGGCGAGTTCTCCATCTCGTCCACCAAATGCGAACTGCATTGCTGCAGAATAATCGTCCCAACATTGAGACCAATGGGTCTGGTTCTTGACTTCTTCGTCCCGGAAGTGAAGTTCTTTATTGACTTTGCCAAGGTTGACATAATCCCCTTTGAGGATAGCTTTCCATCCATCTTCTGTGAACTTCGGGAGTCCGCTTTGGGCAAAGAGACATCGGAGCGCCTCCTTTTTGTCACGAGAGAAGTTTTCGAGTTGTTCGGCGACTTTACGATGGCGGTCGGTGAGAGCGACCTGGCGCTGAGCTGTCTCTTTCTCGAAGTGAAGGAGAGAGGATTTGAGCTTCTTCTTGGATCTGTGGTCGGAGTCGCTGCTGCTACTGGACGAGGAGGAGCTAGATCCTGAAGAGCTCGGGGAAGGAGACCTGCCACCGTGTCGGTTTCGTCGATGATGGTGGTGATGTCCCCCACAGTCACGTTGTTTGCGTTTCCCATCCCTGATTCGACGGGACTCTGACTGTGAGCGAGATGGAGGCAACCTGGACCTTCTACCAGAGCCACCCCCAAGATTCGGCTCAGGAGGGGCGCAGTTACTGGTTTGGTTTGTAGGACCTTGGAATCTCTGGTTCCCTGTTTCTTGCGCACGACGGAGATCCTGCTCGTGGGAATTAAGTTGTTCAACGAATGGTTGGAGGAAGTCATTGGAGTAACTGATTCCTGCATCAATGCATCCTCTGCGAATAACATTCTCGATAGCAAGCTGGGCTTCTTGCTTGGAGATTCGTCCACGACGGTAGAGCTCGACCTGCTCTTGGGCTTGGTCCCTTGAGGCTTGGGATCGAGAGCCCAAAGCTTGCCCTGGCGAAGGTCTGAACATTGGTTGGGCTCCGAGCGGTCGAGATGCTGCGAAGGGGCCATGTCGAGACGCTCCATGAGGGATTTGGAGAGGACCGGGGAATCCAGTTGACTGCTGTTGTCGTTGAGCAGGGTCCGACCCTGATCCAAGGGATGAGAATGGTGGTAATCCTGATCCATTTGACATGCCAGGAGTGAGATAGAGATGGAATATGAATATATTCAGGAATAAACGACGAAATACACTGGCGGACAGTAAGAAATTAGTCAATTCTTCATGTTCAGAGAATGCTGTATGCCTACCTGGCGGACAGTAAGAAAGACTGAGGAAGTCTCAGAGTCCGCCAGGAGAAAAAAAAAGGGAGAGCTAGCGCATGACCATGGTTAGTAAGAATGTTTCAGAATGATCGAGCGACACTGACTCGAGAGACATGACGAGCGGCAACGGCTCGCGGAGAGAACGAGCGACAAGGCTCGCGAATGAGAACGAGCGACAGGGCTCGCGAATAATAATAATGACTGCGGACAGGCGCAGGATGAGGCGAGTCAGTGATGAGGAAGACAACGAGTGAACTTGTCACTCACTCGTTGATTAGCCTCGTTAAAACTCCCCGTTTAAACCCGATTGACGGATCAGGTCATCCATGATGATGTTGTGGGTCCAAGCAATAGGAGCTGACAAAGCGACCAGTCTTCTCTAGTTGTCCATCACCAGGCACGGCTTGGCCTTACTCTTGCTCTGCGTTTACAGCTTTATCTAGACGAGCAGTCTTCTTCCTCTCTTCCTCTCTATCGACAATACTCATTGTCTCTTCGAAGCCCCAAATCATCGAATGGATAGAAACTTTCGGCATGCATTAAGGTTCTGTCGTAATCTCTATTACGACCAGCGAGGCCATAGCGTGATTGGTGCGGCGGAACGGCGGTCTTCAACCACCACCACGTTTTATCATTGGAGACGTAGAGGAGAAAAGCAGAATGTCGTGGGCCAGGTGAGCAGCTCTCTAACTAGTGCTAAAAGCTGGCTCTTAAGATCTTACGACTTATAATGCTTTCAAGCCAACTCTCTCATTCTCACCCCCACCAATTTCGCTGGCTCCCCCAGTTGATGTTTGTCGAATGCGCAAATTCTGATTGCGAGAATGAAACACGACTCTTATGCCCCAAATGTCTTGCCGTTTGCTACTGCTCGCCTGATTGTCGGTCACAACACTTCTCCGTTCATATCTGGAAATGCCGAGGACCAATTCATACCGGACACTACCTCCTCAGAGCAACACAGTGTAACCCAGCGGTCGTTCCATCGCACCGAAAGACCCGCACAGATTATGGCTTCGATAAAGCGGGGAAGAATGCACACCTTCTCCTCCAACTCTACACTGGTCTCAGAAATTAACCCTCGCATCACAGCCGACATCTTGGATGAATGGAGAACGCAGGGTGTCTTGTGCAGCCGACTCAGGAGTACCTACTCCTCTGCTCCTTTAGAGCTTCGAGGGGACGCCTATACTTGGTTCCTCCGAAATCCGTGGGTTCTCGATCCCTCGCTACCACCCGTTGGAGAGACTATAGAGGCTCGTTGTGAGAGGGTGCTAGAGGCCGTTTGGAATCGTATGGGACGGGACTGGAGTTTAGCGTTTCCGCTGTCATCATGGTCGGACAAGGAGCGGGAATGTCTTTGGCACTATTCCGTTGTCTTGTCTGGGGAACATTATTCTTCATTCATAGACATATGGGCTCACACCAGCTGCACGAACGTGTGGACCTTTGCGGGGTATTGTGCCGATCACGACGATGGGAGAACGGTAGCCCAGTTATATCAGAAGCTCTTTGAACAATGCAACCTCTACGAATATTTGACGGCCTACATGAATCGTACCATGTATCGCTTGATGGAGCAATACCGCATATTCGCACAGCTACCGCACCTGGAAGTCCCCCGACCCTTTAGTGCCGTCTTAGAACAAGGAGACCTGGACACCATCCCTTCCGTTTGGTTACTGAAGCAAAACCTCTTGATGGGCGACACCTGGCCAAGCGGGTTTGTAGGTGCAGACTATGGATTCAACAACTGCACGTCCGAGGATGAGAGAAGTGCTTTGGCGGACGTTTACGTCGCCGCATTTCGTGCCAGCGGGTTTGACGAGGTGGAACTGGCCTGTGAGTTACGCAAAGGCCGAACCTTTGAGTACGTGTCGAGATTCGTACCCATGCTACGGGACGGGGAGAAGATGTCCAGGCTGATGCGGCGGAATAACAGGTACCCATGGTTTCGTGCGTGTTTCCCCCTCTTACGGTTTGTTCTGGTAACTCGTGACTGACTTAACTTCTCATAGGAGCCGAAGGTCGTCTTTGGTACTGGATCTACCATTTTGGTTGGTTGATACACCCGGTGGGGTGGGGTCTGATAGGCTGGGGTGCCTCACGGCTCGTGCGGTACATTGCTCGGAGGACGATGGCTTACTGCGGCACCGTCGGTGGTGCAATCAGCACTGTTTTCAATGCTGGTGGTCTCGATCCTTCGAGGGAGTTGCCAGATATTGCTACGTTTTTTTCTATGATTTGATGTTTATCATTGCTGTGTTATATACTGGGTTTCACTATATTCGGATGTGTATTGAGGCTCGCACTGAAAAAAGGTGAGTGGCAGAATTCCCGTTTGTATGGCACTGGGGAATTCACGGGGCGGGCTCAATCTCGGTGTGCCTAGCCTCCTGAGTAACGTACGAGAATAATACGGGGCGCAGTTAATCACTGTTCCAGTCGGGTAGGATTCGCGTTTGATTTGTGAAGGGACGCGAGAAAATCATTGAGAAGAGGACGGAAATTCACGGAAGATATCGTTCACCAGCTAGTTGACGCATGATTCGGAGGTCCTTCAGATGCAGCGTAGCACGCTCATTGGCCGGAATTAATCAAGGGTAAGTATTAGTGCGTCCGTTGGTCCGACATATGCAACCCCGGAATCAGGAGACGATTTCCTAGCCTTACCAAAAGACCAATAGCGGAAAGTGGGTCTTGCAGCCGTGCGTGGCGAAGGGAGAAAGACGTAGTTGCAACTTACTGGAGACGATGCACTCGAAGTGGCAACTCGGAAAGGTAGCATTCCGAACAGATTTAAACACTAAAAATGTCAGAAAAGCGAAAAGAACAGAATATTCATTGCACACCAAAAGCTGCACTCGTATCATCCTTGACGACCAAAGGATAGTTCGATCCGGGTCATGGCCATGCTACGTTCATTGACTTTCACCCATGGGACTCCAGAGCTCCAAATTCACGCCTTGGTTGTTCGACGACTCAGTCTAATGCTTTTATTTGCAACTTCTTTCCGCTTCTTTGTCCCAGGAATTCTTTTGCGTTGAATAGAGTTGGGAAACATTGAATCGAAAAGAGAGCTCGGACGTACTTGTGGGAGAAGAGGAGAAAGGTCTTGGGGGCGTGTTCGGCCACCGGCCACGCTGAGGTTCGGTCCCGTATGCCCGGCGAGGGATCCTGATTTCTTCCTTCTCACTGCGGTTCCTGGGCGCTTATTACGGTCCATACTCGTTTCCTCACCACCACCACCATGACCTCTTAGTGACGCACACTGCTGGGCCTCAGTACTCCAGGTTGGTGGAGAAACACAGATCCCAGGCTTTATTGGGCTTACTCTAGATCACACCTTCAGTTGATTTTCACTGATGCTCAATACAGCACCATCAGAAATCATTGTACAAGTAGCCACTCCTGCTGCTCCAGGACACGTTTCAAAAGCTGTTGAGCGTGTGCCGGCCTTGATATTGAATATCAAGGCCGGCACACGCTCATCATATTGAGGTGCTGCAAAAGAGTGACATCCCGCTCTGCCAGGGTTCAAAGCTCAAGCCTTGGGATTGGATGGGTTCACTGACAACCACGTGGGCTCAGAATTGGAATTCATCGATCTTTATCAATGCATGAACTGTTGAGTTTGGGTGCTCTATGCGCAGTCGTCTCGGAGGTGGATCGAGAATAGGCAACGAGGCCAAGAACTGGATGAATGGTATCCCTATAGACAAAATTGACGCGAGTCTCCCTCTTATGCTCTAGAGCCGAGGCGCAGCTTCTTGGTCCTGACTTTCATCGGACCCTTTCGTTTCCGAATGGTCGCTGGAATCCTGGAACTCGAGCCTCTCCCAAGCACGATATCGGGATGAGCGGTGGAGCTGATAGTTGATGAGTGTAACATTGAGGATGATCGTGGGGATTTGATACGACCTTAGCAGGCTCTACGATGAGCGCCCGCTATACCGCGAGGAAGAGACAAGCAGCAGTCGCGGGGTAAGTCCCCTTAACTGCGGAGAAGAAGGTTTGATAGGTGACATAAAACGCCTGCAGTTTTGGGTATAGTACTAACTGGCTCCCGGAAATACAATGCATTCTCGGCTGATGATCAAGATATATTTTTTTTCACAAAGTGAGAAGGTTGATACATTTACGATCCCGTCTAGCCCACTTTATATAGTTGAAGGAAAGGGCTGCACTACCCACATCTTTCTTCTCTTCTCTCATCCGCCCCATTATGATGGTCAACTGGAGTTCGTTACAGCTGCCTCAGAGTTGCTCGCCTTGGGCCTGGAAACGCTCAACGAGACTGGGAAAGAACCCACGCTTCATTATCTTCGGCTTGGTGGTTCTGGTAGTCGTTCTCAGTGGATTACTCGCCTCTCATCCCAAAAGCAGGGGGTACTTCATGGACTTCTATTCAAAACCAAAACCAGAGGGCGAGAAGAAGCTGGATGAACTCTCAGAACATCAAAGGAAGATACTCGCTTTGGGCCCACCCGACCACCACGCAATCCGGGAGTACGAAAAAACATTACCGCAGCACAACTTGAACCTTCCTCTTCCTGAGGGCAAAGGCGGACGATACGTCAAATTCTCAAACCAGATTCGGATGCTGGGATGGAACAACTGCTTCAACGAAGTGTGAGTCGTCCGTCTAAGTGGAATCACGTCGATGCTGACATGATCTGGGCGTTGATCTCAGACTGATGAATGCGCATTTGGCCTACATGTCAGGAAGGGCGTATGTCTTCCAGGACTACGTTTGGAAGTGGGATTATTATCCATGGCCACCGGAGCAGTTTCTCGAAAATCGTGAGTTTTATACACTTCTACGTGGGAGTCGCTATTATCTAACCTCCATTCGCAGCCCCTCGAACACCGCTCAACGCTATTATCTCCGGGCCTACCGCCGGAGGACTGTGGGAAGAGGGAGACGGCGCACCGCGAAGCATCACCGAGGACTGGTTCGAAGTTGTCTGCCCACAGTCTGAACGCCGCGTCATCAACACCAGGGACGTAAAGCCAGCCGTATACTGGGAACCCGGGAACGTAATTTTCGAGCACTGGCGTAAACTACTGACAGAGGCACCCGAGCGCTGCATAGAAATCTGGCCGGCATCGAGAGAGGAAGACGGATACGGTCAGACGTTTGACCTGTGGTTGTGGGGTACCGACAGAATCCTACCCTTGTGGGAGCAGTTTGTAAATTCTCCTACCTCTCGCCTCCTTGGAACGTCCCCGCTCGTCAACTCAGCCATCGATAGGAACGAGTACCTGTTCTTCCCTCACGGCCCACGGAATACTAAGGCGAGCCACAACCCATGGGACCGCATGATGGCGATGCACGTTCGAAGAGGGGATTATTCCGATGCGTGCAAGGGACTTGCCACCTGGAACTCGACGTTCTACAGCTGGAATCTCCTTCCTTTCTTACCCGACTTATTCGTGCCACCCCCGGGTGGCGAGTGGGGCAAGAACACGCCAGAAAACGAAGCAGCGTATCTGGTTCACTGCCTGCCCACGTTCGACTTCATTGTGCAGAAGGTTCGGGACTCGAGGCGCGACTACATCGCGGAAGGAGCTAAGAAGGGAGAAAATCGCGAGTTGGATATCATGTACCTCCTCACCAATGACCAAGGGGAGTTCCTCGACAAGCTCAAGAGGGCTTTGATGGCCGACGGGTGGCACACAATCAGGACCAGCAAGGACCTGGTACTGGATCAGGATCAGACAGACGTGAGTATGGCGGTTGATATGGATATCGCTCGCCGTGCTGCAGTTTTCATCGGCAACGGGGTATGTCGCCGTTTTCCTTTCCTCCAAGCGTCCCGTGTAATTGAAATTCTTGACAGTGGTCTTCATTCACGAGCAATATCAATCACAGACGGCTCAAAGATGGGAAGGAACCGATTAGTATCAGGTTCTTCTGATTGCCTTGTCATTATGTATATGGATGTACGGATCTTGGGCCCACGCTGGGCACACTTAATCATAGTCTACAGGCACATTTTTCTAATAGTGCCTCAAGTTTTAAAAGTCGCAACTAGGTAGATAATCAAGGATTGGAATCGCACTGGGCGATGAAAATAATCATAACGCGAGTACTACATGCTACCGGCTTGGGGGCACTTGAAGCAATGGGGATCGAGCTAGTGGGAGCAAGAACGACCAGAGACCTTGCTATTAGATCTGTATTTGAAGGCTATTCGGAAGGGCACGTTTCGATGGTGAAAAGCCCTGTGCTGTACACGTCGGGCAAAGTTCGCAAAAAAGTCCCGCGAAATAAGCTGATGAGCTGGGATGAGCTGACAAACTGGGGACGAACTGAGAATTGAGCAGCCCTATTAGGACTGACCGAGGGTGTATTGCACAGGTTCTGTAGGTTTGACAGGTCCCTTCTTCTCCGCCAATTTATAACACACACTTGTTGGTGAATGCAGACGAGGTTGTCTGGAATGTGGCAAATTTTCATGTTCCTTCTCGGATGGACAGCTCTGATGATCCAAGGCGTTCTCGATACGCTGGGACATATCCTCGACTGGGCGTGAATTGAGATCGTTAGCGTGCGAATGATGGGGTCGCATACTCGGGGACACCACAGTCTCGGAGCGGCAGTGGTCGAACGTGGTGGGGATAATGTATATCGATGGATCAGCGTACGCCGAGTCTGTATTGTTCATAATGGATGTGCTGGGAGTGGAAGTGTCGACGATATATACAGCTGGATCAGCGTATGCTGAGTCCCTATCATCCATGGTGGATGTGCTGGGGCTGCTGTTAAAGTTGACGATCTCAAGATTCCAGGCACTTGAATCACAACCTGAAACTGGATCATTGAAAGTCGCTGCCATTACGTGCTGCGGTATCCCGTGCGATAATGATGTAGGGGTCGTAAACGATATGTCTATCGAGGAGAGGTTACTGGGAACGTGGAAGAGGGAGTTCGGCTGCTGGTTGGCAAATTGTCCCGGACCTGTCTGCCTAATGCTGATAATGTCGTTGTGATGGAGGTCCTATAGGGTATCCGGAACCCATGAGGAGACGAGGCAACGAAAATGGATCATCAACGCACCTGTTCGACATCATTGCGTCGGCGCTCTTTCCCTGCTTCTGCACCTGTCGTCTGACGCTTGTTGGAACCGCGATATGAGGTGGTGAGTTTGGATTTTACATGGACGAGAGCAACGTCTGTACGGTGTCTTAGACACAGTTAAGCCGAACGTGGACTATGCCGCCACTCACCGATATTGTCATTATCACATGAGGTCGAGCGGTTGAGATCTTTGTTCGCCTTCTGTTGAACGATCATGGGAGTTTTGAGCTCATGGGTATTGGTACCTGAGTCATGATGAGCGGGGGAGCCTAGGTCAGCATGAGAATCGAAACGATGAAAACCTTGAAGTAAGAGTGCTGGATGAACGGCTGAACAGGGACTCGGCCCACCTTCCTGTACCACCTCAAACCGATCCGAGTTATTTAATGGAGTGAAAACGCATTCGTCGAATCCGGCATGTCGAGCAAAGTCGGTAGTGATTGGGTTGAACCCTCGGAGAAGTTTGTATTGGCGGAGCATATTGTACTGGGCAGTCGTCCAGGACATCGATGAGTAGGAAAGTCCTGAGAACTCGAGTTCAATGGGAAGTCCGAGGCCATCACATTTTGCGGGTGAGAGTGGAGGGCCTCCACTCTCTTCGAACGACCAGTAGAAGGAAGAGGTGTATTTATATGACGAGGAGGAGTACCAAGAGGGATGAGGTGGACTGACAAAAAGGTATATTGATTGCTTTTGTCGGAGTTGACGTTCAAACTCAGATTGAGAGACTTCGCCTTCCAACGTCGCCTGAGGAACGACCAGGTCTGAACGTTGTCAAGATTCGGAGGAAAGGGAAACGAACAACAACATACTGCAGTCACTGAGAGTTTCGTCTAATGCTATCCCATGAGCATGGAAGAAACTCAATGCCTGCGATACCCAGGCCTCTCCTGCATCGTGATTTAAGCGCAATGAAAGCGATCCGTCATCTCCCTTAGTGAGCCGAAATCTAATCAATGCAGTCAGACCAAATGGCCCACAGTGATTAGCGATAAACTCACCTTAACCATTCATTTCCCAACAACTTTCGCTCCACAAGAGAGCTCCTCATACTCGCCCAGGTTTGATTTGCGACGGCGATGGGACTGTTGGTCAACATTCGAACCACAGTCGGCTGATCAACTGGTTCCGGCATGCCTGCGTCGACATCGTCGTCTGGGTCATCCCGATTCCAACTAATACCTTCCACGAGTCTGCGATCTATCTTCTTCCTCTTAAAAGTCGCCAAATAGCGCATCAAGATATCTTCGTTGAGAAGGTCTGTGCTCGCTTCCAAGTCGACCAGATCAAAGTCTTTCCCGCGTGTATAGTAGTATGGGCCCTCTGGGCCACGACAGATGACACCTCTTGCGCCGTCCATCCATAACTCTTGCCTCTTACAACCCCAGCGGCTCTGTGGTATGATTTAATCAAGATGTTCGACTTTATGACTTGGCGACTTACATGCAAAGTAGAAAGATACCATTGACTTAAAAATCCTATATTATCTGCAAAGATCAAAGCAGGCACGAGTTCTGGATACCACATCGGAGTTAGCTGCATGATTTTCCGCTGGCAGGGCAGGTATTAGTCCACCTACCGCCCAGAAGAATCAACAGTGGAATTTTGGACCGGTTAATCCCAAGAAGGTGGGTGTTATCGGCACAGCTACTCGGCTTCAAATGTGAGATGTTTTCCGCGACGGCTTGAGGTAGACGATTCGTTGGAAACTCACAACTGTCCTGAATGACGCTGGAAGGTGTTCTTCCATATCTATCCCATTCAATACAGTCAATCCACACTGAAAAGGCCCAGAGTAGATTCGTACTTGCCTCTGGGGCGTCCTGTCCTTGATAAGATACCACAGTGACTATGCTCCCTTTCCCATCCCCTGACAAAATCTCTGCGAGCCAGACGCTTCGTTCGCAGTTAGACGGATACAATGGGCCCTTTTTGCTATCCCAGACTCTCCCGTGATGAATCTTTCGAAGAAGCCGGATGTCGCTGCGTCTGTATTCGAAGTACTAAGGGAGCGTGAGCCTTGGTTGCAATCTTAAATCGTGACTCACCTGATCATATTCCTCCTCCTCCTCCTCAGTTCCCTGGATGTGCACTCGTATCGATCGAGCTCCCTTAATAACTTTGGTGCGATTGTTGACAATAAAGATCCCGGAACCGCTGTTGACGTTATAGTCCCTCCCTACTTGGATGACCCGAAGCTCGAGATTTGACTGACCGCTGCGAGAACTTGGAGTCGGATAGGACATTGTCGTACCAGTGGCGGGCTTGGTAGAAGAAAGAGCATTAGCATTGAGGCTACATGTGTCGTGCTGTGTATATGTATCAAACCTAAAATTGACAACGTGCTACAAGTCTGCTGTATGATAGAGAATATACTGCTTACGTTCATATTGTCCCTCGATCGGGAACTTCACTTTTGAACGCCCGTCTGTCAAGGAAGAGATCTGGGAAGATAGAGGGCGATAGCAAAGCACCCCACGATGATGGAGGTTCCTCCGAACAAGATTATCTTTATCATCACCAAAAACTCCGAACCCGAACCGAAGAGATTGCCCGTGGGAATCAGCATCAAATCAATTACGTACTCAACGGGTTTTGAGACGATTTCCCTCGTTGTGGAAGATTTGGTTGGCCCAGTCTGGTCCTTTTACACTTGAACCATCTCGAATGCCTCCATTTACATCGAATGAATTAACATCGCCTATTTCAACCGAGGAGGCGAGGCCTGAGGCTGAGGCTGAGATGAGGGAGTGAGAGTTCGATGCCTGTGTTAATACATCTGGGCCGAACGGAGATGGAGATGGGTCTAATGGCACCACAGTGCAGAAGAAGAGGAAGTCGAATCGTCATAAAGAGAGAAAAAAGTCGCCGTTGAAGTTACGGAAGAGTGAAAAAAAAGCAACGTCGTTCAAAGGGGAGAAAAATTTGTTGCATTGTTGGGTGTGGAGTCTGAGGAAGAGATACGACAGCCTATCGCGACGAAAGGAAAAGGGAAGGAGAATGATCAAGACCGAGAGGATCATGACAGATGTCGGACACGTAGTCGGAATCGAAGCCGAAGCAGGAGTAGAGAGCGAGACAAGCCGTGATAGGAATGGGTACAGGAATAGCAAGGCAAACATACGTTGCTTCTCCTTAGTTTCTTCCTCTTTCCTCTCCTCCTAACAGTGTAGCCCATAGGCTGCGATCGTTCGCCTGAACACAACTGCGAATGGGATCGGGGAACGACGCGAACGAGAACGGAGTAGAGACCGATACTGGGTTACCTACTCATGGCACTTTCAGATTGCATATCGAAGCCGAAGCGTTCATAAGAAAAAACATCTTGCCGTCGCCCCCGCCACGACGTTGTGGGACCAGTATATCGTGTTTTACAAAAAACTTCCCCTCTAGGTAATCAATGGGTGACGAGAGCACCATTCATGAATATGCTATCGGGCGACAGGAAATCCGAGTTCGGAAGAACATGAAGATTGTCAATACATGGTCTGTACTATATAGTCAAGTGGACACTGCGACGCCATGCGGAGCACCCAGGAGAAATCCCGCGCTACGTCAATATCCACTGCACAAAGACCAGATATAGACACCAAACGAACACCCCGCAATCAGTCGATAGCCACCACATCGCGACAAAGGACCATCGTTGAACGTTTTCAGTCGTATTAGACCCAGTCTCTATAGCGTTTGGAATATATCGAGTTAGAACTGTTTTCTAAGCTTTGAACTGAAAAGGATCAGGACTGACCGAGGGTGTCAATTCGAATGATCTGTGTAGGTTCCGTAGATGTAACAGCCTCCTTGTCGTCCTCCGTTGATCTGCTTGTTTGTGAACTCAAATGAGATGGCCTAAAATGTGACAGTTCTTCATCCTTCTCGGACAGACGACTAGGCTGATGATTCACGGCGTTGTCGATACGCTGGGACATATCGACAGGGTGTCGATCGAGATTGGTAGTATGCAAACCATAGGGTCGCATGCTCGGGGAACTTACAGTCTCAGAGCAGCAGGGATCGGACGTGGTGGCGGGGACGATGTATATAGAAGGATCAGCGTACGCTGAGTTCGTATCGTCCATAGCGGATGTGATGGGGGCGGTGGTGGCGACGACGTATCCGGCTGGATCAGAGTAGGCTAAGTCCCTATCGTTCATGACGGATGAGCCGAGGTTGCTGTCGAAAATGACGATCTCCGGATTCAAGGTGCTTGCATGCCATTCCGAAACTGGATCATCGAAGGTTGCCGCCACTACGTGCCGTGGTATCCCATGAGATGTTATGTTCTGTGAATTGGATGATGATAATGCAGGGGTTGGCGTGTCCGTGACGAAGGAGGTACTAATGGAATCGTAGAAAAGGGAATCGGACTGCTGGTAATTGACCGTAGAGGTTCTCTCAATCGTCTGCCCGATGTTGATGTCGTCGTTGCGGCGGAGGTCCTAAGAGATATCCAGACGTCGTAAGAATACGAAGCAACAAAAACTGACTTTTGACGCACCCGTTCAACATGAATGCAACGATGCTCTTTTCCTCCTTCTCCCGCACCAGTTTCTTGATGCTTTTTGGGACTATAATCCGAGATGGCGGGTTTGCATTCTTCATGAACGAGGGAAACGTCTGCAGCGGGGTTCAGACATAGTCGAGCGACGAAGTGTGTACTGTGTCACTCACCAATGTTGCCGTCGCAGCGCGAGATTGAAGGGCCAGGATCTTCAAGCTGAGTTTGTTGTATGATCGCGGAATGTTCGAGATCAGAAGTATCGGTACTCAAGTCATGACTGGCTGGGGAACCTGAGTCGACATGGAATTCAAATGACGAGAAACTAAGTAAGAGTAGTGAACGGACGGCTGAACAGGGAGCGCACCTTCATGTACCACCTCAAATCGGCCCGAGTCGTTTATCGGGGTAAATGCACAGTCATTGAATCCGACGTGTCGAGCGAAGGCAATAGTATTTGGGTCAAATCCCCGGAGAACTTGATATTGGCGGAGCAATTTATACTGAGCAGCGGTCCAAGACATGGAGGAGTAGGATATCCCTGAGAACTCGAGCTCAGTAGGAAGACCGAGGCTATCGCATATCTCGAGTGAGAGAGGAGGGTCGCCACTTTCTTGGAACGACCAGTAGAAGGAAGAAATGTATTGGAATGACGAGGCGGAATAAGAAGAGGGATGAGGTAGGGAGACAAAAAGGTAGATTGGTTGTTTAAGGCGAAGCCGGCGCTTAGACTCGGATTTATAGCGTCTGCCTTCCAACGTTGCCTGAGGGACGACTAGCGCTGGGCGATATCAATACCTGGCAAGGAGTCAGTTCAAAAAACAAAAACAACGTACTGCATTCTCTGAGACTTTCTTCCAACACTATTCCACGAGCGTGGAATATACTCAACGCCTGAGATATCCAGGCCTCTCCTATGTCGTGGTTCAAGCGCAATGAAAACAATTTGTCGTCTTCAGTGAACAAGAATCTGCCCGGGTCAGTCAGATAAAGTAGCCTCTAACTTGCAATGTGCGCACCTTGACCATCCATTTCCCAACAACTTTCGCTTCACAAGAGATTCTCTAATACTCGCCCAGGTTTGATTTGCCACGGCGATGGCGGAGTTGGCCAAATTTCGAAAGACGGTCGGTCGATCGACCGGTTGTGACATGCCCACGTCGTCATTGTCGTCGTCGTCGTCGTCTGGGTCATCCCGGCCCCAGCTGATTGCTTCCACGAATCTGCAATCCGTTTTCTTCGCCTTGAGAGTTGCCAAGTACCGCGTCAAGGTATCTTCCTTGAGAAGGTCTGTAGACACAACAAGGCCGTCTAGTCCAAATTCTTTCCCAAACAGAAATGGTTCAGGCCCCTTTGGACCACGACAGATGACTCCTCTTGCACTATCCATCCATAACTCTTCCCTCTTGCAACCCCAGTGGCTCTGCGACAGTAAAGTCAGTGCATTATTCGATGTGATGAATATGGGACTTGCACGTAAACTAGAGAGATACCATTGGCTCAATTCGCCTATATTGTCTGTAAGGGTCGCGGCAGGTACAAGGTCTGTGGCAGAGGGTTCTGAATCAGCTAACCTCCGGCTGGCTGGCTGGTAGCCACAAGGTCACTCACCGCCCAAAAGAATCAGGAGTGGGATTTTTGACCTATTGATCCCAAAAAGGTGGGCATTATCTGCACATCTATTCGGTTTCAAATTTGTAGTTTCTTACGGAGTTGAGAGATTAGAAAACTCACAGTTGTGTTGTTGAATGACGGTGAAAGCTATTTTTCCATATCTATACAATGTGAAGTGCGAAACCACTTGAAAGAAGCTCACGCGAACTCGTACCTCAGGGGCATCTTGTCCTTGATAAGACACCACGGTGACTATCCTCCCTTTCCCATCTCCTGACAAGATCTCTGCGAGCCAGACACTTCGCTCGCAGTCGGTCCGAACAAAACGCCTCAAATCCCAAACTTTCTCGTGGTGTATCTTTCGAAGCAGGCGGATGTCACTGCGTCTGTACTCAAAGTACTGCAAAGTGCAAAAATCAGCACGCGTGAGGCCTCCTGGCTGCTATTATGGGGCTCGCGTATAAGATTGACTCACCTGGTCGTACTCTTCCTCTTCCTCCTCGGTCCCCTGGATGTGTAATCGTATTGATCGTGCCCCCTGGATGAATTTGGTTCGATTGTTGACGATGAAGATTCCAGAACCACTATTGACGTTGTAGTCCCTTTCTACTTGCAAGACTCGAAGCTCAAGGTTGCTAGAGCTTGGATGGTTGCTCTCTGCAGAGCGAGAACTCGGAGTCATTGTCGTAGTGGGTTTGGCGGAAGGAAGAGCGGCACGGCTCCGAGGGTTGCTTATATGTGCATGCAGCGTCGTGCTGTTCTTGAGATCATGTGTATCAAACCTAATAGGTGACCGGTGATATGTGACTGTAGGAGTGGCCTCAAAATTTTAATATGCATCGGATGGGACCGATGAGACGCGCAGTGAGCCTGCGGCGCTGAACCACATTTTTCCAGGCGTCCCGCTCGGAACTTTTGAGCTTACATAGATAAGTACTTGGCAACTCAAGCACCTTAGCACAGTGCCATATTCGGATCTGCAATTTGAACTCGAATGAAATCTGGAGAATATGATACATGCATAAGAGTGACTGAGTGAGAGTGAGTGAATTTATCCTGCGTATTAGAGTAATACTAAGAATGCGAGCAAGAAGAACGAGCCAAGAGACGTAAAAGGGATCGAAGGAAACGAGAGTGCAGAAATCGGTCGACGGATAGCAGAGCAAGCGTGCAACGCAAGTAGGATACGATAAATGAAAGAGAGAAAAAAAGAACAAAACGAAACAAACAAATCAGATTCTAGCGTATTAACGTATCAAAAAAGATATGTAAGTAACCAAAAGAACCAAACCGAGAACCCCCCTTGAAAATCCGATGGTAGAAGGAGCGTAGTGGGTCAGTAACGATAATAGTTTAGTTTTGTGCATGATGTACGGTGGTGGTGGTGGTGTCTATGCATGACGAAGTGTACTTGAGCTGCTGACCCGTGTGTGGTTCACAGCGTTCGTGGTAGGTGTAGTTTCGGGAACGGCGGGGAAGGAATCGAAAAAGTCCTTGTCGAATAGTCTTGAGTATGCTGAGGAATCTGTGCCTCCCGTTCCTGTGGAAGAGGTGGTAGAGATCCATGAAGGTGGTCGAGCTAATATTGGTGTTGTTTGGGAATGTGATGAATGGGGTTGATGAGGTTCGTTCATCTCAGGGATAGAGAGCGGTAACGGTTCGGAGAGGATGAGTTCGTGTAGGGAAGGAGAACGAGAGCCAACATCAGGAAGAGCTGGCGATAACATCGACGTCGACACTTTCGGGGGATCAATTCCATCGTACCCGTCTATCGCACACAAAGCCATGAGCCTTTTGTCTCGAGAGGTAAAAAAAAAAAGAGTACGCTGTGACTCACCAGTATCATACGAGCTCGCCGAACTCGCACTCGACTTTGTCCTCCCCCTCGAGAACATTTTCTCCGCAAACGAAGCAGCCCTACTCATCCCCCCTCCCGAACTCCCCTTCCTCGGTGACTTTGAAGGCCACTGCAACCCAATCCCACCACTACCACCCCCTCCACCCCCATTACTCCCACTCCCACTAACCACACTAGCCCTATCCTCCTCCTCCCCAGGCCCAACATCCCCGATCAAGATCCTCTTCCCAGATCTAGATCCACTTCGTGTTCTCGTTCGGGTCTCAAGCATAGTCCTCGTACCAGTGAAATCTGGGCTATAGTCCGGTGGTGTAACCACAGTCACAGAGTCGTCGGATGACGTTGACACGCTATGACGAGGTGGATACGCACCGGAACGTGAAGAGGAACTGGCAAATCGTCGGATGCTTGATAGGTATTTGGATCCGGCACCTGAAGTTGAAGGGGATTTAGGTGGTGGTGTAGGTGGAACGTCGTCTGAGGAATCCATACCGGAGCTCGTTGTCGAGGCTGATGTTGAAGTTGAGGTGGAGGTGTCGGGAGCGGTGGTACTGGTAGGGTGTAAGACAGAAGACATCATATCTCCCGCGTGAATCGAATGCGCCTTGGTAGGTTTTGGTGGCGGCGGTTCCAGAGTGATACTCGGAGGTAACGGCGGAGCAGCCGACGACGACGACTGTGAAGGTCTCGACGAAGACAACAACTCCATCGATCTCGACCTCGAAAGGTCCTTCGAGTTCGAAAACGAACCCGCATTATGAGGAGGCGTCGCCGGAATAGTCTCCAACGGCACCTCGTGCTTCGAACTCGAACTTTTCCCCCCACCACCCATCCCAAAAACTTTCTTCAAACTCAACTTCCTCATCCTGCTCCCATCAGAATCCTGACTCGTCCTCGTAGTCGACCGACTCAACCTATTAGCTTCCCTCTCCTCCTCTTCCTCCCTCTTCGCCCTCGCCTCCGCCTCCCGTCGCTCCGCCTCCCGTTTCGCAGCAACCTCAGCCAACCTCGCCTTCTCCCTTTCCTTCTCCCCACTCTCATCAGGATAATCCCCAACAATCAACCGACTCTCCAACAACGCAGACTGCTGCATCAACATCGCAAGTTCACCCAACCCAGGGCTCATCGGTTCCCCCACCCCACTGGCCCCACTCTTCTTAACAGGCGTACCAGGCGGAGGAGCATTCTTCAAAGAAGCAGGCAACGTCCGACTATGCGTCTCCCTCACTTTCCCATGAACCACAGCCGAAAACGTCGATTTACGGTTCGCTGTCTTTTCAGGATCGTACGGCTCCGTAGAAGCGCGTAGATGGGAGGCGGTGGAGGCAGAGACTGTCGCTGGCTTTCGTGAGGAGGAGGAAGAGGATTCGCCAACAGTGACGACGCCAAACTCTGAAGTGGACGCGCCGACGCTCTCCTTCCTCCGAGGTGGGGGTTGGGATTGGAATTGCCCATCGGTAGACGTAGGCGACTGCGACCCCGACTTGCCAGGGAGATAAATCGGAACACCACGACTCGTCACGGGTGATATCCTCTGCGCGAACGAAACATGCCCAGGACTCGACGTCTCCGCCATACTCTCAGGTCGCGACATCGTAATCGTCTGAGATACGAACGAGGTGGAAGAAGGAGAAGGGGATGGGGAAGGGGAAGGTTCGGGAGTCTCCATTGTCGCTGTCGTTGTCGCGTCTCCTTTCGCTTTTGAAGGTGTCGAAGGCATCAACCGGTCGGTGTGAGCTGAGCCGTTGCTGTTGTTCGTCTCCTTCTCCTTGTCTTTCTCTTGTCCATCACCACTACTACCACCATTGCTAACAGCGTTCACCGGCGACTTCCGCTTGATGGGTTTCACAAAAAGATCGGCATCATCTGAGTCGTCGAGAATACGATATTTTAGTCTCAAGGCACCAAAAATCATCAAATGAAAAAAACAGTGCCTTACCATCATCGTCACACGCCGGAATAACCCTCGTATCCTGGACCGTCGCTGTACTACCGTCACTTTCGTCGCCAGAAAGTGAAAGTGGTTGGGTCGGTGGAGGCGGAGGCGGGCTAGAAAAACCGGTGTCAGGGTTGTTTGGCACGTAATGGAGTGGGAGGGGGGGAGTGGAAAAACACATACCCCGTAACTTTAATTTCGGCGATGATGGCAGGGGCGTCCTGTTCGGGGGTTGGGGCAGTGACATCGGCTGTGCTCTCCTCTGACGGTGAGATAGCTGGTGAGCTTTCGACGGGGGGATCCGACTGCACATCGTTGGGAGTAGAGGCCTCAGTTGAAGCGGCCTGTTGTTCGTCCACCTGGTACCGTTGATGAGTAAAGAAAAACCAAGAAAGAGATAACAGTGCAAGACGTACCTTGATTTCCTCCGGCTCTGCAACTTTTGGTTCATCAGGCGAAACGACGATAGACGGTGTCTGTGGTTGCGCTTCCTCCACACTCGAACCCAAAGACGTCAACACCTGTTGACTCGAACCCGTCTGCTGGGGTGACAACGACCCCTCTCTCGAACGAGGATCATAAACACCCTGATTATCCCCCTCCGCCTTCCTCGCCAAATCCAACGCAGTCGAAAACGGAACAGCCCTCCTCGGTCCTGAATCCGAAGCCACCCTTCGCGAGACCGCTATACCGACAGGCAAATCGGGTACCGGCGGCGGCGGCGGGGACGAAGCAAACGGCAATCCCTGTGGTTGACCCAACGCCGAATCAGGAGGCGCAAAACCTCCCGTATCCGAATCCCCATAATCACCATCATACTCCAATCCAGGTATCTGAATCCCCATCTTCCCATCCCCAGGCATGAACGAATGTCTCGCCTCTGACCAACTGGGTGGTGAGGGACCCGTAATCTGTGTTGTCAGACCGCCACTACCTGCAGGTCCAGTCGTATGTGACTTGACCGACGAAGGTATTCTATTCCCGTAGAGCTCTCCTCTCCGTTTCGCAGGCCCATTCTCCGCTATTGGAGGTGCACCCAAACCGAACGAACCTCGTGGAACGGGTACACCGCCTTTCTTTTCGAATTTTGCTATTCTGTCTTTGAGCGCTCCTCCTGTGAGTTGGGGTGTCAACAACGATGGGCTCGTAGCGGACGAGGTTGAGGAAGAGGTGAACGACGTCGGCGGAGGTGATGTGGGGCGTGAAGATGAGTGGCCGGGTTGGTTTTGAGAGGCATTGTTGCGCTGTTCGAGAGCGGCTATGCGTTCTCTGAGGTTCAGAGGCTGGACTTGTGGTCTTGAGGACCTGCATACACGGGATGTCAGTCAATTGTCTAAATTTTTGATGGTATGTTACTACTGAAGGGTAAAAAAATTATACGCACATGAAGACTTGTTCACGATTAGGATTTCAGCCCGACCAGCGAACTCGAGGACAGAGAATAAGGGTAAAGGGAGAGAATTGTGAAGAGAGAGAGAGAGAAAAAGTCCCGAGCGAGAACGAACGAGGGCCACGCTGGCACTGACGGTGCTGGAGATGGATGTTGTTGGTCAAGAGCCTTGTCAGCCCCGTTCGACTTAACCGATCATGTGAGCAGAACGGAAACATTTTTTTAATCATTTAATTTCCTCCGAACCCCAAATCTTTCCTTTTTTGGAACCCTAATTGCCGCGTCGTCGTCATTGGCAGTGATCAATGTGCTCGGTAGTAGAGAAACGTCCTGACTACTGATATGGGTACTGCTTTCTGGAGAAATTGGTTGTCAATTATCTCTGAGTCTGCTGATAGAGTACAATCATCCGGTGATGCGCAACGGCTGGTAACCAACGACAACGCTAATCGGAATCGATATCCTCCACTGCCCCAGCTCCTATTCCCTTGGATAGCCAGTACGACCGCCTCTTGTCCCTGTCGTTCGACTGCGAGGCAGGCTTCTCGCGCTCCTCCAAGTCGTACTCGGCCTCTTCATCAAGAACAACAGAATCCTCGTCTTCCTCCTCCGATGCACCCTCCGAATCCCCATCCACAAAATACACCGGCACTTCCTTCCCAGGTCCAGGGCCCGTCTTCTGTCGTTTCGCCGCTGGCGGTTTGGCAGCACCAATACCGTACCTGCCCTCATCCTCATCCTCGTCAACCTCTCCATCTTCTTGATCTTTCCTCTTCGAGCCCAAATAAACCACATCTCCACCTTCCCCAGATTCGGTATCCGACCCAGAAGAGACAGACCACACTGTCTTGGCGACCGTCCGAGCTTCACTGCTCCCGTTCCGATTCCTCCCAGATCTCCCACTCGTCGTCCCCTCATCATCGCCATCCATCGTCATCGTAACCACAACCGGACGCGGATCAACCCCCAACATTTTATGCAACACCCTCTGATCATACACCTCCTGGACCACACGTCTCTGGTTGATCACCTGCACCGAAATCGTCAGTACAAGACCGTCAAATGAAAGCCTGGCTTTGACAACTCACCTCCTGTGTAACATCCAGGATATACGACAAAACACCCAAATCCTCCGGTCTATACCCACTCTCCCTCAACCGCACCGCCGACCCAGACCTCCTCGAACTAAGAATCTCCGATTTCATATACAGCGTCGTCCTCAAAATCTCGAAAGCCCCCGCAAACGTAGCTTTGACTTTCGGAAAATTATACGATCCGGAGGATATATCGTTCGCTTCCGAGAATGTCAGTAACCATAACCAGGCGCACAAAAAAAAAATAGAAAAGAACACTCACTAGGATCAGCCGGATCTTCAATACTCAACAACCCCGTCTTCCAATCCACAAACCACCCCCTCTGTCTCTTCCCATAGTACGTCCCACCAGCTCGAATACTAATCCCCGTATTCTGGTAGTTAAAGTACTTCCCATACAACTCGAAGAACTCGATGAGCAAAACACCCAAATTCTTGTCGGGGTCGATCTCCCCCCGTCGGATCTTGGGGTGCATCTGTAGGAACGAAATGACGAGGCAGACGATCGAATACGATCCTAGACCGCCGGTGTAGACTTCGTTCATCCCTCGTTGACTGAGGAACATCTTGGTGATGAGGACGAGGGAGCGGAGAGCCATGCTCCCACTACCATTGGGTAAGGCATCGATCTGACTCCGTTGACCGTTCTGCTTCTGCTTCTGCTTCTGCTTCCCCTCCACTGCACCGACGTGCATATCATGCAAAAATCCGTTTATGATCTTCGCCCCACCAACCCCGTTCGGCTGGTTTATACTGATATCCACCGGAATCAACCCATGTCTCGCCACGAATTTGACGATGGGGACTTTAGCCTTTGCGACGATTTGGATGTTATCCGCTATACCCTTCCGACGCATCGTATCAGCGATGAGCCGTAGGACTTGTTGTTTGTTGTGGAACATCTGTTCGGCCATGGTTTCGGATAGGACGACTAGGTCGATGTCGCTGTAAGAGAGGTGTTAGTGTAAGAGGAGATGTGGGGAGGGGATGGAAAGACAGCGCACCCAGAGGGTAGATACAACTTCGTAGCGTAGCTCCCAAACGGGTAGACTTGCGCATCTGAATACCTCGACTTGATCGCACTCGAAATCATATCCACCAGAAGACTCCGGATTTCGTCCTCAACGGGCGACGGCGAGATGTATTTGGTGAACGCTTCGACTTCCGTGTGCAACCTGCAGGCGTCATTGTGAGTAGGTTTATCCAACGGCGAGAGAGAGGGCGTTCTTCACGTACACTTCGGCGACATTGTTACACCCGTCAAACCGGAGGCCTTCTAACCACGGTGTCCTCTTCAACGACGACGAAGATGAGTCGTATCTATCACGACGCCGTTCACGGTCGCGGTCGCGGTCACGATATCTGTCTCTACTCCGCTCTCGTTCGCGTCGTTTTCCTCGATCCCATTCTCGGTCATGTTCAGGTGAACGTTCGCGGCCTATATTGAGCAAGGTTGTTAGTAAGAGAGAAAAGAGGAAGAAAATAAGTAGAGGAAGCGTACGTTTGCCTTTCTTATCCCTATCCCTGTCTCGTTCCCGACTTCGACTCCGACTCCGACTCCGGCTGCGACTACGCTTCCTCCGTGACCGTCTATTACGATCCTCTCGGTCTCGGTCTCGATTCTCCTTCTCCTTTCCTTTTCCTCTCTGTTGTACATCTCCCTCCTCCTCTTCCTCCTCATCAGACTCCACACCCAATAATGCAATGAAATCTTCTCCTCCCTTAAACCCGCCATGCCCATTCGTAACTGTCACCGTCTCAGCATCCCCGCTTTTCCGCCTCTTCAACGACGATCTTTCCTTCTCCTTCGACTTTCTCTTCTTCTTCTTATTCTGCGCGGCGGTGTCGTCTCCGTTAACACCAGACGTATGCGCAGGCGTCGAACTCCCGCTTCCCCCAACCTCAACCTCAGCCTCGGTCGTAACACCCGATGTCACAGTCGACTTTGATTTAGATTTCTTTTTTCGGCGTTTCTTCGTCGTTGCTGTTTGACCATTGGGCGTTTGAGGTGGTTTTAGCGTAGAAGGACCAGCAACAGGGCCAGCCGAAATCGATTCGTCCATGGTGGGAGTCTCAGTCAACGATGGAAAAAAAATCGTATTACGTGATTATGGGAAAGGTTCCCACGGGTAACCTCCTCGGCTCGGGTTCGATGACAAAGCTGATTTTTTTTCGTTCGGCCTCCGGAACGCCCGTCATCGATGCTTGGTTTTCTATTTTTCTTCTTTGACAGGTACGTGCTCTTTTTGAGTTATCTGCGTTCAGATGCGGGCTCTTGCATTGTGTGGAGATTTCAAGATACTCGGGAGGTAATTTGTAGGCGATGGGGTAAAGAAATTTGGGGGAAAAAGAAAAGAGCACGATGCAGAGGAAATCCAACACTCGACGCTGACAGAGTGCGTAAACGGAGAAAAGGGCGAGTCTACAGAGCTAGAGGTCACCGGTCAAAGATGATCACTGTGAGTTCGAGATGTCTACGAAACGGCACCCGCCAAGATAACCTTTTACTTCTCAAAAAGCAGTCGTTTACCCAAACAGAACAGATTGGGGTGAAAGAGGAAATAGACGCTTCCCGTTATTCCTCCTCCATCGATCCTGAATCGCCGGGCTCCCTTTGGTCGGCATTGTGCGCTTGTTGATTCGTTCGAACATGTTAACCCCACAATACGCCCATTATCATGCTTGCCTCCCACCCTCAAGTAACTATCATAGCTACCAACGAGCGGCGATAAAATCCTTCGTGCCACTCTACGACCTCTCCCGCTAGCGTCTGTGGATTAACGACATGTGGCACCCCTCGATCTCGAAATAAACCGTGGTGGATCTTTCTAACGCCCCGCTTACACTATAGTCAAAAACCCTTCTAAAGTACCTCAGGTAGCGGAGAGAGTGAGGGAGGGAGAGAAGAGAAGAGAAGAGAAGGTCTTGATAACATTCGAAGGCTTGAAACGAGTCCAGGTGGCAGAGACGCCTCATCCGAGCTCAAACTCCGAAGGTGTGGTTCAGCGCTTTCTTACTGTACATCCCCTTTATTTTTGGTCCATCATATGTTATCAATTGAAGCTTCAAGGTTTGATCCATGTAAGCTTCGAGAACAGCACGGCAGTGCACATGGGAGGTTTTCGCTACGCAGCACGCTACCCCCCTCCACGAAAGCCCACTACGACAAATGTCCCATCCGACTTTGAGTTCTCGCTCTGATCATCCAGTCTCTAGCAACCTCGAATCTCGAATCTTGCAAATAGGGAGGGACTTCAACGTCAACAGCGGTTCTGGGATCTTCATCGTCAACAATCGCACCAAGTTCATCCAGGGGGCGCAATCAATTCGATTGCACATCCAGGGGACCGAAGAGGAAGAGGAAGAATACGACCAGGCGAGTGAATTATGTGTCTATAATTCGAAACGAGGAAGCCTTACAGGAGCTCTCCCAGTACTTCGAGTACAGGCGCAGTGACATCCGGCTACTTCGAAAGGTACATCATGAGACAGTCTGGGATCGGAGGAACTTTACACCTTTGAACTGCGAACGAAGTGTGTGGCTCGCAGAGGTTCTGTCGGGGGATGGGAAAGGAAGGATAGTCACTGTAGTATCCTATCAAGGGCATGATGCCCCCGAGGTACGAATCAATGCTGGGCTTCATCTCACTGGTTCGCACATTGAACTAATCGGTTTGAACAATCTCTCAACGTCGCACAGATTTGGAAGAACACCTTCCAGCGTCATTCTACGGGAAATTTGTAAGTCTTCAAAGTACGCTACAGGGAGGAAAAACAATTCAAGGCCGAGTAGATCTGCGGAAAATGCCCACCTTCTTGGGATCAACCGGTCCAAAATCCCACTTCTGATTCTTTTGGGTGGTGAGTGGTCTCATATCCGCAGGTAGAGGATATCTGATTGAGAGGTTTCTGTAGAACTCGTGCCTGCTGTTACCTTTGTAGATAATACAGGAGAGTTGGGTCAACGGTATCTCTCTGGTTTGCGTGTAAGTACCAAATTCGTGACATCGATCAATCTAATGAAAATCTATACCATCGTAGGACCACTGGGGTTGCAAGAGGGAAGAGCTATGGATAGATACTGCAAGGGGTGTCATCTGTCGTGGCCCGGAGGGGCCGTTTCCATACCTATTTGGGGGTGCCTTTCAACTAGGAGGCCTTGATGACTTGGTTCTGACTCTGGACCTTCTCAAGGAGGATGTATTGATGCGCTATTTGGCGACTTTCAAAACGAAGAAAATTGATCAAAACTTGGTGGAAGGGATCAGTTACAATCGGGATGAACCAGATGACAACGACGGGGAAGTAGGCATGCCAGAATCGGTCGATCAGCCGACCGTCTTTCGAAATTCGGACAACACCCCCATCGCTGTAGCAATTCAAACCTGGGCAAGTATTCAAAAACCACTCGCAGAGCGAAAGTTGTTGGGAAACGGATGGTTAAGGTGTGTACATTGCAAACCGGAGGATACTTTGTCTGACTACAAACATTCGGGTAGATTCCGACTCACTGAAGATGGCAAACAGCGGTTCTCACTGATCTTGAATCACGATGTAGGAGAGGCCTGGATATCACAGGCATTGAGCATATTCCATGCTCGTGGAATAGTGCTGGAAGAAAGTCTCAGAGAATGCAGTACGTTGTTGATTATTCTTTTTGTATCCTTAACTCCCTTCCTGATATCAGTATCACCCAGGGCTGGTCATGCCTCAGGCAACGTTGCAAGGCACACTCTCTGAATCCAAGTCAACGCGCCGACTCCGCCTTAAACAACCTATCTACCTTTTTGTCCGTTCGCCTCGTCCCTCTTCGTATTCCGCCTCATCATTCCAATACATCTCTTCCTTCCACTGGTCGCTCCAAGAAAGCGGCGACCCTCCTCTCACACTTGAGATATGCGACAACCTCGGTCTTCCCATTGAGCTTGAGTTCTCAGGAATTGACTGGTCCTCAATGTCTTGGACCGCTGCTCAGTACAAATTACTCCGTCAATATCAAGTTCTCCGGGGATTTGACCCAAATACTACTGCCTTCGCTCGACATGTCGGATTCAATGACTATGCATTTACCCCGATAAACGACTCGGGCCGATTTGAGGTGGTACATGAAGGTACGTTCCCTGCTCAACCGTCCATCCATCGCTCTTACTTAGTTTTCCGTCATCTTTAATCCCATGTCAACTTAGGTTCCCCAGCCAGTCATGACTTGAGTATCGGTGCTCCTGATCTCAAACCTTCCGCGATCATACAACAAACTCAGATTGAAGATCGTGGTCCTTCAATCTCGCGCTGTGATGGCAACATTGGTGAGTGATGCAGTACACACTTCGTCGCTCGACTGTGTCTGAACCCCACTGCAGACGTTGCCCTCGTTCATGTAGAAGGCAAACCCACCACCTCGGATTATGGTTCCAACGAGCATCAGGAAACTGGCGAGAGAGAAGGGGGGAAAGAGCATCGTTGCATTCATGTTGAACGGGTGCGTCAAAAATTAGTTTTTGCTGCTTCGTATTCTTACGGAGTCTCGATACCTCATCGGACCTCCGCCGCAACGATGGCATCAACATCGGGCAGACGATTGAGAGAACCTCTACGGTTAATCAGCACTCCAATTCCCTTTTCTACACTTCCAGGAGTACCCCCTTCTTCACGGACACGCCAACCCCTGCATCATCTGCTAATTCACAGAACATAACATCGTATGGGATACCGCAGCACGTAGTGGCGGCAACCTTCCATGATCCAGTTTCGGAATGGCATGCAAGCACCTTGAATCCTGAGATCGTCATTTTCGACAGCAACCTCGGCACATCCGCCATGAACGACAGGGACTCAGCATACGCTGATCCAGCTATATACACCATTGACGCCACCACCCCTATCACGTCCACCCTAAACGATACGGACCCGGCGTACGCTGATCCATCTACATATATCATTAACACCACGTTCGACAGTTGTCCGAGTTCACTCACAGTAACGTTGTTGAGTATGCCCCAAGACGACTTGCCTACCACCGATCTCAATCGGTGCCCTGTCGAGGATGTGTCCAAGCATATTGATGACACCGTGAATCATCAAAGCCGTTTACTCGAGAAAGATCAAAAAGGTCTGTTCAAGTATTCCGGCCCATCTCCTATCCGGCGCTGGCTATCCGGTGCTCTGAACTTACGAGCAAGGATGTGCTATGTATCTACAGATAAGGAGCCTGTTAGATCCACGGTCATTCCGGTTGACGGTCAGTCCTTCTTATCTCTGGTGCGGCAATCAACAGACGCGTGTTCTGACCCGATTTGCTCCAAACCCTACAGACATCGGTATTGATATAACTGAAGACCTCCAACGACGGTCCTTTGTCGCGACGTGGTGGCTAACGACTGATTGCGTGGTCTTTGTCTGGTGCCTATATTTGGTCCTTGTGCAATGGATACCGGCGTAGGGTAGGATTACTCCTAGGTGTCCCGCATACCACAGTCGCGATGTCAAATTCAAATTCAACCCAAGCTCCGGTATTTTAGTCTTCACATCGTGTTGGTACTTGCACGGATACGGGTGCTAGAATATAGACCTTGTTTCATACACCCACTCGGGTGTCGAGTTCGGGGCTACTACGTCTATTCGTTGCCATAATGATCCAACGCCTCACCCAGAAGTCTGGTCGCAAGGAAGTTGAACATTCATACTTGCCGGCTTTCCCGAAGGAAAAAAGGTCTTTTGTTCTTCTGGACCCGATATCACAGGTGAAACAGGTATAGATTGGAAGCACACAAGCTCTCACAACTCTGCCCGTCTGAGCGACATAGAACATCTAGGAGGTGACTGCCACGACGTTGTGGAGCCAGCATACCGTGCATCACAATGAACAACGCCTCCTTTAGATAACTACTGGAAGACGGCGGCGCCAGTCATGAATTTAGATAATTGGCGATGATCCGAGTCCGAAAGGATATACAGCTCGTCGACCGCGTGGTCTTTAGTACACGCCACAAGTTGTTCGAGGACGTGGAGAGCTCGCGATATAAAGCTCAGAGAACTTTAGGAGAAATGAGGTAAATTTGATGCAGGACTCGGCGAGGGTGACAACGTCGGGATCCAGGTCCGCGCGGAGGAATGGGGTCGCTGGGACTCAGGCGACGGTGTCGAAGACCCCCTTCAGATACGACATCTTCACATTCCACAACGACATTCAAGAACGTCTTCAAGCCCAAAATTGATTAAGATGTAGTGACCAAACAAAGAAGCGCCAGCGTCATGGGGCGAGGACGTATTTTGAAGTTGCGGTGCGGGATCATACTACCATGGCATGTTCATGATTTCTTCATCTCGCTGAATGGCAGGTCTTCGTTTCTTTTTTAAGGACTGTAGGTTGTACACGAGATATCGTGGGGTGGGCGATGCCCCCAAGAATTATTGCCAACACAAAGATCCCGCAGAAAGTACCAACAGATTCGAAAGTCAAAGATTAAGCCCATCCCACGTTCGCCATTCTTCCCGCATCGTTCTTCGTCGAGAATGGCGATTCAGTGTTCAAACTTAAATATTCACACATGACCTCTCTCGAGCCTACATGGTTTTTGTCATCGCGTTAGCGACGAAAGCAAAGGAGTGGTAGTTCCCGACGGCAAACATGGGTTTCTTTTGAATCAGCACTCCAGTTCTGAGACTCACTATGTACGGCTGCCAAAATTGCTTGCTGCTAACGCAATTATCCTCCAGCCATAAGTAGGACGTACATGTCGATCACTAGTGTATGTAACGTATATATCACATACGTATAAGAACCAATCGTGAATTAGCTCTTGTATTGCGTTCATGATATGCTACCTGGCCACATCCAGAATTGTGCATAGTCAAAGATCCTTGATGCCCGAATACACCGTTCTGCGACTTGGATCGTTGACTGTGCGTAGAAAACTTTCCCAGAGTCCGGACCAACATCTAGCATGATCTCGACTATGCACAATAAGTATGGACCTACAGTCATCCCCTACCATTTCCGGGACAGCCAAATCTTGGTCGCAGATTTAAGGTGCATTACTAGGCCTCCTCTCCCTTGAGCTGTTGTATCTAGGAAGTAAACATACTATGTGAATAAGATGCTCAGCAACTTACCTTGCCCGAAGGGAGGGAGCTAGCTGCGCGATTCGACTATCAGTTGAATTTTTTGTTATCAACTGAAAACCTACCATTTGGGACGTGACATCATCACGCTGATAAGCGACCAAAACGCGGAGAGATGTGAGCTATCACGTCATTTACGTGACCTTTGGAACGGTGCTCAACCAACCCGTTTTGCCCAACTTCACTATTGCACGCCCGCACCGTGCTCTCTACGTCTCTCGATCATCTGGGTAGGCAAAGAATGTTATGGATACTAGACTATACACGCCCAGTATGTTTTGGACGGCACAGTCTGCTTTGATTGTGCCTCAAGAATTCAATATTAGGCCAAACTGGACATATTACCCATTTTTCTTCTCCGGGACTTCACCTGAATGGACACAGTGCCAATAGCATATGTATAGGTCATAAACAGATAGGAAAACCACAAGTCCGAGAGGGGACAGCGCAAGAACGCGTCAGGAAAAGCCGACGTCCCAAATGATGGGGGCATCCCAAATGGTAGGGGATGACTGTATATGCATCATTAGGGTGACGTCCGTGGACGATTGCCAAGCCAATGATGATAATGAGAACATTTTACACGCACGGATGGAAAAGACACGTCCACATCCAATCCACCATACGGACGCCTAATGATTCCGGTCCTACACCCAAATCCAGAGTGAGGAATACACGTTCGCATCTCGCGAGGCCGCTGTCCCGTATGCAGAACGAAGCTGTGCAATCTTTGGAGGGAAGACCGCCGGGGAGATCGATCATGATACTCGCTGATTGACGTAGATGGGCAATGAATTCAGGATGAATGGTAGACGGCCATGATCACAAACGGGCGAAGGCAAGATGTTTTTCTCTGAATGCTTCGACTGCGATACGTAATATGAAAAGATCGTGGGTATGTAGCCCAACAACGGCGAGAGCTATCCACACGCACTTCAGTGGAGCCTTCTGACCAGAATATCCTCTTTGACAGTTCATATCCGTCTTGACGTTGTTCACGTCGCAGTCATAGTCATGATATTGGTCTCCACTTTGTCCTTGTTTTCGTTCGCGTCGTTTTCCCCGATCCTGTGATCAGATGATGATCGCGGCCTATGAGCGACGTTGTTAGAAGGTGAGAAAGGATGAAGAAAGTGAGGAGAAGCAACATACGTTCACCTCCCTATCCCTGTCCCTATCCCCATCGCGGTCTCTCTCTCGCTCATCACTCTGCTTCGACTCCGACTCCGGCTACTTACGTTTCCTTCATTCATCACGATCCACTTTGTCTCGACCGTTTCCCTTCTCTTTTCCTCTTCCCATCGCAGGTACGCCTTCCGCCACCTCTCCTCATCAGACTCCACGCCCAACAACACAGTAAATCTTCTTCTCCGAACAACGCTCCATTTCCTCCACCCTTCCGTCTCCTCAACGACCTCTCTTTTTTCTTTGACATTCTCTTCTTCCGCGTAGTGATGTCGTCAGCCCATCTCCATTTGCGTTCACCCAGATGGATGAACAGGCGTCGAGCTTCCGTTCCTTCGCCTCAGCCTCAGACCTCGGTCGAAACAGCCGACGTTACTGTCATCTCTAGTTTGGATTTCTTTTTCGGCATTCCTTGGTCTTGATTCCTTCGTTTTTCGTTGTCGGTGGAGGGGTGGGGTAGTTTAATGTAGGGGCACAGCGGAATTGTTCGTGGGCGTCAACAATGAAGAAAATTGTATTACGTGAATGCATGACAGATATTCCCACGGATAACCTCTTCGGATTCGGATTTGTTGATGACAAAGTAGATTCTGGAACACGACTAGAACGTCCATCATTGAAGCCTAAGTATGATTTTTGATTTTTTCTCCCTCAGAGCGGCTATATACTTCTTAGCTTCACTCTAAACCTTCTCTTGCTATTGCCTATAGCAACTGGCATCTTTGCACTTCGCACAGCTGGGGGTGAATATTATTTTTGCACGGAAATATGCCAGAAAAATATGACGCCTCACAGTTCAACACATATTCAGTCTGAAGATATTCGAAATTGAATTGAATTCCACATATTTGGCAGCACAAATACTCACCGGAAAGTAAGGCGTCATATTTCTGCTTCATATTCCGCAACAAAATAAGTTTTTGCCCCAGCTGTGTCGTTCACAAAATGAACCGTGGTCACGTCCTAGATCTTCAACCTCCGGGCGCCCACTGTAGTCTGTGAGTTTGACTGCAGCCGCGAAGGCAGAAACTCGTCCGGATTTGACAAGGCTAAGTGCGCCCTATGTTTCCCTATGAGTTTATTGGAGCACGGTATGTTTATATTCTTTCCACGAATAATATGATTATCATTTATTCATCGAGATTCAAGGCAGTGGTCTGACCGTATCTTAGCGCCTTCTGGACAGAAACACTCTTCGCCGCTCTACGTTCTTCTCATGCAGATTCCGGCATCTATCTATCTCCCGCTCCCTCGGGTAGAACCTGGCGCCCATTCGGTCCAGACTTCAGAGAACTTCTTACGAATAGGTTGCATGAGACATGATACAAAGGTTGGCCAGGCGTGGCGCCTCGAGGAGGGATGGAAAGTGGGAGGGGGAGAAAAAGAATGGCACTGATACTTGGGCTCACCAGCAAACGAAATCAAAACCTTCGAGGCTCGAGAAGAACGTTCGAGGTAGAATTCAGCTCGCTCTCATCACACAACATCAGTTCTCACCGTTTCAACTATTTTTGGTCCACACCTATTCAACGTCAACCTGTCACCTTTAGGTTTGATACAGATGAGAAAGCGTACGTAGTAACGTATAAGGTTAGCTGAGGCCTACATGACCAATCTTCCGTTATATCTCACCCACAAAATGCCGCATTCGAACGGCCAGCCAAGTTTTAACGGCTCTGAGCTCCGCTTCGTGCATGCAGGGAGGGACTACAACCTCAACGAAGGCTCTGGAGCTTTTATCGTCAATAACGACAACAGGGTCATTCGGCAGAAACGACCAATCCGGTGGCACATTCGGGGAACTGAAGAAGAAGAGGCGGAGTATGACCAGGTGAGTAACGCAATCGTAGTTTTGGTTCGCACTGAAGACTCACACTGTTTGGATATCGCAGTATGGTGAATACAGGCGTAGTGATATCCGGTTAATTCAGCTGTTACAACACGAAAATCTCGAAAGGATGGATCGCGAGACGGGGCAATTCGTTCCATTAGACTGTGAACGAAGCATTTTCCTAGCGGAAGTCTTGACGGGGGTGGGGAAAGGAATGCTGGTCACTGTTGTGTCCTACGAAGGCCAGGACGCCCCAGAGGTACGATTCAGCGCGTCTCACGAGCAGAAACATCCTGATTCGATCACACAGAAGTGGAAAAACACCTTCCAGCACTATTCAGGGCATCTGTGAGTTTTACAACTCCTCCCCATTCCATAGGCGATAACTAAAACTTAAAGTTGAGTAGATACGCGAGCAACGCCCACCTTCTGGGACTCAACCGGTCCAAAGTCCCTCTACTGATTCTCTTGGGCGGTAAGTAGAATTACAACCGTCAGAGGAGCTTGACTGATCCCAAGTTTATCTCAGAACTGGTGCCAGCTACGGTATTCATACAGAAAATGGGGAACCTGCAGCGACTGTATATCAGTAGTCTGCACGTAAGTACCAAACTCGTAAAGTCTGGACAGCGCAATGAAATTGTCGTACTAGTGGCGCCGACCATGGAATTGTGGCGCTGAGGAATTATGGCTGGATGGTAGAAGAGGAGTCATCTGTCGTGGTCCAGAGGGGCCGCATACAGGTCTCCCTCGGTGGACATTCGAGATAGAGGACCCCATCTCAAGTGTAGACATCCTGAAGGAGGATGTCTTAATGCGCTACTTGGCCAGTTTCAAGTCGAAGGCGGTAGATCGTAGGTTCGTGGAATTAGAAGGGTTCTCTCGTATAGATTGGCCAGACCCCTCGGACGTTCTTGGACGGGTTGATCGCCCGACCGTGTTTTGCAATATAACTGATGCTCCCATCGCCGTCGCCAACAATTTCTGGGAAAGTGACGAAGCCTCTCTTGTAGAACGAAAGTCTTTGGAAGACGGATGGACAAGGTAAGTTCAGTGTAAATATTAGCTACTTTGTCCAACCGGCTTGAGTAGATTTCGGCTCTGCGAAGACAACAGAGGGTCTCTTGATATGTTTTGGAATATTAACGCGGGAGGCTCTTGGCTGTCGCAGGCGTCAAGTATATTCCATGCTCGTGGGACATTACTTGAAGAGGATCTCAGCACTTTTAGTACGTCGCTCTTCGTTTTCCTTTCCACTTGCTGACATTTTCAGTGCTCGTCGAGCCCTGTGCAACATTGGAGGGGGAGCTCTCTGATTTTGAGGATCAACATGAATTCCGACTTCAACAACCAATTTACATTTTTGTCCGCGAGCCTCCTTCCCACCACCTACACGATGGCGATACATCCTCTCTCCACTACTGGTCCTTCCAAGAAAGTGGACATAATTACCTCTCGCCAGAGGTGTGTCACTACTTGGGACTTCCCGTTAAGCTCAAACTCGGCTTTCGCCACTCCTCACACACCTGGTCTACCGATAATTACAAATCAATTCACCAATACCAAGTCCTTCGAGGATTTGACCCAACCACTACAAACTTCGCTCAACAAGTCGGGTTTGTTGATCAAGTATTCCATCCGGTAGACGATTCATATCGGTTCACAGTGGTACAAGAAGGTGCTTTGTCTTCTCAATCGTCCAACCACAACTTGACTTAGCCCCGTTCATCCAGAGCCTCATACTAATCCAGTTCTCTCCCATGATCATGACCCAAACATTGACGTTGCGGGCCATCAGGAACATTCCACGACCGAACAACGCGCGGATCCCAGTGTCTCAACCTCACGTTGTACTGACGACGTTGGTAAGCGGCGTGGTCTATGATATACGATTTGACGCTTGACTCTTGATCGGTGGCTGCCCAGATGTTGCTTTCGCGAACCCAGAACGCGGAACCACTTCAGATCCTCTCAGAATACTACAGAGAGCCGGTTCGAGCGAAGAAGAGATAGACTCTTGCGTTGTACAGGTAAACCATCTACCCATGCCAGCTGCTTTGCCTCCTGATGAATTCCGGAACTCTCACAGGATCTCCACGACAGCGACGAGATTGAAATCATTCAGGAGCCCCCCAGAAAACAGCGCGACTCTCTTGTTCATATTCCCAGTCACTTCTCCACAGCCAGACCTTTGGTGACCCCAGAATGGGATTTGGGTACCCGGGATTCTGAGATCGCCAGCTTTCACAATCCCAGCATATCCACCTTGAACAATCGGGACTCACCATATGCTGACCCAGATATTTACTCTATCAAAACTACCGCCATGTCCGACGGTTGCCGCCCTCAGACTGTAACGTCGCTGACTATGACACCCGACGACTTGTCCACTACCGGCCTTACTCCACATCCTGGCGAAGATATTTCCTACGTCGACGGCGACGTGGATAATCATCGTTTACTCGAGAGGAAACATGAAGGTCTGTTTCCATCCAAGGCACTCCATAACCGACACTACTTCCTCACGTCTCTGAACTCGCGGATAGACGCGTACCTTGAGTCTACGAATGAGAAGAAGGAGGAGCTCATCACACCCACGGAGCCTGCGCAAACCATTCTAGATGGCACCCACGGTCCGTCCCAACTTTGCCGACTCCCGAAATGTAAACGAAAATTGTCCTTACCTGAGATCGAATCTATAGAAAGCGGCACTGATACAACTGGAGACGTTCAACAACGCTCCCTTGCAGCGACGTGGTGGCTGACAGTTGATTACGGTATTTTTGTTTGGTGTCTATACTTCCTATTCGTACGGCGTATATAGGGGCAAATTGAGTGTACTCTGGGTGTATCGCGTTCCCTTGTCTTCACAATATCTATCTGCTATCAGTCCAAGTTATACTACTCCAGGAGCCCTCGGGAAGGTCACTACCCCGCCTTAAATATTAGTGTCCGTACTTCAAGCTATTGAACTGACGATGAATATGCGAACCAATAATTATGTGAAGATCAGAGCCTGAAGCATGGTTTCTGATAGTGAAAGCAGGTCAGTATCACCAGAGATACGTGTCGGCACTGATTGTTGAATCCGGTAAGATGTACGTAGATACGCAGAAGATTAAATCACTACGCTTGCCGGCGCCTACTTTCATCAGTGCGAAGAAGTCTATTATTTGCCGAATGCCATTCTCCATCAATCGATGATAATTGACTGGGCTCAGCCAGTCCGGAGGCGGTTCCGATGAATAGCAACGGTTTCTTCGCGCCACTCTATCGATCCTGCAGTCTGCTATAGGATATAGCATTAACGGGATTTGGTATCCCTTGATATTGCAATCTCGTGGAGGAAAATCTGACGCTCACTCACTCGGGAAGACCCCCAAAGGGCCTCAACCTGGAAAGAGATTGAAAGAAAAGGGAACGACACCAGGGTTCAGAGGCCAGACTCAAGGGCTTGTGAGGGACAACTCGTTCCGAATTCAAATTTTGAGGTAGGGTGCAGTATGTTCTCACTATGTCTCCTCGGTGTCATCCCAATACTTATTTTTGGCGTACCCTACTATAGCCTGTCACGTTTAGGTCACCAGCAAACCCAGGATGGTCTGCTCAGTGTCTGACGGTGGTGACCCGACAATGATAGACTGACCCACCCTGATATGTTGATGTAAAGTTGTAAACAGTATTTGAGTCTATGATCATGAAATTATAACATACCAACAGTCTGAAAGTTGAGTGAGGAGGTGCTCGCAGCCTGAGAGGAACTGACAAGATGTTGATCAGTGGCTGATAGGATGGATTAAGATTTACTTGATCTTATCATGACACAATCAGGCGCTGGTCAGAGCGCCCAAGATTGGTCGCGTCTGGACAGAACGCGTCAGACAGGCAACGTCTGTCCAATGGCTGCTCAGTATCCTGCCAGAGATGCCCAGGCTGTCTACTCTATCATAATATAATCGTCATGTAATGACCACGGAGGGTCAGGCTGCCCAATTCGGCTCATGCACTGGCAAGTCAAATTCTGTTTGCCGGCGGCATAAGGCGGCGCGTGGCCTTGATAGTCAACCTTGCCTCTCTTGCTTCCTGCCTCCATGCTCCTTCACCCCTGTGTCACATCCTCCAGATTGATGATCTTGATTATCATTCCAAAGCATTCGCGAAAGACACCCAATAGCTTTAATCTCGGTGAGCTTGATCTCGATATGTTCGGTATGTTTCTGTTTTTCTATTTTCTCAACGTGATCGATTGAAACCCAGGGATTATTAGCGCGTTGATGAGCTCAAGCCATACGGAGACAAATTTGCAAGATTTTGAGACAGTTGTGCTGCTCCTCTTGGCCTCAGGTGCGTAGTCAACTTCCCAAAACAATAGTTTTCAGCCACGGATTATAGGTACTCACATCAAAGTACCGGTCTTTGCCTCAACGCGTCCACTATTCAGCAGAAAAAACAATCAGAAAGACCTGCTTGCGGAGAAATCAGCTTGAGGATATCGATAATTCAAAGAAGCGCGCAATCGAGACCCCAATTATGCAAGATGAAGTCGGTTCCCTCCCAACTCTGGCAGTTTAGGGCCTGGAGAACCCGCAACATCGCGTCTTCTTTCTCGTCGTCTACATCCGATGACATCTTTGTGACGAACGTCGATTATCTGCGCACAGACCACCCTCGCCGCGTATATAAGGCCAGCACCTCCAGAAATTAGCACCAACGTTTCTTTCTTCCCTCCCCCATCATTCCCTCTCTGCCCCCTCTTCCCCCCTCTATACTTCAGTGTCTGTCGTGACGATACTTTGCCACCACCCGCTTCTTCTTTCACCATTCCCCTCTACACTATCCAACGTTACCGTCCCTCCATCTGGCTCACAGCGATCACTCCGGGAAAACTCGGTCTCTACATGTATGTTGACCTTATCCTCTCAGTCCATGGTATTTGCACGTTAATGACGATAGCGCACTGTCTAGTCTTCAACATTCCACATTTCAGCCACCAGTGTGAGCAACAAGTAAGCTATATGCGCTTTCTCTTTCGAGCACTGATACAGTCACTCCCCGTTTTCAAATTCATAGTTTCCTCTGGTTTCCTTGTATTGTCGCCACCAGCGAGGTTATAGTAGATGTGTTGATGGAAGAGGACACGCGAGGTTTGTGTTTGGTACTCTCTGGTCACTCGAGTTCAACCCCGTACTGATTTTGCAGTATTTATTAGCTGTCCGGGACCGGCCCCGTCGCATGACCTCTGACACCGTCGACTATCGTTTAAGACCAAGGTTTGCTTTCAACTATGGATATTCAGCTTTCGGCATTATATTATCTAGTACTACATTTTTGTCGTTAGATTTCTCATCTGGCTACTTGTTCACTGTTGTGTCTGCCTCATCAAGGGTACTTGCAGATGGATGTATTGTATGGATTAGCTACTTGAAATCAATAATAATGTTGCTTTACAACATGTCGCACATAGACGTAGAAGTGTCCTCGAGCCGGCGTAGTCATGGAACGAGGATAATCTGTATGTATCAGCCTGAGTGTTGCTGACCATCTCTATTAGGCTGGTGGGATCTGACTATCCCGGTCAGTCTGACTGTGTCTTACCATAACGCTCAGTCTGGCCGTATCTGACCATCCCGGTCAGTCTGACGGCATCTGATCAGCCCGGTCAGTCTGACAGCGTCTGATCAGCCCGGTGACGAAGATGACTTTAGTCCACTCTAGGACCACGAGACCCGGAGTCGGTGAGAGAAATTTAGAGCAACCTAGAATAAAATATCCGAGACGCGAGGGACGCCTCGAGGCAAAAGTTAGTACGTAAATAGATCAAGTACGTACCTGGAGACGCGACGCGACGCGTTCTGATTGGCTTGAGGTACTTGAATGACTTGTATTGACTTGGAGATTAAAAGACTTGAGGTAAAAGACTTATAATTGCCCGAGGGCGAGGAACATGGAAGTGTGAGCCAAAGATTGTCTGAATTGAGAAGAGTACAAAGCAGGATACACAAGGATTGACAGCTGCTAAGTTTATGTAACGTATTCTCACAGGCCAGGAAGATTCCGAAAGGCAAGGGAATGCGAAGAACAAGATATCGTGTAAAGAGAGCTGTAAAGTAGTGAGAGAACGAATTTGGAAGTAAAGAGACCGTGTTAGAACAAAGTTTGGACGCAACCAGGACCCACTCTCATCATCAAGTACTCGGGAACACGCGCGGCAGCTATTTTGAGAAGAGGAGCAATTCTCTTTCGCAGACGGGTTGGACAAGTCCCCGCAAGCGGCGCTCGGCGACGTGAACGGGAGGTACGAGAGGAAGGAAGTGTGGCGTAGGTGTTGTCGTAGGTACGAAAGGGGAAACTATGTTGGTAATTTGACGATATGACTAAAAGAGAAAACATAAGAATGTCAGAAACCGGACGTAAGCAGAATTAAGCCGAAATGATCAGAAATAAACGGAATAGAAAGGAAAAGGGACTGCAGGTACGTATCGCAGAGTAGTCCATGTGGGTCTACCACAGTGAGGGACATTTTAGAGTCCGACCTCGGGCTCTCCTTCAACCACGTGAAACTCCAGCAATTCGATCCTTCCAATACTCGGCCATCAACTCCCCATCTACAAACCACAACTGTTTGTGAGTCATGACCATCTCGTTCAGGTTTACGGCGCTGATGAGGTGCCAGTAATGACTGAAGAGATAATACACGTGTCGGACACCTTGCTCGTATAGCGCAGAAGCACTTCCCATCGTGACCTTGTAACCAGTCGCCTTGTGGAAAAGCTCGCCGAACCTGTCGACGTAAAAGGCCTTGCAGTAAGATTTGAACCTAGAGTAAGTGAATGGCTCCTTTCGAGTACCGTAACGGCTAGGAAGAACAGAACGTGAATACTTGTGCTGAATGAAAAGACAGATTTCTCGAAGCGTGAGGAAAGGGTCTCGTCGAAAAATACGGACTGAGAATGGAAAGAATACAATCTCATCGCCAAAAGCGACTGGAGCAGTAACAAGATAATCATAAGCAATAGAAAAGGAGCACTTAACGCAACCGTTATATGCAAATCCGACTTCTGACTGAGCGGTCGATCCCTCCACCCATTGATGCAAGTTGTACTCGGAGACGAGAATCCCTCGAGGTGCTTGATGAGTCGGGCATTCAAATTGTACACGATAGTCTCGGCCTAGCCGATCCCAGGAGGACATCCAAAAGGGCACCTTGAACTCGAGTTCGGATAAGTCTAACTGGTATTGCGAGAAAGTTTTGTCAGTATGAACTTTGGTTGTGAAAACACGGTACTCCTCCGTTGGAGGAGTCTGAGCATCAGAACAGTTGAAGAACTGAACAAAGTCGAAATCGAGAAGAGACGAAGACTCTTCGAATTTACTGATGAGATGTGGGAGAGAAAGATGCGCCTTTGGGGCAGGGAAGAAATAACTGGGAACGCCGTAGAAAGTCATGATGGGGAAAGGAAAGAAAGAAAGATGAGACGAGGCATTCGAAATTGAGAAGTATAAATATTATCTGAACCGAGAAGAAGCAAACAGAATTTTAGGGTTATGTGAAAGGTATGACGACGTAGCTTCTCGAGTGAGCCTCGTGGCAAACTAACTCGTTTTGATGGAAGTCCTGAATGGCCTTCCGGAACGTGCGTTGAGTCCAGAATGCAGCGTTTGCTTTTGCTTGTACAACTGCTGGTCTTGCGGGAATGTGTGCTTTGAGAGTTTGATTATCCGGCCTATAATAGAATAATCGCAAGCGTTGAGGGTGAACGTGACCTCGTAAGATAGCACCACTTAGCTCTTTTAGAACATAGACGCCAGTTGTGCGCTTCTCGTGTATGATGTAGGGTCCGGAGTAAGTCCAGAGTCCCTTAGCACCTTTGAGTTCATCTAGGCGGGATTCTCTCAGCCAAACATACATTCCAGCACGATAATCATGAAAATCGAAGAGGGAACCCTTAGCTTTGTGCAAATAATCGATAGCCTCTTGACGGCTCTTCTTGACGGTAGCATTGGCTTTCTCCCAGTTAGAGTCTCGCTGCCGTAGCTGTAAAATCCGGATAGCTAGGAGATCTTCGTGGCTTCGAACCGAAGGCCAATCGAGGGTCTGCCAGGTAACTTCAGTAGCATCGAAGGAGAAGACAGGGTGCACACCGTAAAGCAGATAATAAGGTGAATATCCAGTAGCACGGCTTGTCGTGACCCGAGATGCGAACAGAGCTGCTGTCAAATATTGAGGCCAGGAACCTTTAGCGTCTCCGGTTACCTTGAAGATTGCATCGACGAGAGGTTGATGAGCATGTTCGATGACAGCGTTTCCTTGAGGATGATATGCTGTGGAAATTACGACAGTGCAATTGTATTGAACATGGAGGAGGGTCTCAACTTCACCTTTAAATTCGGATCCGCCGTCCATGGTAAGAACAGGAACACACGCAAACCGACAAATGATGTCTTCATAGATAAACTTGGCTACTCGGGATGCTTTGATGGATTTGAGGGCACGAGCTTCAGTCCACAGAATCGTAGGTTCCACAGCTTGAACGATATAGTGAAGTCCGCCTATACCTATAGGCATCTGGATACAATCCAGATTGAAGTGCCGCAGGAGCGGCGCTTGCCACAAAATACTGTAAGGGATTAGCGGAAGATCTTGGATTAATCGTTGACACTCAATGCATGAATGGACAAAGAAAGCGACAGAATCGAAAAGGTTAGGCCAATAGAAACGTTCCCGCAAGGGACGGAAGGTTGCATCTCGACCTTTGTGTCCTACCTGTATGTGTATTTCGAATATAAGTTCTTGACGTCTCCGTGGTTCTTCGATGACTAGCCTGGGAAGGTGATCAGCTTTTCGGCGACGAGGAGCATACCATAGTCTCCCATCGTGTAACATGAACTTGAATGCCAGCTTCTTGAACTTAAGTTGCGATTTCTTGGACTTGCAGTCTTCGGGAAGTGAACCGTCAGTAAGGAAATGCCGAATCTCTACCCACATATCTGGTCCGTCGCGGTCAGGCTTGCCAAATTCATGTCTCTTAGAAGAAGAGCACCGAATGGTGATGGCTTCGATATAGTGTTCGTACTCGTAGAACTCAAGTTCGAAGGACTCGTCACCTAGTAAACAGATGTCAGAGACAGTTTTCACTGAGGTACGTTGGAGGAAGTCGGGCTCCTTTCGAAGAGAACCGCTTGTGTCTCCCCAAGCATGAGCTTGGTTAACTCGGAATGACTCAGCAGGCATGGAAGAAACTTGGAATGGATCGGGAATAAATGAATGGGACGGCGATAGAAAAGGTATAGAGTCCCAATCGGAAGCGGATGAAGTCGAGAGACGAATGATTTCGGAATGGAAGAGATACTCAGCTAAGTCTGATATCGAGAGTTTAAGGTCTTCAGGTGGTGATACTATTTCGGCGTTGATAAAACTCTCGATAAACGCGTCGATGTCTTCATCTTCGGGTTCTTCATCACCTGGAGCTTTCGGCCTCCTTGATAGTCCATCTTCTAGTTGGTGCGAAGTTGCTGGTACGTGTTTGAGCTCAAAGTCAAAGAGACGAATCCACATTAGCCAACGGAGCACTGGTGCGTTAGGTACGTCATCAAATTTCTTAAACATTTGAAAGAGAGACTTAGCATCGCAATCAAGTCGAAAGTGTGTTCCCCAGAGACGATGTTTACACTCCTTGAATGCACGAAACACACCGTAAACTTCGGTCTTAGGTTGACCGTAGTTCTGTTCCCTTTCGTTGAATGTACAAGACCCGTATAACGCGGGATGCTTCTTTCCTTCACGAATTTGATAGATCGCCCAACCGGCTCCCATCCATGAGGAATCGACCCCAATAATGAGAAGACCTTCGTCGGACTCTCTTCCAGTTCGAAGTACTTTGCAAGCTTGCTCATAGTCCACACGAATGAGAACCGGCGCGGTCGTGATCTGATGGATGAGTAGATTCATCGCATCTCGGGCTTCATCTGTAAAAAACGAATGCTTCAGCGGGATTGGAAGACTTGTGTAAGAGAATCGTGAGGGGCTTAGCGATAATAGAGAACCCTTTGACCCAACGTCTTCCTACGCCCGCAACTCCTAAGAATTGACGAACTTCAGAGACTTCTTCGGGCTCCTTCCAGCGCTTAACCTTGTCAACCAAACCCGGCTCGATAATCCATCCTTCAAACGAAACTATTGAACCTGTGATCTTGAGTCGAAAAGCAGCGAGGATAGCCTTGGTTCCGGAGGCGGTAATACCAGCATTGATGAGAGCTGCAAGCAACAAGTCAAGGTTCTGAATATATTCGAACACAAACCTTCGGATCTGAGCGTTTCCAGGAATAGTCTCATTATCGTAACGAGAGCGAGGACCTTTGAGTCCACAATCATCTAGGAAATTGCGAGCGATTTCACGAACTTGATACAGAGCATGTTCGACGCACCGTTGGAATTCTTGGACTGAGTTTGTGAAACCTTGGACGAGGGTACATTGTTGACGAGCTCCGACTATGGAAGAGAAAGCTTGAAGTGGCCTTGAAGCTACATCCACCCAACGAGCATCGAAACCTGAAAACAAGTCGAATAGTCCGTAAATGGAATAACCTAGGAAATCTTCAGTAAATTCTGCAACGTTAGGAGGTAAAGAGGAATCTTGGATGGTGACGGAGTTAAGCTTTTGAAGATCGATGACGAGGCGAATGCCGTTCTTTTTCTTGACGGCGAATATTGGTGAACGATAGCTTGATTGGGTAGGTTCGAAGCGTCCAGCCAACTCTTGGGCGTGAATCTCCTGTCGAACTTGGTCAGCAATAGCCAAAGGAACAGGGATCTTAGGTAGTTGCCAGGGCGGGTGCCCGATAGTAGCGATTTGGTAGTCGGGATAGTACTTGCGAGAGAAGAAACCCTTCTCGTGAAATTCAAACGCAAACGCCTTCTCGCATTGAACGACGACCCACGAGAGTAGATCTATTTCTTGGTCAGTAAGTATCCCGGGCTCAATCTTACCCAACATCAATTCCAAACGCTCTTGAGTGACAATGTTTCTGAAGGGGAGTTGAGACCTAGGGATCGGATGAGTAGGGATCTGAAGCGGAATTGGAGGAGGTATAGGTTTGAACTCTTGAGCAGCAGGATCAGGGAAGAAGGTAGGGACTGGACGGTGTTTGCGATGCACAGGTTTGTACTTCGCGCCGCCAGTAAAGAAAGTATTGTCCAAATCATGAATACGAGAAAGGCAAGGTGAATTTTTGATAGCAGAACCAGTAATGTAAGAGGAATCGGACGCATAAAAACTTTGACGAAGTAGCGAATCATAAGAGGGCGGAAGATTGGTATGAAGGAGAAAATCGAACTCAGAAAACTCATCTTTGCCTAATAATGCTTCTAAAGATCTTCCGACGGTGGCAGGAGTCGCTTGGAAGACCTGTTCAGACGACTCCGGACTCAAAAATCCTCGTCGTCGGAAATCTCTTCAATACGAGTCGCATATTGGCGAGTAGATTGGTGATGATGATGACAGGGACCAGGCCTCGGGCGATGACCGTGATCGCAAGTGATACTCGATTTGTTTCTGGAATCATTTGGGTTAGTGAGTACAACGGAAATAGAAGGACGATGGTCCTTCTCGGGATCGTTCCAGAGGTAGAGCTTGACGAGTCCCGAGCGATTATACTGAATACGAGCTCCGAACCACATAAGGAAAGGTTGACCTAAAATAATATCTTGACGTTCCATATTCTGGTGAGAAACAAAGAGATGATGAGGGAACTCTTGACCTCCGATCATAATCGGTGCATCTAGAATAACTCCCTGCAAACGTTCAGGTTCGCCATGTATTCCCTGAAGAGACCAGTTGGTTCCTTCGAGGTTTACAGGTAAATTTGCTCGTTCGGGGAAATCATAGCTCGCTACGTTCAATTCTGAACCTGTGTCGATCATAGCTGCAAAAGTAACACCGTTAATGGAGATATCAAGCACGCCCGTAACCATAGCAAACAACTTCTTGGGAGGAGAAATGAGGATAGCGTTGGAACACTGAGAGAGAAGCTCAAAGACGCTGTTCGCATCGTCCACCGTTAAGTTGGACAGCTTGTAGACAGAGTCGGTAGTAGTCTCTCGTAACTCCATCTCGACAGTCTCGATACCGTCGTCATCAATATAGGACGCGTTGGACACACCAAACTCGTTGCAATCGCAAGTAGAAGAAGAATCTAGGGAATTGTACTCAGCTAGTTTCGTGTAGTAATCCCGACGAGTGCGAGTAGCCTCGTTCATCAACTTGGAGAGTGAAGGACTTGCACCTAGAAGTTCCGAGAGTCGTCTTTCATATCGACGTCTTGAATCTTGGTCTTTTGAGGCTGCTTGTTCGTACTAGGGAGTGATTCTTTCCAGCCGTCTTGACGGTTGATAGGGTTGAGAGGCAGTGGGATATTGATCTTGTTACGCTTGGGCTCTGTCGAAGGATTAGCAGGTGGTGGAGGTGGATTATGAACAACAGTAGGAAGCTTATCCTTCGATGATGAAGCCTTGGGAGGTTCAACGAAACTTGTAACCTCTTTCGCCTTCCCTTTATCCTTCCTCGTAGCTGGATCGTAACAAACGGTGACATCTCGTCCCGAACGTAAAGCTGGTTGCGAAACCCGCTCGAGTTGAGAGATCCCGAATACTCCATCGAGAGCAGGACGGTTGTTGATCATGAACCCGATATTGTTGGACCTAAGGTGTGGAGGAGCGTCTCGATCGGAAGGAGCAACAATACGAACGGACTTAACATGTTGAGCTCCCGGAGTTGAAGGAGCATTGAAATTCGCTTGAAGGTCACGAAGGTACGCAGCTGCACCACCCTCGTATCCTCTCGGAGTACGAGGTAAGGCTTGGCCACTTGGAAGGACTAGACGACCGTTCTCGAACTTAGCCATTCCTTCGTTGACGAGTTTGTGAGACTCTTCACAACGACCGGCGCCCATCTGATGACCGTGAGGACTAGACTCGGAAATACCACATACCCAGCATACACGATCCTCTGATGAACTTCTCGTTTGATAGTTCTCGTTAGTTGGCCAACGTCCAGTGGGACGGTAATCTGATGATTTCTGAGATTGTGAGGGTAAGGTAGGAGTATCGGAATACGCAGCTTTGTGGATCCTCATCCCTTTCATCATTTCGGATAACTGATCGACGGTACCTTGAGGTAGACCAGCGCCTTGAGAGACTGGATCTTGAACGAAGGGAAGGGGTGCCTTAGTCTTGATGGTACGTTCGCCTTCATCGTTGAGCTTAATCTTCTCGCTCTCACGCTGAGAATCTTCTTCAATCCAGCTGCTATAAAAGGCGTTATCCGGGTCAAATTGGTTGTTGAGAATCTTAATAGACTCAGCTATAGAAATACACGTCGACCTCCGCTTATTCTCGCTGGAGACCTGTCCCTCGAGCCACTTCTTGGTCAACTGTGGTAGTCCTGAGATGAAATAATAGTTAACGTCCGACTTATCGAGTTTACTCTGCTTAAGAAGCGTAGCGGAATACTTCTGAAACTGTTGATTATACTTCTCTACTTGCTGCTTCGAATTGAAAGGTTCCTTGCTATTCTGTTTCTTGCAGAATGCCTTTAGGGATTCAACGGTAACAATGAGCGGTTTCTCCGAAGCACCATACAATTCGAGGAACTTAGCTTCGGCTTCTTCCCAAGTCTTATCGGTGAGGTCAGTATCGAACTCGGGAATATCCCGAATGGTATCTTGAACATCGTCGTCGGAGAAGAGATAGATCTGATCAACCTGATCATTCTCTTTGAGGCTAGCGGCTTCGACGATACGCTTGAGAACAGTGAGGAAAAACTTAGGACGATCACCACGGAATAGAGGGGCGTTAGGCGATCTGGGAATAGGCATGCTTGAGAAGTACATTGAACCGAGAGAGGTTGATGGCATCATGTTGACAAACTTGGCAGGAGGCTTGTCGGTAATATCAGAAGGACTGGGCGAGGGTGATCGTCGTTCTCGCCACGGATCAAAAGGTGCGGACATACACTATACCCTAAAGAGGAAGTGAACGTCGTATTATTTATATAAAAGGTAGGGTACTCAGCTTTGACGTTGCTCAGCACGGAATACTCCTGTCCCGCCGTGGGTTCCACTGACGAAGATGACTTTAGTCCACTCTAGGACCACGAGACCCGGAGTCGGTGAGAGAAATTTAGAGCAACCTAGAATAAAATATCCGAGACGCGAGGGACGCCTCGAGGCAAAAGTTAGTACGTAAATAGATCAAGTACGTACCTGGAGACGCGACGCGACGCGTTCTGATTGGCTTGAGGTACTTGAATGACTTGTATTGACTTGGAGATTAAAAGACTTGAGGTAAAAGACTTATAATTGCCCGAGGGCGAGGAACATGGAAGTGTGAGCCAAAGATTGTCTGAATTGAGAAGAGTACAAAGCAGGATACACAAGGATTGACAGCTGCTAAGTTTATGTAACGTATTCTCACAGGCCAGGAAGATTCCGAAAGGCAAGGGAATGCGAAGAACAAGATATCGTGTAAAGAGAGCTGTAAAGTAGTGAGAGAACGAATTTGGAAGTAAAGAGACCGTGTTAGAACAAAGTTTGGACGCAACCAGGACCCACTCTCATCATCAAGTACTCGGGAACACGCGCGGCAGCTATTTTGAGAAGAGGAGCAATTCTCTTTCGCAGACGGGTTGGACAAGTCCCCGCAAGCGGCGCTCGGCGACGTGAACGGGAGGTACGAGAGGAAGGAAGTGTGGCGTAGGTGTTGTCGTAGGTACGAAAGGGGAAACTATGTTGGTAATTTGACGATATGACTAAAAGAGAAAACATAAGAATGTCAGAAACCGGACGTAAGCAGAATTAAGCCGAAATGATCAGAAATAAACGGAATAGAAAGGAAAAGGGACTGCAGGTACGTATCGCAGAGTAGTCCATGTGGGTCTACCACACCGGTCAGCTTGATACATCTTATCAGGTCCTGGTATTATCATTTCATACTGATGACGGCCTATCATCTTCCTCCAGACTTACGGGCATTAAAATTTACTACAAGTATTCCAACATTCCATAAGAAATGTAGATCATCTTCAGGAGATGATCTGCCTAGTCTAGACTGAAGCCGCCTCGACCTGTATGACAGGGCTCATCAGTGACTTGGCAGGTCAGCCTGGTTTCGCTGGTGGTGTGATATCGAGAACACCACGTAAAAACCCGTTGTAGCTGAAACCTCCCTTCTAAATCCACTACCACATGTCCCATCCGACTGCGAGTTCTTCCAGCCTGAGCGACCTGGAACTCCAGGTTGTGCAAATAGAGAGAGATTACAACGTCAACAGGGGTACCGGTACCTTTACCGTCAATAACGATAACAGCGTCGTTGAGCAGACTCGACCAATAACGTGGTACATCCAAGGGACCGAGGAGGAGGAGGAGGAGTACGATCAGGTTAGTGATTATAATTTTTGGTTCCATTGAATGCTCGTGCATATTGGATCTCAGTATAGCGAATATAGGCGGAGTGATGTTCGGCTGCTTCAAAGGATACATCACGAGAGGCTGAAGGAATGGGACTCCGAGGCGGCACAAGACGTTTTATCTGAGTGTGAACGGAGTATTTGGCTGGGGGAAATTTTGTCTGGAGACAGAAAAGGCAATATAGTTACTGTCGTATCCTACGAAGGACAGGACGCACCAGAGGTACGAGCCAGAATTTCTACCGAGCAACTCCATACCGAGTCAGTCAAACAGAAGTGGAAAAACAGCTTTCAGCGGCATTCCGAACATCTGTGGGTTGTTCATTCTTTGTTCCCGTGTAGAACTCGAATTTGAAGCCGAGTAGACGTGCCAGTGGCGTCCATATTATGGGGCTCAACCGGTCCAAGATGCCACAACTGATTCTCTTGGGCGGTGAGTGATCTTATGCCTGCCAGCAGAGGATAGCCGATTCAAACTTTACTCCAGACCTTGTGCCCGCCTCAATCTTCACAGAGGATGCAGGGGGGCTGGGCCGTTTGTATCTTCGTAGTATGCGCGTAAGTACCAAAGTCGCGAAATTGAACAGATTGATTAACATGTGGTAGAGACATTTTGGTAGTACGGAAGAAGAACTGTGGGTGGATGGTGAAAGGGAAGCTGGCATCTGGGGTGGTCCAGAGGGTTCGGATCCAGATCTTGGCGAGTGGGGTCTTGAGACAGAGGATGTTGCGACTGTGGATGTTCACAAAGAAGATGTGCTAGCATGCTACTTGGAGGGCTGCAAGACAAAGGAGATAGATCGCATGTCCGTGGAAGAGATCAGTTCGGTTTGGCATGACCGTGGCGAGCCTGAATTAGTTGACCGGCCAACTGTCTTCCACAATTCGACCAACATTCCTATCGCTGTCGCAAACAACATCTGGAAGAGCTCCAACACAAACTTTGTAGAGCGAAAACTGTTAGAGGATGGATGGACAAGGTCAGATCACGACAAAGTGTAGACTACTTCTCCTGATTGACTTGAATAGATTTCGTCTCGCTGGACAGGCCGTAAAGTTGTCATTGGAACTGAATGACCATGTGGAAAAGGCCTGGATGTCGCAGGCGTTGAGTGTGTTCGATGCCCGGGGAATAGCGTTGGATGAAGATCTCGGGGCTTACAGTACGATATTTTTACCTTTATCACCGTGTCCACCTTGTGACATTGTCCAGAGCTCGTCTTGCCTTACGCAACTTTATCCGGCTACATCTCCAATTCCGAGGCTGAACGGGAACTTCGACTTCGACAACCCATCTACCTCTTCGCCCATTTGCCTCCTCCCAACATCCCCAACTTGGTCAAGACCTCTTCCCTTCATTACTGGTCGCTCCAAGAAAATGATGATCTTCCACTCTCACCTGAGGCCTGTCGCGAACTCGGCCTTCCCATCGAGCTCGAGCTTAGTGCCGCTCCAAAATCGTTCCCGTACTCCTGGTCCACTGATACATATACATTGATTCGCCAATACCAACTCCTCCGAAACTTTGACCCAACTAGTGTTGACTTTGCTCAACATGTCGGGTTTTATGACCACATTTTCCGAGCCCTGATAAGCGAGTCAGATAGATTTGAAGTGGTAGATGAAGGTGCATTGGCTTCTCCCTATCCTTTAATAAACTTACTCATTTTGGGACATCCTGAATCTCATGTTGTTCCAGCTTCTACCAATACGGACATAGGTGTGTCATCGCTGCCCTGAATGCCTTGGTTTCAACATTAACATAGGTGTTTCTGTGAACATAGAACACGAGCCCAGCGCCCTGAACTATGCTGTCAACAACCATCATAGAAGTGGCCATCATCATATTCATGTAGAGCAGGTGCGTCGCCCATTTCTGGTGCCTCGTCTCTTTACAAGTTTCTGATTCTGACACAATTTCCGTCACAAGGACAATAACACCAACAGTAGGCAGACAATTGAGGAACCCGTGGGGCGGCTCATACACTCGCATCTGCAAGGAAACAGACTCGCCCCAGATCCCGAGCTATATTCCCTTGACCGGTATCAACCTCAACTGGCCACTAACATGGGCCATCATCAAACCCCCTTGGCTACCTCTTCCGTTCCCTACCCTACTCAGCAGCGACATTCCCTTCATTTTCCTCCCAGTCACCTCCCTCCGTCGGACGTATCGACATATGCGAACGTTGTTGATATGGCTTGGACTCCCACATCATCATTCTATTCACAAACCTTGAGGTTGTCTGAGATGTCACAGAACGAGCAGGGGGGAGCTTGGGCCCATGACCCAGTCACCTCGCATCGGAATTTGAGCACTAACGAGACTCTGTACAAATCCACCATAGACGACATAGATTCAGCATACGCCGACCCAGTCATCTACATCATTGACACCAATAATATCTATAAATCTGTCGCGAGCGATATGGATTCAGCGTATTCTGATCCGGCAATCTACGCGGTTAACACCACTACCACGTCTGACGGTGACCTCAACCGTGCACTATTCCCCCCCGCCGGCCGCCTCTCCGAAAAGCGCCATGAAGGTCTGTGGCACCCCAAACCGTTCCATATCTAACACTAATTTAGCTTGGCTTTTGTTTCACAACCAGGGAAATGTTCTGACTTCACAGTGGAGGATTCAATCACATCTATGAAACGCGGGCAGCGGGCAATCGATTCAGCAAGCCCACTTCGGGGTTCGTACTAATCTTCTCTTCGTACGAAAGGTGGTTCTAACTCGAATCAAAACCCTGCAGACGATGGTGTCGGCGTTCAACGACGCTCATGGTGGTGGGTATTGGTGGATTGCGGTATTTTGGCTTATGGATTATATCTGTATCTCGTGCAGTGGATATAGACGTAAACTGGATGCATCCGAATGCTGTCTCACTCGTCACGATCTCGATCATTGGTCTGAGCTACACTGCGATCATAAGCTTTAATCTCGCTACCGAATCCGGCCTTGGGACCGGTCTGGAGCTATGTATGCGTCCAAGTCGGCGTAGGTTATCGGGAGTCCTCAAATCATGAGTCGACTGGGGATATGAGCTGACTGGGGACATTTGTCCTGGGGCGCGACTGAATCTCGTTTGAGAGGATGAGCCAAGACATTCAACGCTGGATGTCAGAAGCTGAGACAGATTTGATTTGGAAGGGCCAGCCAACATCAAGTCGTACAATGTTCGGGAATCGGCGTCATCAGTTCGACAGAACACTTTTCCATCCTTCGAGGGAGTTACACCGGCATATTTTCAGCGCTTCTTTAGTCCAGGACATTTATTGATGAACTCTCCCAGCGCTATATCCTCTCTTCCAAATTAGGAACAAGTTTGGGTGCACTTGGGGCGCCCACTCAGTCGGAAGGAGCTTTGTTGGACCTCTCGGGTGGGATGAAGATCGGGCGAGCACGAAGACCTTGAGATAAAAGAGATCAGCATTTGTCCCCATCACCGTTGCCGTTGTGAGCCTTCAAGGAAAGGGACGACTTATCGCCCAGAAGTTGGATCAATATATTCGTCAGCTTCCGTCCCGATACTCATTTCCGGCTTGATATCTGCATGGGATGTCACTTTAGGTTCGATATTAATAGCAGTCGTACGGGTAAGGCTTGCGTAATGGATGAGTCTTTCGTCCTAACACCCCCACCCTCGCTACATGTCCGATCCAACCACAAGTTTCTGCTCAGTCGAGAGCAATCAGTCAAGCCTCCGCGGCTCTGTACTCCAGTTCGCGCATATAGGAAGGGACTTCAACCTGAATGCCGGCGCTGGGAGCTTTATCGTCAATAACGATAACCGGGTGTTTCAGCACCCTCGAGCGATAAGATGGTACATCAAAGGAACTGAGGAGGAGGAGAAGGAGTTTGATCAGGTTAGTGATGTGGTTGTGGCCTGCGGTTGCATCATTGCAGACTCATATGTATCGGATGTCTCAGTATGGCGAATACAGACGTAGCGACATCCGGCTCCTTCAGATGATACAATACGAAAGAGTCAAGAAGTGGGACTTCGAGATGGAGGAACGGGTTTTCATTAACTGTAAACAAAGCACCTGGCTCGGGGAAATCTTGTCAGGAAAAGAAAAAGGATCGATAGTCACCGTCGTGGCTTATGAAGGCCCAGAAGCTCCGGCGGTACAAAGTAACTCTTGTCGTTCCATGCGGCTGCATACTGAACCAGTACCATAGAAGTGGAGGAACAGCTTTTATCGTCATTCAGAACGCTTGTAAGTTCCACATATCTTCATTCCGTCGAAGAGTTCGGATCTGAAGCCAAGGAGATATACGAGCAATACCCACCTTCTTGGGCTCAACCGTTCCAGAATTCCATTCCTCATTCTCTTAGGCGGTAAGGTGTATGGCGCCCACCAGTGTAAGGTAGCCTACTCATAACTTTCTTCAGAACTTGTGCCCGCCGCAATCTTTGCACACAATATAGGGAAATTGTGCGAATCCTATCTTGCTAGTTTGAGTGTAAGTGCCCGATCAATAGATTGAACAGCTCATTAAGAACATCTTAGGAACACTGGGGTCAGTGTTACTTGAATGAGCTGTGGATGGATGTGAAAAGGGGAGTTATCTGTCGTGGTCCGGAAGGGCCGGATACTCTTCTTCATGCATTAGGCTTCGAAGGCATAGAGACACCAGTTACAAGCATGGACCTTCTCAAAGAAGATGTCTTAATTCGTTACTTGGCGGGTTTCAATGCGAGGAAGATAGACCGCAAATTCATGGAGGAGATTTATGAGGTTCAGCGTGACGATGGCGTATCTAAATCAGTCGTTCATCCGACTGTCTTTCACGCTCCGACCAATACCCCCATCGCCATTGCAAATAACACCTGGGAAACCAGACGGAGCTCTCTTGTAGAAGCAAAGGTGTTGGAGACCGGATGGATAAGGTGAGGTCATCACGAAGTTTGGATCATAGGCAACTTGTCTCGGGTCTGACTGATTTGATAGGTTTCGCCTTGGCGAGGATGACGAAAGGGAACTTTGGGTAGCATTGAACGTTCACGCAAAAGACGCTTGGATGTCGCAGGCATTGGGTATATTCCATGCTTCTGGAATATTGTTGGATGAAGATCTCAGTCTTTATAGTGCGCTGTTGTTTTCTATTCTACCTTTCTACTCTTTGACACTTTGTAGACATGGTCGAGCCTGGGGCATCGTTCTATGGCTATCTTTCTGATTGCGAGGTTGAGCGTGCCCTCCGATTTGAAGAACCAATCTACCTTTTCTTTCGTCCAATGCCTCCCAACGTGCCCAAGGGCTATACCTCAACATTTCACTACTGGTCGTTCCAAGAAAGTGGTCAATCTCCACTCTCACCCGAGGTCTGTCATGACCTCGGCCTTCCCATCGAGCTTGAATTTTCGCGCCATGATTCTTCAGCCTCCTGCTCTACCGATTGTTATAAATTGATCCACCATTATCAACTCATCCGGGGTTTTGACCCGACCACTACCGACTTCGCTCAACATCTCGGATACCATGCCAACCTTTTTCACCCTTTAAATTACTCGGAAAGGTTTGAGGTGGTACATGGAGGTGCGTTCACTGAGAGCCGTTTATTCACACTCTTCCCTATCTCGGAACATTCCAAATCTCATTTTGATTATTTAGGCTACCCCGCCGACCACAACTTGAGTCCCGAATCCTCCGGTAACACTGGTGTTAGAACCCTTGGGGTGCCTAAGTACGAGAGGCCGATCTCTCATCATTCGATTGTGGAATGGAATTCGAACGCTGAGATCATCAATGCCAATGGTGAGCTCTCGAACTTTGATGGAGACGATAGATATCCAGCATATTCGGATCTGGCCGCGTACGCCATCGGCACCGACAACTATCAAAATTTCGCTGTAAACGCTGGGGATTCATTGGCATACGCCGATCCAGCTGTTTACGCCATCGATACCATTACCATATCCGACGGTGACCGCTCTCAAAATGTAGGAATGCCGGATACTATCCCACAGCTTGCGACAGCAATGAGTCGCGTTCGGATACCCTCCACTATTGACAGCAACTTTTCTACCTCTGACTTTGCTCAACACCCTGGATACGGCAAAAAAACTGTTCACTCCGAAGCCAACGACGTGAATTGTCGTCTCCTATTTGAGGATGAAGACGAAAGTCTGTCCAATGTCTCGTTCCAAATCATTCTATTGCTCGTGCTGATTACCCGTAGCTCTCGGATCACAAACAAGGACATGCGCTGGTTCCACAGAGAAGGAGAAGCAACTCATCACACTCACGGAAGTCGAAATAATCAATCCAGGTAGCACACTTGGTGTGTACTAATCTATCCTGTGTGCAGGAACTAGCTCTAACTCGTTTCTGATTTCTGCAGGTTGTGGCGTTGAGATCGCGGGACGCGTTCAACAACGCTCCCTCGTAGCGACGTGCTGGCTAGCAGTTGATTGCAGCATCTTAGCTTGCTGTCTATATTTGCTTTTCGCGCAGTGAATACCGACTTAGACGTACCATAGGGTTGCATGCCCCCGTTCTCATTATAGCTGGCTCAATATTCCTAGCAACTTTTTCGATTTTACGTGGTCCTAATTTCTATTTGGGTCCAAATAACATGTCACCGTCTAAAATCAATACAATCATTGTCGGCTATCATGTCAAGACTTCGAGAGCGGGCCCGCGGGAAGGGTACCAAATCCAGTTGGAGTTCGTTTGTGCCTAAACAAAAATTCTGGACTCGAGAAATCGCAAAAGTTGCTATGATGATTGAGCCAGCTGTATTATAACTACTTTTTTGGTACAAGTAGTGCACCGATAAAGTCGTTTGAATACCCTTTACAACCCGGTATATAACCCGTGGCTCAGAAGCTCTAAGGCACTCAAGTTCAAGCGCCCGCCTCCTACCCGCACGGATAGTAATCTTTCATTGGTCGAGGGTGTGAATCATGTATGTCTCCAGCGCTCATTCATTCCGGGAGAACGATGAACCGTGAATAGCAACGGGTTTCTTCGCCGCCCCATATCCTTCTCCTGAAGGCTATAACATCAACGGGAGCTGACCTTGTATTGACTCGTGGTAGAATCTAGCGCTCAGTCAGTCGAGGAGACCTCCAAAGGATCTCGACCGCTCGGAGAGCGATAGAATGAGGGAGAAGAGAGCGATCGCATGACCACCCTTACGGACGACACGGAGTTTGAGAGGAACAGCCCATTCGAAATTCAATCTGTGAGGTAGGATCTGGCGCGCTCTCATCAGGCATCTCATCGGTACTTATTTTTGGTTCTGTCACGTTTAGGTTTGATACTGCGTTTGAATAGCAGTGAGCACGTACAGGACCCTTATTCTAGCTGAGAACGTTCCTCCGCCCAACCCACTGTAACATGTCCCATCCGTCTTCGAGTTCGTACTCCAACACCGCAAATAGCCAGCCAAGCTCCAGCAACCTCAGTGAACTTCGGGTTGTACAGATAGGAAGGGATTACAATGTCAACAACGGTCCCGGAATCCTCATTGTCAAGAACGACAGCAGAGTAATCCATCAGACCCGGCCCATAATGTGGTACATTCGGGGCAATGAGGAGGAGGAGGCAGAGTACGACCAGGCGAGTGAGCTAACTACGACCTTTTGCTGCACTGAAGGCTCATATATGTTGGACCTCCCAGTACGGGGAATTCAGGCGTAGTGACGTTCGGTTACTTCAACGGATATATTATGAAAAGCTCAAGGAATGGGACTCGGATTTGAACCAATATGTTACATTCAATTGCGAACAAAGTATTTGGCTTGGGGAGATTCTATACGGAGACGGAAAGGGAAAGATAGTCACGGTGGTGTCGTATCAAGGCCAGGACGCACCAGAGGTACGAATAGGTGCTTCTTTCCAGATGACTGCGTACTGACATGTGCGAATAGAAATGGAAGGAGAGCTTCCAACGCTTTTCGGCGGACTTGTAGGCCTGTGTCCCTTGGTCTCGTTATGGAGGAGAACTCAAGTTCGAGGTCGAACAGATTTCCAAGTAGTGTTCACCTTCTCGGGCTCAACCGGTCCAAAATTCCGCAACTGATTCTCTTGGGTGGTAAGTGGCCTCATGCCCCCAGGTGCTGCATAGCTGATTGAACCCTTTCTGTCACAGATCTTATCCCCGCTGTGATCTTCGCGAAAAACATAGGGCACTTGGGTCGATATTATCTCGGTACTTTGCATGTAAGTGCCAAGATTGCGATACAGAGCAACTCAATGAAAATGCTATAGATTCACTGGGGCTGTGAGGGGGAGGACTTGTGGATGGATACTGAAAGGGGACTCATATGCCGTGGTCCACAAGGACCAAATCCAAATCCAAACCTTGAGTGGTGGGACTCCCATATAGAGGAACCAGCTGCGACAGCAGATCTCCTCAAAGAAGACGTCCTACTGCGCTATCTAGCAAGTCTCAGGACGAAGGAGATTGACCGCTCATTTGTGGAAGAGATTAGTCTAGCTTGGCCTGACGAAGGCGAGCCTGAATCAGTCGTTCAACCGACTGTTATCGATACTTCAACCAACACCCCTATTGCTGCTGCGAAGTTCACCAGAAAATATGTACATAGATTCTGATCAATCACGAGTGATTACAGTGTTCGTGAGGTGACACGAATAAGTGGAGTTAATATGAGGGTTCCTGAACAGCCGGGCTGTGCATGAGCACTTGTGAGCAGCTGTGAGGCTCAGGCCAGTTCATAAGCGCTCGCAAGCATCTCTGAGTCTCATAGCTGCTCATCAATGCTCAGGAACAGCTCTGTGGCTTATGGCTGCTTCATCAACGTCCATACCCTGACCCGATGTGATCCTTCCAGGCCGAAATTCAAGGATGCAAGCACCCGGCACTCAATTTTCCCCTAGGCGTTAGACGAAATGGAACTCGCGTTAGCCATATCCTGGGAACGCGGGCTGCACAGCCACCTCATCCCGCTCTTGTATCGCAACAACCATCAACACCTTGCCCTTGCCCTCGCCGTAGTCAATTTTGTCACTGGATGTTCAACAGCACACTACCGCTATTGTTGCCATAAACCTTGATGAATACCCCTTTGCCCAGGATGGCTCCATACTGCAAGTTGTTGGGTCGACTGTGAAGATGCAAGGTATCTTTCACCTCAAGGAAAAATAGGCGGCTTGAAAACCGGCACGACGTACATGGGATCTTCTTGAAGACAAAGAGTGGACTATAATGAAGGACAGGTATGCACATCCTTCTGTTCTTGTCTGACTGTCTAATGAACTTCCTCTGACGAGAATCACCCAGAGTCTGGAGATAACGTCGAACGCACACTTTAGAAACGTGATCAAAAGGTCCGTGCACCACCGACGTCATGATGAAGCTGGCGGGCTGGGACTACCGTTTATAGGCAAGGAAAGACGGCGCACGGACCATCCCCAAGATATATAAATACCTGGCCGTTCCCTACATACTTATCCCCCGTCCTCAGGATCCTTCCCCCCCTCGTTCTTCTTATCAACTGTGTTGACACTATCTATCAGAAGTATGTTAACATGTCAGAGGTATGTTCTAGCTTTCTGAACGTCTCGATGAGTCACACCTTGCTGACTATTCCCACTGCAGCAGGACGACACGAACGGATATGATAGACTGGAAGGTTGTATATGCTGAGTACTATCGATGATTAGACTGCGTGTATTCAGCTAGTTTAGCTGCATATTAGTTAGGTAGTCACAATCAATGTACTAATATTGTTTTGTATTTCTATATTTTTTTTTGTTCCCTTTGGCAGTCTGTTCATGTGCGAATGTGAGAAAAGCTGAGTTCACGGAAGCTCAGGAACATTGATATGCTCATGAGCACTGCGAGCCTCGCAGTGCTCACGAGGGCACACAAGAAACGAGGTGTCCCGTATTCACTTGTGAGCCGTCCCGAGGCTCACAATGCTCATGACCGCTCACGAGCGATTTGGGCGTTCGTGAGCGGTCAGAATCTAGCGACATTTATTCTGGTGGAATCAGGTCTGGAGGAGTGACGAAGACGTGGACTGTCTTATAGAGCGAAAAGTGCTGGAAAACGGTTGGACAAGGCAAGCTCTTCTACTGAACCACACGCCACTTTGACCGACTGACCTGTGTAGATTCCGGCTCGGCGGAGATACGGATTTTTCATTGCACCTGAATAGCAACGCGGAAGAAGCCTGGCTACCGCAGGCATTGAGTATATTCCATGCCCGCGGGATTGAGTTGGAAGGAGACCTCAGTGTGCTCAGTGAGTAGGCCGCTTTTTATTCACCTTTTCACATCTGACATTTTCCAGGACTGATCGTACCTCATGCGTCGCTGAGAGGCGGGCTTTCTTATTCCGAAGCTGAGCGTGAACTTCGGCTTCAACAACCAATCTACCTTTTTCTTTGTTTGCCTCCTCCCAACCAGCCCAATGGTGACACCTCTGCTCTCCACTATTGGTCGTTCGAGGAGACCGGTCAACTCTCTCTCTCACCCTGGTTCTGTCAAAATCTCGGCCTTCCGACCGAGCTCGAGTTCAATCTCACCAGTGTCTTATACTTTTGGTCGACGCATCGTTACAAATTAATGCATCAATATCAGCTTCTACGAGGCTTCGACCCCACCACTACTGAATTTGCCCGACTTGTGGGATTTGAAGACCAGGTATTTCGCCCAATAAGCGACTCGGAACGATTTAGAGTAGTACTCGAAGGTGTGTTCCCTACTCAACCACTCATTCCCATCCCTACTTCGTTGTTTGTTGTCCCGGATCTCACGTTGATCTAGGTTGCCCCGTGGGTCATGACTCGAGTACCAATTATCTTGATCCAGAACATTACACGACTCTCGATCACGACGAAGATCCCGGGGCCTCGCTCTCAAATCAGATTGTCAACATCTGTGAGTCATGTTTTACACGAATAGTTACTCAGCTCTGCTCACCGTTCGGTAACGTAGATCGCGAATCATACGCCACCCTGGCTCACGTTCCTGAGGACAACCAGAGAGCCGGCGCAGCGAGAGAGACCGTGCGCCGTCGCATTTTTGAGGTGTCGTCGTCCCGTTCTTGTTGTCTCGTATCGTTTCTGAGCTTCCGAGTCTGTCCCAGGAACACTGGACTGAATCCGACTCAGAAAGCGATAGCACTGGCCTCACAAGCGATACCAGCGCCAGTATAGAAGAACAGACTTTTGCTACCCACGAGAAAGGAGCGTATTCCGAAGCGCTCATTCCGAGAGATCGCCATACCAAGCTCCCGAGTAAGTAGTACAATCATCGAACTTAAGTCTGGTCCGTGATTCATACGAACCTACTTAGATGTTCACATCGTGCGTGCCAGCGAAGACTGGCCTATTACGGGACTGGAGGGAGATATCTCGTGTTCAAGTCAGCCCGACGTTGATGAGCTATGTGCTCTATTCGAACGGTTATCGACTGCGTAGACTCATGGGTCGTGCTCTTGTCCCCCGTTTGCCGGTGATACTATTGTCTCGAGATGGAATCAACTGGCGTTTTCCTCGGCTTACTGGTCCTGGCGGTCACTTCCTGCAAAGTCGGTTGATGGCGAGGCAGTTGAGCTGCTGATGGGGAGATGGAGATGGAGCTCTGTTTAACTTGGGGGACAAGGGACCTCGCTTGTCAAACATAGTTGTGCCTCCAGTCCAACGTTCGTAGACACAACAGGTGGCACCAACTTCGGCGCGCGAAATATTGGAAGGGAAAGCTAAAAGGGATCAAAAGCCTTTCCCACGAGTAGATAATGATATTTTCCCTCCGGGGTTTCTTTCTTTCTATGGCAGTTTTGTATGCTCTTCAATCCCCTCCGAAAAAACCTATATATTTCCCCAGACAAACATCAAGAAATTTGACAGGCTTTTGAGTGATATCCTTTGTGCTGAATGATACCTTTTCTGGCAGGGGTATGACCTATTTTACCCGTAGCATGTAACCAATATTACTTCTGGAGAGTAATGTGGGCGCTGAGACTTTTGAAAGAGGGCACAAAGAGGCTATAGGAAGGTTACTGAACTAGGAGCCATAATTTGCGGCCAAAAAGGTTGATTGAACTGTTGACATTCACTCTAGGTTGATGTCTTGGGGGTACTATAGTGGGGTACAAGTCCATCAGAGAGATTAGGTGTGGATTTTAGTGGCAACGTAGCGGGAGACCGTACCTGAGGTGCATCTGCACAAAGGCGCGTCGCGCCCACGTTATTCTCGAGGCGTAATTCCCAAAACATGACTGCAGCAATACAGTTTGGATTATTTTCGTTATCCCGAGCGGGATGTCAATAATTTTAGTCCTTATTTCCCCAGCGGGAAAGCTCTCGGCTTTCTCTTCCTATTCCGGGCGAGAAACAAGGAACTTACTGGACGAAAAATAAATGATACTACTATTCCTTTGTCGAATGTAAAATACCATCTCCTACACGTGGGAAAAATATATTATCTGTTTTGGTTTCCCCTTTATCTTTCCCCACTAATTTTCCTTGCACAATAGTCGGCCCCGCCTGTTGTGAGATGTACGAGATGAGGCACAATGTTACGTTATCCGTGGTTGCAGAATTTCTAGCGAAACGTGAAGAATTGAAGATTGTAGGGCGGCATAGAAGAGTCGGCAATGCATCAGAGGGGATAGGATCCAACCAGATTTGAGCTAAGCACCGATCATACGAAGCGTATGTATTCCGTGGTGCAAGGCCCGCCACAATTACCCTCAGTGAAGCCAAATCGTCGAAGCTCTGCAGAAATTACTCGATCTCGCGTAGCATTCGATTCTGTTGACCGAGAACTCCCGCTCCGCCATAATCGGCCAAACACGTTCAACCGCAAGACCTACGACGCAGGTTCTTAGTTAGAGCGAGCTTCTTGCGCTTCTACAAGGCCGACAGGCCGCCTGTCGAAGGACCACCGGACCGTAAGACGGGTATCCTTTCGTGGTGCATGATGAAACCCGAACACATCCAGAAGTTTGGACGACCGAGGTACTCCCAAACCAAAACTGCTTGGTGCAAAACCTCCAAGCGATGCACCCTACAGACCTATTCGAAGTCTGACCCTTCTGCTATCAGATAGTCGACGAGATAGATATATGCACTACAAGTGCAGAAGTACCCATCACGGAGACCACACCAACAGACTAACACGGTCGGGTAGAGGATCTCATGAACGAAGTAGCTGGGTGTCTGAGATGCTTGATGATGGAGTCCGCCGAACGGGGTATTTCGGACACATGAACCAAGGGAAGAGAAGACGGAAAGTCCCAGCGATGTTATGAGTTTTGTGTAGGCAAAGTGCTCGTTGACCATGGCAGGTAGACTTTTGAAGGTACCGCGTCAGTTGTATGTAGTTGGTCCGTAGCTGGGGCGGTGTTCAAAGCGCAAGTTTTCGAAGCTCTGTATCTCATTCCCAGCTTTGCGAAACCCTACTGCTACGTATACGAAGGAACACTGGGACACAGTGCGAGGGCTTGGCTGAGGGACTGCTATCCGGACAGTGAGATTTCGCAAGTCATATCATGTGGAGTATTTTCGTTCGGCGAGGATTCGATTCGGAAGCTTGAGGGTTGAAAATAACGTTGGCTATGACCATTGCATTTGAAAAATTGACACGAACAGGAACGTCGGAGGCTTTGATTGTGGAAGGTGACCATGAGCTGGCGCTTGAGGCGATTCGAGGCGATGGACGGGGTTTTGCGTCTTCATGGTTTTGATGTTGATGACGTTGGCATCTGATAAAGGTTCTCAGAAATGTGAGTGTCGCGTGAAAGCTGAGGTTCTCCAAAAAAGGGAGTCAGATGGATAATAACGCCAAAGGAGAGTTGAATATGACATACGAGGGGGAAACGGCTGGGAAAAGGTATGACGACGAATTTGAATCCGGCATCTCGGATGCTGGAGGCGACCAAAACATGGCTTCATTTCTTCTGGGGTGCGAGAGTAGTGATGAAGGATTGTATCACCCTGAAAGTCAATAGCTGGCCAGCGTTGGATTGTATTCTCGATATTGTCGGCGTCAAATTCATGTGTCGTCGCTCTATCTCCATCCAACCACTTTCCCGCATCCTTCTTATTCCGTCAGCCCCCTCTCATCGACCAGCACTTCTACTCGATTCACAGCGGGGCATTGTGGGTGTGTTGTATGATTGTATATTGAGGATGTCGGCCTGCCTAGGAATTATGATCTGAGAGCTCGGAAAGGAGGAAACGTGGCAGAAAAAACCAAATAAACGCACGAGTCACCCTACAGTCTATCTGTAGCTCAATAGCTTTTAGGCTCCTTGCGAGCAAAGAAAAAAAAAGTTGATTTGACGAGCGACATTCACCTGCATGAAGAGTCATTTAAGACTGGCTTACAGCTGGCGTACTTCCCGCTTAGATGTGCGTAGAATTGTTGTAGATGGTCCAGAAACAGGAGGAATATAGGAAAAATCGAGGAAGAATCGGCTGAGTGCATCGTCGTCAGACGGTGAGCAACCCTGCTTTGTCAGCTTGCGTGCTCGCCGCGACGATGACGACGTTCACCCTCACTCAGAGCTCCCCCACTCCCTTGTTACTTCGCTCTCTAGGATCTACACCAGCAACTCCTTGACCAGGTGCAGAGAATACGAGATTTTACGGTCAAATAAATGTGCATTGCCCTTCAAATTCTCGACTCCTCCCAAATATTCTGGCTATCCGACTTGAACAGTCGACCCTCCGGAGTCCGAATGAAGAGGTCGAGATTAGGACCACTGTATCCTCTACATCCAAACTCCAATTGGGCGATTTGGCACCCGGAAACCAAGAAGTGTTACCAATATGTTCCGTATGTTTGTCTGTTTGATTTTTTTTATACACGCTTCATCTCAACTAGTCTCCTTTCAGTACGCATTCCTGGTTAAAACAGACACCCTCGTCCCACCTACATCGATGTCCAGAACGTACATCCACCTCTGTGTATGGATCAGGATACTATGACCTATCGAGGCTCGGAAATCAACTCGTACCACAAGACAACGTTATGGTCATATTCAAAGAGGAAAAGAGGAATACCGACAGCACCGTCGTCCACTATCCTCAAGCCGTAGCAGACGCAAACGGGACCTTTATCGTCGAGACTACGACAAAAACTAATCAAAACTGCTCTCGTCCCTACAGTGACCAGATCAAACTCATTCGCCATGGCCGAAATATTCTCGAGCATCATTCGGGGCTCGTAGAATCTCGAGGATACTACGCGCAGTTCTGGCTAGTTATCGGTTTTGAGACTTGAAGCTTGTACGTTGAGTCTTGTAGACACCCGTGAGACAGTATCTACGCCATTCGAGGGTGTTTTCTTGTGAGCCTTATGGGGGAGATTCAGGGGACCTTTTAGTTCTGGACAGATCGGTGAATGGAATGCGTGAATAAGTCGTTGCTGGGAACGGCAAAGGGTATGCACATATCAAGGATAGATCCTTTTGAAATGCACTGACATTTGAGCTGCAGTCGGATGAGATTTATAAGAAAGTTTTGCGAGAGCTGAAACAACGGAGACGAAGAAGGGTTCGAGACGACCCTTGTCAAAGCGTCATCACCTCCCACGCTAGAGTACTTTGGCTAAGGACTTAATCTAGGCCCCGGACTCGGCATTCTGTCCTGATTCATTGCTGAAAGACCGATTGAACGATCAATCTGGAAGAATAATGACTGACTTTCGACATAAGTCATGAATTCAGAATATTCACTCTTAACTCAATAAACATTTCATCACGATTGAACAAGTCAAAGCTTGATGGCACCAAAAGGGCACCATGAGTGCTTCCTCGCAAGGTCTTGCATCGCTTCAGCCAGATCTCGGTCCTCTGAAGAGCTCACATCCCACCTCTTAGTCGAATTCATGGCCAGAGCAGCATTGTCGAAAGGCGAGCCCAGCTACCCTCTACTATTGATAGCAACTTTTTGACCTCTGAATTTGCCCAACGCCCGTGGATATCGACGTAAGTAACATAGAAGTATGCTCTCGTTCTCGTCGTGATATTGGTACAAGTGGCAAACTGGTGAAGTCAAATGAATAACCCTTACACTCTAGTATAGCTCGTGGGTGCCCACTTCTCACCCATACGAAAGATGTGCCTCTACTTCTCCCACGAATATAGCATCTTTCATTCTAGGGCGTGAATACTGTATGGGCGAAGCGCTCATTTTGCCCGGGAAGGTAACTATGGAGAGCAACGACTGTGTTCACCGCTCGATATTTCTCTTGACGGCTATGACATCAACGGGATTCCGTATTTTTTGATCTCACATTAAGTCGCGGCGGTGGAATCTGGCGCGTAATCAGTCAGGTAGACATCTAAGAAACCTCAACTACATAGCGGAAGGCACTGACAGGCGAAGTCTGGAGCCTGTTTGAGACGGGACGGCTCATCCTACACTCGAGCTGTGAGGTAGGGTTTGGCACGTTCTCATTAGGCGCCCCATCAGTTATCATCTCAATATTTATTTTAGGTCCACTCTATAGTAAAGCGAGCGTGTCACGTTTAGTCCTGATATGTTTGAATACGCATGAGGGCGTTACTCTAGCTGGGATCTTCCTTCCACCTAATCCACGACGACATGTCCCATCCGACTTCCGAGATTTCTTGCTCCGCTGAGAATGATCAGTCAAGCTCCAGCAACCTTAGGTCCCGGGTCGTGCAAATAGGAAGGGATTATAACGTCAACAGCGGTTCTGGGAGTTTTATCGTCAATAACGATAATAGGATATTCCAGCGTGCTCGAGAAATAAGATGGTACATCAAAGGGACTGAGGAGGAGGAAACAGAGTATGATCAGGTGAGTGACTGTCATTTCCCCCCTCGTTGCACCAAAGGCTTACAAGATTTGAATGTCTCAGTACGGCGAATACAAGCGTAGTGACGTCCGGCTACTTCAGAGGATACATCACGAAAGAGTCAGCAAATGGGACCGGGCAACGCACCGATATGTTTTGATTGATTGTGAACAAAGCATCTGGCTTGGGGAAATTATGTCAGGCAAAGGAAGAGGAACAATAGTCACTGTCGAGTCGTATCAAGGCCAGGATGCCCCAGAGGTATGAATTGGCATTTCTTCCGAGCGCCTGTGTACTGAACTGATCGAACAGAAATGGAAGCATAGCTTTCAGCGCTACTCGGTGGATTTGTGAGTATAGATTCCTTGGCTCTATTGAGGACTCAAGCCTGACTCACCGGAGCAGACGCGCAAGTAATGCCCACCTTCTTGGCCTCAACCGGTCCAAAATCCCACTCCTGATTCTCTTGGACGGTAAGTGGTCTTATATGCGTGCCATTAGCTGAGTCCAATTTCGCTACAGAACTCGTACCTGCTACAATCTTCGGAGCGAACGTGGGGTTGTTGGGTGAAATCTACCTCAATAGTTTGAGTGTAAGCACTGAGTTAGCGGAATTCAACAGTTCACTAAAACCGTTGTAGGAACACTGGGGTTGCTACCGTGAGGAGCTGTGGATGGATGCGACAAGGGGGTACATCTGTCGCGGTCCAGTGGGACCGGCTACAGTCCTTCACGCGGCGGGCTTCGAGGGAATAGAGGACCCAGTTACGAGCGCAGACCTTCTCAATGAAGACGTCTTGCTGCGCTACTTAGCGAGTCTCAAGAAGAAGGAGGTAGATTACAGAATCTTGGAAGCAGTTTATTTCTCCGAGCGTGACGTAGGTATGCCTGAACGGGTTGATCAGCCAACCGTGTTTTGTACTTCAACCAACACCCCCCTTGCTGTTGCAAATAATGTTTGGCAAAGCCAATATGACAATCTGCAAGAAGGAAAGCTGTTAGGAAACGGATGGATGAGGTGAGTTAATCCAAACTCACTGGCTACCTTTTCTAACCATTTTGGGTACTTAGATACCGGCTAGATGAAAACGACGGGAAAGGGCTTTACCTGGGCTGGAATCAAAATGCGCGGATCTCCTGGCTGTTGCAGGCATTGAGTGTATTTCATGCTCATGGAATATCCTTGAAAGAGGACCTTACTATTTTCAGTGTGTTCAAGTTTTCCTTGTTTCCATTCCTGCCTTTTGATATTGTCTAGACCTGGTGGTGTCCCAGATGGGGTTAGAGGCCCGTCTTTCTGAATCTGAAGCTGAATATCAACTCCGACTCGATCAACCAATCTACCTTTTCGTCCAACCTCCTCCTCCCGATATGGTTTATGGCCACAACTCTGCACTTGGCTACACAACCTCTTCACTCCACTATTGGTCATTCGAAGAAACCGGTATCCCTCCTCTTCCACCGGATTTCTGTCATAACCTTGGCCTTCCAATCGAGTTCAATGCCTACCTCAGATCGGACTCAGACTCCTGGCACACTGATAGTTACAGGCTGCTTCGCCAGTATCAACTCCTCCAAGGTTTTGACCCAACCACTACCAATTTTGCTCGACATGTGGGATTCGATGACTACGTTTTTGCCTCGATCGACAATTCCTATCGATTTGAGGTGGTAGATGAAGGTGAGCCTTAACTGTTCATCAACACTCTTACTTGATTCTGGTCACCCAAATTTCATGTTCTAGCTCGACCCGCCGGCCACAACTACAGTCCTGAGACCTACGATCCAGAGCAATCCTCAACCACACAACAGCATGAGAATCCCGCCCCTAGCAACCTCTCCCCGGCGGACATACCGACACATACTAATGTCACTAACACGATGACTTCCGCATCATCGTCTCATCCACGGGCCACAAGAACACCTGGCACGCCACCATACGAGAGGACGCTAATCTCTCGTGATCCAGACTTACAATGGGATATGAGCGCTATGGGGGCCGACTTCAACGACATTCTATACACATCCGCCCTAGGTGGTAAGGACTCGGCGTATACCGATCCAGCCATCTACACTATCAACACCACCATGTACCATGGTGACGCTGTAGGGTTGGCGGATATCCCACAGCTCACAACCACGGATTTCGGTCGTGTACCTTCCACCATTGACCTGAGTAAATTCTCCGCTACCAAGTGTGCTCAACAGTCGGAATGCAAAAAGAATCTCGTTCGGCTTGAAGTTGACGACACGGATCCCTGTTGTCTATGCAAGAATGAACAGGAAGGTCCGTCGCGTTTCAAACCACTCCTTGTCCGGCACTGATCCGAATTTAGCTCCCAACCCACAACTAGGGAAGTCTACTGAGGAGAGGGAGTCTACCGCATATACGGAGCTCACGTCAATAAATCCCGCTACAAACACATTTGGTCTGTACCTCCCCCTACTCGAGAAAGCGGTTCTAAGTCCATTTCGACCCCTGTAGACGGTGCTGGTACAACCGGAGGCATTCGACAAAGCACCGTTTTGACGACGTGGTGGCTAACGCTTGATTTCGGTATCTTTGTTTGGTGTCTATACCTGCTTCTTGTGTAGTAGATGTCGGCGTGATCTTGACGTTTGTGTCGTTTTCCTTGATTATGTTCACATACGTGATTGAATAACCGTTTGCGACCTATCCGAATAGAGCTGTCAGGCAAAGAAAGATTCAAGGAACGTATGTTTGCCCCTCTGCGATGATTGATTGTAGAGTCCACGCGAGGTCGGAGGCCGAACTTTTCACTGACACTAGACTCGGAAGCGTGACAAAAGGTCCAACAAACAATGCTCAAGATGACAATGGATAGTGCTTGGAGGTGACCTGAAGTAGAAAGTCCCCGTGGTCTGCCATTCCAGATCGGGCTACACCGATCCAAAAGACTATTGGCACAAACTCCCAATGAAGCCAAGTTGTTGAAGCTCCCTGGGGATCACTCAACCTCGAGTAGTATCCGAATTTGACTAGCAGAAATCTCGCTCCTTGACAAGCTGTTAAACACGTTCAACCGTACGACCAACGAGATAGCCCAGCCTAAGTTAGACCGCTCTCCTTGAGCGTATTATTGAAACATCACTTCCAGTATCCTTCAAAAGTCGATGAACAGCCTCTACAAGGCCGACAGGCCTCCTAGCCCAGGATAGTAAGGTGTAAATTGGGTCGACAAACCTACAAGCTTGGAGGCGAGGCTGCATGGTGGGTCACAAACAGGTCAAATGGAAGAAAAAGTATGCTGGAGGATTCTGCTAATTTGCGGTCACGTTCAGAAGCTTGAAGGATCGAGGCACTCATAGACCGAAGCTAACTCACGAGCAAAGGGCTATTCAATGCCTGTCTCCTCTTCGACATGTGGATATATGTACTCTCCTTGTTTTACAGCACCCGGCACGGCGACCGCACGAGCAGATTCACGTCATATAGAAGGTACCAAGACCAGGACGGCGCTATGTGAGGCATCTGAGGGACTTCGGCAGGCGGAATGGTTGTAATTCGACGTTGATTTGTCACAGAAACCGAGAGAAAAGACGGAGGGTGTGTCGTCTAGATGAGCGGTTCTTGATAATCATAGACAAAAGGAGTTGAGAAGGTATGGAATCATAATCAGTCGTATGCGGTTTGGCCCGTAGCCGGGGCGGTGTTCACAGCGTGAGTTTCCGAAACTCTGTATCTCATTCCCAGTCTTGTGGAACCCTACTGCTACTTATACAAAGGAACACTGGAACGCAGTGCGAGGGCTTGGCTAATGGGCTGCCATTTGGATAGTGGGACTTCGTGAGTCAAACCGTGTGGAGTATTTTTGTTTGGCGAGGATTCAGTACGGAAGCTTGAGGCCGAGAGTTGAACATAACGTTGGTTATAACCGTTGAATTTGGAATATCGACATGAGTAGGGTCATCGAGGGCGCTGATTGCGGAAGGTGACCAAGAGCGGGCGCTTGAAGCGATTCGAGGCGATGGATGTGGTTCTGTCTGGTTCGGCGTCTTCATGGTTTCGATGTTGATGACGTTGGCATCTTATATCGCCTGGAGCAGTCCCAAGAGATGCCAGTGTCGCGTAAAGTCAGAGGGTTTTCGAAAGAGGGGGCCAGATTGGAGATAATGCCAGAGGAAAGTCGAATATGACATACGACGGGAAAACGGCCGGGGAAAAGGTATGACGACAAGTTTGAATCAACGGATGGGTGGAATATAGCATCTCGGATGCTCGAGTCTACCCAAACATAGCTTCTTTTCCTTTGAGGTCGCGAGAATAGCGAGGAAGCACCACCCTGAAACTCGATAGCTGGCCAGCATTGGATTGTATTCGCAATATTGTCGGCGTCAAATTGGTGTGTGTCGTCGCTCTATCTCCATCCAACCACCTTCCCGCATTCCTCTTATTCCGTCAGTACCGTCTCCTCCCCATCCTTCTCATCGACTCGCCAGCGCGGTATCTTGGGCGTATTGTATGATTTTATGTCGAGATTGGATGTCGCCCTGTTTGGTATTATGATCTGAGGATTCAGAAAGGAAAAGCGGCAGAAAAAAAAAACGCACGAGTCACCATACATCCTATATGTAGCTCATTAGCTTTTAGGCACCTTCTTGCGAGCAAAAGCCGATTAAAAAAAAGTTAATTTGACGAGCGAGGACGAGCGACACACAACTGCATGAAAAGTCATTTAAGACTGACTTACAGCTGACGTACTTCCTGCTGTAGATGTGCGTAAAATTTTTGTAGATGATTCAGGAACAAGAGCGATAGAAAAAAAAAACCGAGGAAGAGTCGGCTGAGCGCATCGTTGTCAGATGGTGAGCAACCCCGCTTTGTCAGCTTGGCGTTCCTCACTCGCCGCGAGGATGACGACGGCCACTCTCACTCAGGGTTTACTTCCTCCTCGGCTCAAAGCGACGGCCGCTGACAAAGCTAATTCGCTTGTTGTCCAGAATGACCACCATGATTCATACCGGTGCCGGATCGTCCACTATCCCTTTGGTTCATACTATCGGTATGGATAGGTATCAGGGTTTGCTTTGGTTTCTTATCAAATGCCAGGCTCGACCGTGGACGGTGGCGCAAAAAAAAAAAAAAAAACAACAACAAATTTCGGCGATTTTCTGGTGCGTCTTCCGTGATAAGTCTCCAATTTTTCCTCTTAGTCGTGTCAACCGAATCGTCTTCATGATGTATCCTCAGTGACCTTGACAGATTCCCACACGCAAGATTGCGCAAAGCTCGTCAGTTTGAAGTGTCACACTACAAAGACTCGTGGTCGTTTGTCGGCATCAACTTCTCGAACGTCAACAAGGTTCAACTCGAAGTTGCCAATTCCTGGCTTCAATGATTACGGAGATGAACGCTTGCGCGGTGATGGGAGGCGGTAAAATAGAAGTACTGCGGGAGATCGAAACCAACAGTGGAAAACACTGTTGTTCGGGAACTTTGACGATTACCGGATTTATCCGATCCGGTATGTCTCGAACATGTTCACCTCCGAGTTCTAGGCCCGATTATCCGCTAGATTGTTTGTAGGTTTGCTTTTGCGGCAAAGAAGCTGGATTACGAGTTTTCTTTTCAACTCGATGAGCATGGACACCGCCGACGGGCACCAAAGCCTTAATTGCCGCATGCTAACGGTGCATAGAGGTATCCCAAAGGAAACTGGAGTATGCGAGCAAGATTCTGACATCATTACCCAATGTAGACTGACTTTATACTTGATTTTCAATCGGCTTAGTCTTCATTACAATTGCTTGGGTCGAAACCTGCCCGACACGTTTCTCGAGAGGCTATGGCAGAGGGTCCAGGTCTGTTATTTCCTGGACCGGACTACGGGTATGGTACTAATACATTTTATGATGCAGAGGTGATCACGACTCTAGGTTATAGACGATGGCACTCTGAACGCGTGTACGTACACCTCAACCAACTTCGTCATCCATGCTCATCGACGACCAATCGTCTACTCAGCTCTCAACGACTACGCGAGTAAGTTCCGTCTACATTACTCTTGCATTCATACAGCGGGATGTCTCATCAGCAGTGGTTGATCCAGCATACCTGCGTTGATCCCAGACATAGTTTCATCGAGCTGCGACCTGGACGAATAGTTAACACAAGCTTCACGTTTTCTCAGATTCAAATTGTTCACAGAAATATTCAGGCATAGACCACCGGATCAAGAAAGGCGGATTCCAGAACGACTCGTCGATTTGTGTGTCGACCTTGGAGAAGATTGTCGAGGCTGGTGGTGCCTCGAGGTCAGCTTTTTTTATCTTTATTGAGTGATGTCAATGACTTGTAACCACGGAAGTATACGTCGAGTCATCATATATGGCGAGAAATCTTCGAGGCACAGGCTCACTTGCCTGGCTTCCGGCTGTTTCCAGTCCGACGCAGCTCGCTATCATGGTTCTCAAACATCTTTTTATACGATACGGAAACACTTGGTTTAGTCAGGAACTCAGCTTCCACGTCGCGTTTATCCAGGCGGTGAATTGGTGGCGCTCCCAGCGCTAGTTCAGTTCAGGAAGAAGTTCTGATGCCAAACAGCGATTAATGAGTCTTGAATCGGCCTGTACTATAATCACTACGCTCTACCGATTCTACAGCATCAGTGTCATGGGTGCATCGTTTCGTCGTGGTCGGGCGGGAGGACCTGTTGGCATCAGGTTGCCTTGCCTTGCGACTGGCATTTTTGGGTTTATCACCATCGACCCGAAGGACATCCGATTTGGGACACTTTGGCGATTGCGACCTTCAATTATCGGGCGGAAGCTACTGGCGAATACCAAATACCATACCGGGAAATAGGTCGTTTGGATCGAAGATGCTCGTACCCCTCTCCAGTACGACTCGAGTACATTCACTTCTAGACCCAGGCTTGAGAACCCGCAGATGAGATAGTTTGCTCACGAACCTGTTTCCCCAATCCGAGAGGTGTCTTGCAGATCCTGATCCCAACTAACCGATGGGACTTGATGTTCTCATTCCCAGGCTCCAGAGTGTCGATTGCTGGTTGCTAATGACTTGGAGAGGTGTCCTAACAGAAAATGGTGTATGTGAGTGCGACCTCGACATCATTGCTCATTATAGACTGACCTCCTTGATGGAATAGCGCGACTTCGGATCAGTGTAGTTCGCCGCTACGCTTTCACAGCTCGACAAATTTCTCGGAAGGTTATTGAAGAGTGCCCAAGTCTGCGATTTCTTGAGCCGCTACTATGGGTCTTGCACTGGCAGATCTGTACTAATGGCCCGCTATACAGCGGCTGCCACGACTCGCCATGTGTCCCTCTGAACATATGTGCGTATACCTCGGCTCAATCTATCACTCGAATGGAAGATCGTCTACTAAATACGTGCGCAACTTCCGTCTTTGCTCCCTTAAAGCGTGTACAAACTGTTGTCCTCCTGAAAGTGGTCGGCATAGAAAACCGACCTTACCGATCCCTGCGGCCTGGGCGAAGGGTCAACATAAGCCTCGCGTCTTCTAAGATCAAATGTTCACAAAAATAGCCACACACATAGGCTGCCTGAATGGAAGCTCTAGAACGACTCATCGATCTATAAGTCAATTTTGGGGAGGATTGCCGAGGCTATCGGTGCCTTAAGGCCGGTTTTTGCGTTATTTCTTAGCCGATCTCGACGAAACATAACCTCAGCAGTGTACACCGAGTCGTCGTGAGTGGCAAGAGAGGCACAGACTCACTATAGCCGACCACCGCGTATTCGCAATCTGACGCAGCTCTGAGCTTGCTATTTTTTCCTCGAACATTCAAACTGTTCCTACCGGGAACTAGTCTTGATGGAATCATATGTTCTGGATTCTTCTATGCATTCAGTGGAGGGGTGGATCGGGTGTGTTTCTATCGCCCGGTCATATTTGAAGTGGAGCTGATGGACAGCTTGAATTTCATTCCACAAGGTAAGTCGTGGTCGAAGGCTGGATTCTGACGCCCATTTAGGTTTGCTGAGAGAGCTCCAACCATTTTCCTTACAACCAGATGTTGACATTACTGCGGGAAGCAACGGGCTTTGAGCTAGGGGGAGTGGGGATACTGAGGAGAATTCCCGTAATGAGTGAGTTGCCTGTGGTCCTCGATCATCGACTGGGGTTACTCATGTCTTCCACGTGAGAAACCGCGGTCATTCGGACTATGTGACATTATTGTGTAATGATGTGATGGCCCACTTACTCGCGCTCTACAACCAGTTAATATGCGGTTTCAACATACCGATAAAAATTTTGACTTGGGTGCCTGATGCAGAACAGCATGAGGCTTTCGAGAAGGATATATAATCGATATTACCTCGTAGTACGCTGAGCAGCTACCGAGTCCACGCCATGCCCTATTCCGCTTCGACTTCTTCCTCCTCTGCCGACAACGACCAACCAAGTTCTAGCAGCCCTGCACTCCGACTCGTGCATATCGGGAGGGATCAAAACGTGAATAACGGGCCTGGGAGCCTTATTGTCAACAATAACAACAGGATAACCCAGGAAAGCCGCCCAATACGATGGTACATTCAAGGGACCGAGGCGGAGGAAGCGGAGTACGACCAGGTGGGTAATGGTCGGGAGTCTCTCGAGGTTTTGCAGGCTTATAAAAGTTGAATTTACTAGTACGGAGAATACAGGCGCGGTGATATTCAGCTGCTTCGAATGATACATCGACGAAATCTTGAGAAATGGGACCGGAAAACGCATCGACATGTATTTGATTGTGAACAGAGTGTATGGCTTGGGGAAATTGTATCGGGAAATGAAAAGGGAACAATAGTCACAGTTGAGTGCTATCAAGGCCAGGGCGCTCCAGAGGTATGATTCCACCCTTCTTGAGCTGCTCGGAGCTGTACTGAACCATTCAAGTAGGTATGGAAGCACGGCTTTCAGCGTTATTCAGTCAATCTGTAGGTTTTACATCCTCTGGTTGCGCCGAGAACTTGATTGTGAAGCCGAGCAGAAGTGCAAGTGATGCCCACCTCCTTGGGCTCAACCGGTCCAAAATCCCACTGTTGATTTTCTTGGGCGGTAAGCGGTCTCATACACGTCAGCGGAGCATAACTGATTCATAGTATACTTTAGAACTTGTGCCCATTAAAGGCTTTGCAAAGAATATAAGGCGCGTGGGCCAGTATTATCTTGATTGTTTGGGGGTGAGTACAAGATTAACGAGATTGAGAACCAAGTTGATTGAGAGACGTTGTAGAATCATTGGGGTTGGGTTTGGGGGTCAGGCGGTGTCGACCTGTGGATGGATATGAGAAAGGGAGTCTTCTGTCGTGGTCCAATTGGGCCATCTTTAGATATGTTTGTTGTGGTGGGGCTCGATCGAATTGAGAACCCAGTCACGACTACAGACCTTCTCAAGGAGGAGGTCCTGATACGCTACTTGGCATCTTTGAAGAAGAAGGGGGCAGATCGCCAAGTTGTGCATGGCATTGTTCATGTTGGTTTATACAGTTCGTATGACGTAGATGTGCGTGGATCAGTTGATCAGCCGACGGTGTTTTGCACTTTGACTGACACCCCCATCGCTGTTGCGAATAATGTCTGGGAGGATCTGTGCCGCGACAATTTCGTAGAGCAAAAGCAGTTGGGAGATGGATGGACTAGGTGAGCTCATCTGAACTTTTTCGCTACTTCCTTTGACTGACTGGAGTAGATTTCGACTCGTTGATTCCAAGCATCGGACGTTCAATTTGCAATTGAATTGGGATGCAAGAAGACCCTGGGTGTCAGCGGCGTTGAGTATTTTTCATGCCCTGGGAATATCCTTGGAAGGAGATCTCAGTGTTTACAGTACGTCTCTTCCCTTGCTGCCATTTTCACCTTTTGACATTGCACAGACCTGGTCGTGCCTCGGGTGTGGTGCGAGGGCGACCTTTCCGACTCCTCCGACTCCTCCGAACTCCGACAGCGACAACCAATCTACCTTTTCATCCATCCATCTCCTCTTTCCAACTTGCTGCCTGACGGACGCTGGTATACTACGACTTCCTTCCATTACTGGTCGTTCCACGAAAGCGGCCAACCTCCTCTCACACCTGAAATCTGTCATACCCTCGGACTCCCCGCTGAACTCCAGTGCAGGAAATCCTTCATATCATGGTCCTGGCCTACCGACCGCTACAAGTTGCTTCGCCAGTATCTAGTCCCCCGAGGTTTCGATCCGACAACAACCGACTTTGCTCCACATCTCGAATACGGTGACTACGCTTTTCGCCCTATAAACAACTCCGATCGATTCAAAGTGGTAGATGAAGGTCAGTTTTCGCTTCTCAGCTATCCACAACCGCTCGTCCTCACATCTGGTCATCCCGATCCTCATGTTCTAGGTTGCCCCACCGATACTGACTCGGACGCAGAAACAGATGCCGATATCGACTCGAACCATTCCTCGGAAAACCAACGGCACGAGAATAATGGAGCTTCGACCTCACATTGCAGCAGGAACATGCCCGTCCCGGGTGGGTTGCATACATCATTGTAAATGTCCTGATCCTGATAACAGCATATAGGTGATGCTCTTGTGAATTCGGAGGCCGACCTCACCACCTCAGATCACGTTGCCAACAAGCATCAGAGATTTGGCAACAGCACGCAAGATGGAGGGGACAAAAATCGCCTTGTACATGGAGGACAGGTGCGCTACCAGCCTGTTTTTCCTACATCAACTCTTGATGAATTCCCGATTCCTAGGATGAGCTCTGTCAGAAGAACGAGACCGAAGATGGGCGAATCATTCAGGAACCTTCGAGTATCCAGCAGCTGCATCCCCTCCCACCTGAACACATCGCGCTTACCGACACATCACCAACGTTCCCCATATCCTCAGTCTCACAGACCTTAAGGTCGCTCGAAATGCCACAGCATGAAGCAGATTTGGCGTCTGACCCACGCGGTCTAGTCTTACGACGCGGATCGAGCACTCAAAGTTCTGAGATTATCAATCTCAGTGACGACACCACCGTATCCGACGGCAAACACAGCTCTCAGGATATAGGCCCGACAGATATGGCACAGCGTAGAACAATGGAACTCCCGGATGACAGACCATCCACTACTACCAATGAACAACCCACCACGGATCTTACACAACGCTTGGGATTCGATGAGAACGTCCTCCAGGCTGGAGTCGACGACGTCGGTCATCGTCGTCTATCTGAGCTGGAACATGAAGGTTCGTACTAGCGATCTAAAGCATTCCGCCCGTGACGCTGATTCGAGTTTCCTATTGATCTTTGAACAGGTACATTGTATGAATCAACGAAGGAAGTTAAGGTACAGGAGGAAGGTTCCATTGTATGCACGGAACTCGAGCCAACCAACTTTGGTAGCAACCTCGGTTCGTATCCATCTATCTTCTCCATGTTCGAAGTGCATTAAATGGTTCTAACCTGTTTTTCACAATTCTACAGACGGTGGTGTCGATACGACCAGTCGCATCCAGAAACACTCCTTCCTAGCGACATGGTGGTTGGTATTCGATTGCATTATCGTGTTTTGGTGTTTGTTTTTGCTATCTATGCAGTGGCTTTCGGGCGTGTTCTGGGTCTACCGCGTGCTTTCGCTCTGGCCACAATAACTACGAGTTTATTCGGACAGGTTGGACTGGCCGTATCCTACTTCGATTACCAGTTAATGGAGATTGTTTATTGTAATCTTGGATTTGATATTCACCCGTTGGCTCGCATCTTATAAGTGGTTTTGTCCTGCACACTTGGGGCGAACTTGTAAGGAAACGGGGTAATCTGAGTTTCGTGCTCGCCAGTGTCGCATCAGAGTCCTGAAATACTATAATTAGGCATAACGTTTGGGAACAAGAACTTGGGTTATGGTTCAACTTCTCTGTGTTTGTGAAGGAGGTCACAAGTAAGATGTGAGGTTCAGTTTCGATTCAAGATCGTCCTACTAATGAGTGCCCATGGACTGGAGTTAGCGGTAACGGCCACACCGCGACTCCCAAGCCAGGAAGCAAAGCTTTGACATACAGCAAATATCCCGAGCAATCGTCAACTCAATCATCATATCCGATATCATATTGCTGGTCCACCGATCGCTATAAGTTGCTGCACCAGTATCAAGTCCTCCAAGGTTTCGACCCAATAACCGTTGACTTTGCTCGACGTCTCGGACTCAAAAGCTATGCCTTCCACCCTTCAAACGACTCGGATCGACTTGAGATGCTAGATGAAGGTGCGTTTTTCCTGCTTAGCTGCCCATTAACACTCTTGACTAGGTTTCGGTCCCCCTGAATCTCATATTTAGGCTCCTTGGCCAGTGATAACTCGCGTTCTACCGTCAACGCCGCGCGATCTTCGCTCATACACAGGCTTGAAAATTCCGCAGCCTCGACCTTAGGTGGGTTGCGTATCTTGTCGTCTATGTTCAAGCACTCATAACAACCTAGGGGTTGCTGTCGTGGGCCTAGAAGTCAACGTTTCAACTTCGTAACCTCTGATTATGTTGACGAGAAGCTTCGGGGGGCTGGGACAATAGAAGAGACAGAGTGCTGTCAGGCACATGCAGCGCAGGTGCGTCACCAGTCTATCTGTTATCTTGATCGTCTGAATGATTTCACCACCGTAGGATATTCCTCACGGTGACGACAACACCATGAATAAACAGCATGTGAAGGAACCCGACATACATTCCGACAGAAATTTGTTCCTTGAGGAGTCTATAATAATATCCATCAGCTATGGCTCAGTATTGAATGTAAGTAATTCGGCGGTCCACCACGCCGACCATTCCATTGCCCATCCCAACCAGCACTCGACTTTCTCCTCCATTCTTCCGAGCCACACCCCAATGGACATGTCGTTCAAGATTGATTGCACGAATCAGCCGTCAAGCGCCTCATCCCCCCACCAAAGGATAGGGATCGAGCCAGAGCGCGCTCAGGCGACTGTGATCTCTTCTCTGAAACCTACATTACCACTTCAATGGAGTAGGTCGGGTATCCCTGAGGACAACGGCAACAACGTCCATAATTCTTATACCCTCCCGGGAGACCACAGTATTGGCTTCACAAGCAGTATGGGTATCACCAATATCCGAGAGTGCGAAATCTACTCCAATACGTCGATTCAAGTCCTAACATCAATATGAAGAGTGAGTGATGCGATGGTCGTTGTTTAGCATGGTCTATTACTGACATCGGCCTACTTAGACAATGATACGAGAGAAGATCAGTCTACCATAACGGAGATGGAGTGGGTATTTCGAGCTCAATTCGACCCGACGTCGATAAGTTGTGTGTTGTTTTCGGACGGTTGTCGATCGTATAGAGTCGTAGGTTGTATGGTCATTTCCCGGTGATATGGTTATTTAGTTGTTAGAAATTGATTCGATACGTCGGTTACTCGTCGCGGGCCGTTTTCAAACGAGTAGAGCAAGATCGAAGAGGTTACCAGACCAGCTGTCCTATCGTTAGGACGGGCAGAGGTATGTCTTACAGTATGTTCAACATGGTTTTCGCGCGACCTTCCACCTTTGATACCTGTATCTGATTCGCTCAAGTCTGAGTCGGAATGAAATTGAACATTAGGATATCTGTGTCTGTCGGGCGCAGCGTGATAGATTGAATGAGATGAGAACAACTTCCAGGGCGATCAGGTGGGCGAATTTTGAGGTTTCACGGATTCAAGAAAGGTGGGTCTTCTCACTCCTAAGAAAAAATGTCCTTGTCAGACGAACTGCAGGGCCCAATTTATACCTGAGACGGGTCGGGTAAGATTCAGCAATAAATGACTGGATTTCTCCTGCAACTCGGAGGTCTGAAGGGGGCCCGAGCGTCACGATTCACGACACGAGGGCGCTAAAATGTAGTTTTGTAGGGTTTACGTGCCGACCGTCGAGATCACAGTTCCAATTCGCTGGCTGATTGCATATATTCGGATTTCAAACGACTGGTAGTCAGTATTATGGACTTTGAGGTACACACTCTTGGCTGTAGCTCGGCCTCGCTGACCACGAGAAACTGTCGAGCCATAGTTGCTGATATATATCAGCGGTACAGACTGGCAGGCATTCAAACGAGAGGTTAAATGAACTTGAAACCGGTTCAGCGCAATCATGTCTATTTCAATCACAATCATTCAGAATTTCAGATCAGTGAGTTCCTATTTTCGTGTCTTGTGCTAGGGGCGAAATACACCAAACCTAGAGTCAAGGACCGGGCAATCGTTATGATATGCATCAACCCTTAGCTCCCTCGAAGTACGTCCGGCATCCTTAAAGATCCCACGTACAGCGGTTTTCAGTAGTATGGGAATCAAGGCTCTCAGATCCCAAATACTCTCTGCCCTTCTACCTTAATCGTCCTGAGGCTAGAGGCTCGTCCGCTACGAGAACAAGCTACCACTGGTAGGCTTGACAGTGTGAGGGCCTCCCTAGTGAGCTCAATAACCTCGTGCAACTCTGGAGGATCTAGTCGAATGAAAGGACTGTGAGTATCAGCAAATGAGCCGGGCCGGTCGAGTACACTCACATTCATGATACTTCTGACGTTGCGGCAACCGAGCGTAGCGTTAGAGTCCCACCCGCCGATGAAACCGAGAATAAATCACCGACGGTGACTACAGTAAGGTCGAGGGTGTTCTACCAGACCGAGTGGATGTTAGCCCAGTGAGCAATAGGACATGGGTTTGTGATGTTTACTCACTGATTTCTACTGCAAAACCGCTTTATTCTTCGCGGTAGTCCGAGCTGTATCCGTGAGTTCGAGCGATGACCTACGTCCGATCCTTGTCCAAAGTCGGGATGACACTGACTAGTAATTAAGTATAAATGCTTCGAAGAGGCATAGTGGAGTCACTTACACCGCAGACAACAGCATTTGTTACACCTCCAACCTTTGCCAAGTATTCCCTGCAGATGTCCTCTTCGAGGGCCAGCAGTGACGTGGGACCTTCTTCGTCCAGTCTTCACAACTCTCCATCCACCGAGCCATATTCGTTCCGACTCGAGTAAATGACAAGACGGGCTGCCTTGTAGAGCCATCTTACACAATTTATTACGAGTCCTGTTAACCACGATGTGAGTCACAGGTTGCAGCCATAATTTGGCGTCTATCGTCGGAGTCACGACCAGATGAAATCCTCCCAGCAGTTTATGGAGCTCATAAACCTCCCGAGACACACGTATCTAGTGTCATATCTGGTCCCGTCATTAGCAATCGTTTCCTAGCGCAAGCAAACTCGCGAATAACTCACCTCCGGGGTTATATCCAAGCCAGACCGTCGAATCTACCCTTCTAGAGATGATGGCCCCAATTCATACACCCGATCGCGCTCGGCTTCATATCCGCTTGAAACCCCCAAATTTTGTCTTCTGTGGGCGACCAGGGGACGAACGTAGTAGATTATTCGACCTGATGGGTAATTTGGGGGCGTAGAGCAGCAGCATGAGTATTCCGAGGCCGTTCAAGATAAGCCTCCCCATACACGTGGACAATTTTTCACAGCCTTTAAATCATCTGAACGGGATGCCCGAGTCGACAAATCCACCAATCCGAGTCCTCTGCCGCATGTGTTTCGACGTCGCTTCCACTTCGTTTTTCTTGACGTTTCCCTCAGTCTCGTCTATTATTGTCTCCAAATGAACGGTTAGGGCCTTCAGCAAGCCTATTATGAGCGGGAATAGTAGCAGGAAAATTGTTCAGAGAACGTACGTGACTCTGGCAATCAGTAGCATTATCCTGGCCTCCTTCGCTTTACTACAACTCCCGCTTCAACTATGACTGCGTCACAAATGTTGAATTTATCATGAACGAAGCTGCGGTTGCGACTTGGTTTTCTTCCTCCGCCACTTGATCTTGCTTTGGGTTGAGTGGTGAGTATCCAGGTTGAGTATTAGCGCATCACTGGTCAAGGTATCTGTCGTGGGTTGAAAGGGAAAGCAGCAAGACTATCCGAATCGTGCATGGTGAGGGTCAACAAGAGAGATTATGGTACTTCCCACGGGTAACCTCCTCGGCTCAACGCGACGGCCGCTGACAAAGCTGATTCGCTTGTTGTCCGGAACGCCTACCATGGTCCATACTAGGTTTTCATTAAGATCACTGGCTGATTTCGTGGATTCTCTACCTTGATGTAGGCCTATCTGAGACTCACTTCAGTTCCTTTCCAAATGGGCTCGACCCAACAAACCGAATTCAAGCCATTTTCTGGCGCGTATTTCACAATAGTCCTCTGGTATTTGTTCTGATGTCGGTTACTTGTCCTTCCTGCGACCTCTCGACGACGATTACTCACAATCTCTCCCGCAGAAACTCGAACTCAGCAAAATCGAGGAACCATACGAGGGTGCATCGGCATCGGCATCAACTCGAAAGATATCCGATTTGAGACACTTTGGCGATTGCTGCCTCCAGTTATCAGGCAGAAGCTACTGGCGAATACCAAAAGCATTACTGGGAAATACGGTCGTTTGGATCGAAGATGCTCGTATTCGTCTCCGGTACGACTCGAGTACATCCACTCCCCAGACTCGGGCTTGAGAACCCGCAGATGAGATAGTTTGCTCACGAACCTGTTTCCCCGATCCGAGAGGTGTCTTGCAAATCCTGATCCCAACTGACCGATGGGACTTGATGTTCTCATTCCCAGGCTCCAGAGTATTGATGGCTAGTTGTTTACGACTCGGAGAGGTGTCCTAACAGAAACTGGTGTATGTGAGTGCGACCTCGACATCATTGCTCATTATAGACTGGCCTCCTTGATAGAATAGCGCGACTTCGGACCAGTGTAGTTCGCCGCTACGCTTTCACAGCTCGACACATTTCTCGAAACATTATCGAAGAGCGCCCAAGTCTGCGATTTCTTGAGCCGCTACTATGGGTCTTGCACTGGCAGACCTGTACTAATGGCCCGCTATACGGCGGGGATCACAACTCGCCATGTGTCCCTCTGAACGTATGCGCGTATACCTCGGCTCAATCTATCACTCGAATGGAAAACCGTCTACTAACTACGTGCGCAACTTCCGTCTTTGCTCCCTTGAGGCGCGCACAAACCGTTGCCTTCACGAAAGAGGTCGACATGAAAAACCGACCTTACCGATCCCTGCGACCTGGGCAAAGGGTCAACGTAAGCCTCGCGTCTTCCAAGATCAGATGTTCACAAAAATAGCCACACACACAGGCGGCCTCAAGGCAAGCTCTAGAACGACTCATTGATTTACGAGTCTGTTTCGGGGAAGACCGTCAAGGCTATCGGTGGCTGAAGGTCGGTTTTTGTGTCTTTTCTTGGGCGATTTCGATGAAACATAACCTCAACAGTGTACACCGAGTCGTCATGAGTGGCAAGAGGGGCACAGGCTCACTATAGCCGACCACCGCGTGTTTACAATCTGACGCAGCTCTGAGCTTGCTATTTTTTCCTCGAACGTTCAAACTGTTCCTGTCGGGAACTGGTCTTGATGGAATCATATGTTCTGGATTCTTCTACTCATTCATTGGAGCGATCAGGTGTGTTTCTATCGCCCAGTCATATTTGAAGTGGAGCTGATAGACAGCTTGAATTTCATTCCACAAAGTAAGTCGTGGTCGAAGGCTGGATTCTGACGCCCATTTAGGTTTGCTGAGAGAGCTCGAACCATTTTTCTTACAACCAGATGTTGACAATACTGTAGGAAGCGACGAGCTTTGAGCTAGGGGGAGTGGGGATACTAAGGAGAATTCCCGCAACTTGAACGAGTGAGTTGCCTGTGGTCCTCGATCAACCACTGAGTTTACTCATGTCTTCCACGTAAGAAACCGCGGTCATTCGGACTATGTGTAATGATGTGATGGCCCACTTACTTGCGCTCTACAGCCAGTTAATATGCGGTTTCAACATACCGATAAAAATTTTGACTTGGGTGCCTGATGCAGAACAGCATGAGGCTTTCGAGAAGGATATATACTCGATATTACCTCGTAGTACGCTGAGCAGCTACCGAGTCCACGCCATGCCCTATTCCGCTTCGACTTCTTCCTCCTCTGCCGACAACGACCAACCAAGTTCTGGCAGCTCTGAACTCCGACTCGTGCATATCGGGAGGGATCAAAACGTAAATAACGGGCCTGGGAGCCTTATTGTCAATAATAACAACAGGATAACCCAGGAAAGCCGCCCAATACGATGGTTCATCCAAGGGACCGAGGCGGAGGAGGCGGAGTACGACCAGGTGGGTAATTATCGGGAGTCTCTCGAGGTTTTGCAGGCTTATAAAAGTTGAATTTACTAGTACGGAGAATACAGGCGCGGTGATATTCGGCCGCTTCGAATGATACATCGACAAAATTTTGAGAAATGGGACCGGAAAACGCATCGACATGTATTTGATTGTGAACAGAGTGTATGGCTTGGGGAAATTGTATCGGGAAATGAAAAGGGAACAATAGTCACAGTTGAGTGCTATCAAGGCCAGGGCGCTCCAGAGGTATGATTCCACCCTTCTTGAGCTGCTCGGAGCTGTACTGAACCATTCAAGTAGGTATGGAAGCACGGCTTTCAGCGTTATTCAGTCAATCTGTAGGTTTTACATCCTCTGGTTGCGCCGAGAACTTGATTGTGAAGCCGAGCAGAAGTGCAAGTGATGCCCACCTCCTTGGGCTCAACCGGTCCAAAATCCCACTGTTGATTTTCTTGGGCGGTAAGCGGTCTCATACACGTCAGCGGAGCATAACTGATTCATAGTATACTTTAGAACTTGTGCCCATTAAAGGCTTTGCAAAGAATATAAGGCGCGTGGGCAAGTATTATCTTGATTGTTTGTGGGTGAGTACAAGATTAACGAGATTGAGAACCAAGTTGATTGAGAGACGTTGTAGAATCATTGGGGTTGGGGTCAGAGGTCAGGCGGTGTCGACCTGTGGATGGATATGAGAAAGGGAGTCTTCTGTCGTGGTCCAATGGGGCCATCTTCAGATATGGTTAGTGTGTGGTTCGATCGAATTGAGAACCCAGTCACGACTACAGACCTTCTCAAGGAGGAGGTCCTGATACGCTACTTGGCATCTTTGAAGAAGCAGGGGACAGATCACCAAGTTGTGGATGACATTGTTGGTTTATACAGCTCGTATGACGTAGGTGTGCCTGGATCAGTTGATCAGCCGACGGTGTTTTGCACTTTGACCGACACCCCCATCGCTGTTGCAAATAATGTCTGGCAGAGCGATTGGAACAATCTCGTAGATCGAGAGTTGTTGGAAGATGGATGGACTAGGTGAGCTCATCTGAACTTTTTCGCCACTTCCTTTGACTGACTGGAGTAGATTTCGACTCGGTGATTCCAACGATCGGACGCTCTATTTGCACTTGAATGACGATGCAAGAGAAGCCTGGGTGTCAGCGGCGTTGAGTATTTTTCATGCCCTGGGAATATCCTTGGAAGGAAATCTCAGTGTTTTCAGTACGTCCCTTTCCTTGTTGCCATCTCCAACTTTTGACATTGCACAGACCTGGTCGTGCCTCAGGCGCTCTGCTCTGTCACCATTTCTGACTCCTCCGACTCCATTGAGCTCCGACAGCGACAGCCAATCTACCTGTTCATCCATCCACATTTGCCTGATGATGGCGAGCACTCTCTCTTCCACTACTGGTCGTTCCACGAAAGCGGCCAACCTCCTCTTTCACCCGATGACTGTCATACCCTCGGCATTCCCATTGCGCTCACGTACAGCAAATACTTCAAATCATTGTCCTGGCCCACCGACCCCTACAAGTTGCTTCGCCAGTATCTAGTCCCCCGAGGTTTCGATCCGACAACAACCGACTTTGCTCGACATCTTGGATACGATGTCAATGCTTTCCGCCCTATAAGCAACTCGGAGCGATTCAAAGTGGTAGATGAAGGTGAGTTTTCATTTCTCAGCTATCCACAACCGCTCGTCCTCACATCTGGTCATCCCGATCCTCATGTTCTAGATTGTCCCACCGATACCGACTCGGACGCAGAAACAGATGCCAATATCGACTTGAACCATTCCTTGGACAACCAACAGCATGAGAATAATGGAGCCTTCACCTCGCCTTGCAGTAGCAATGAACCCGTCCCAGGTGGGTTACTTACATTGCTGTCAATATCCTCATCCTGATAAAGGGACATAGGCGATGCTCTTGTGAATTCGGAAGCCGACCTCACCACCTCACAAGTCGTTGCCAACAAGCTCAAGAGATATAGCGCGCAAGATGGAGGGCACGAAAATCACCTTGTACATCCAAAACAGGTGCGCTACCAGTCTGTTCTTATACTACTTTGACTCCTGATGAATCCCGTATCCTTCAGGATGATCTTTGTCAGAAGAACGAAACTGAAAATAGGCGAATCATTGAGGAACCTTCGAGCACCCAGCAGCTGCATCCCCTCCCACCTGAACACATCGCGCTTACCGACACAATACCAACGTTCCCCATCTCTTCAGTTTCACAGACTTTAAGGTTGCTCGAGATGCCAGAGCATGGATCAAATCCGGCCTCTCACCCACGCGATCTAGCCTTACGACGCGGATCGAGCACTCAAAGTTCTGAGATTATCAATCTCAGTGACGACACCACCGTATCCGCCGGCAATCACAACTCTCAGGATATAGACCCGGCAGTTATGCCACAGCCCACGACAACGGAACACCTGGATGATACGCTGTTTACCTCTGCCAACGAACGGCCCACTACCGATCTTACACACTCCTTTGGATTCGATGTAAACATCCTCCAGGCTGGAGTCGACGACCCGCGTCATTGTCGTCTATCTGAGGCGGAACATGAAGGTTCGTACTGGCGGCCCAAAGCATCCCGCGCGCGACGCTGATTCGAGTTTCCATCAATTTCTTATCAGGCACATTGCATGAACCAACGGAGGAAGTTAAGGTACAGGAGGAAGGTTCCATTGTATGCACGGAACTCGAGCCAACCGACTCTGATAGCAACCTCGGTTCGTATCCATTTTCTCCGAGTTTAATTTGCATTGAATCGTTCTAACCCAATAATTTGACAATCCTACAGACAGTGGTGTTGATACGGCCAGAGTCGTCTGGCAACGCTCCTTCATAACGACGTGGTGGTTAGCAGTTGATTGTGGTATCGTGGTCTGGTGTTTGTATCTGCTATCTATGCAGTGGATATCGGACGTAGCCTGGGTCTACCGCGTGCTTTCGTTCTCGCCACGATAACTGCGTGTTTATTAGGATAGATTGATTTGGCTGTATTCTACTTCGATTACCAGTTAATGGAGACTATCTATTGTGATCTTGTATTTGATATTCATCTGTTGGCTCGCATCTTATAGGTGGTTTTGTCCTAAACACTTGGGGCAAACTTGTAAGGAAACGAGGTAATCTGAGCTTCGTTTTTGCCAGTGTCGCATCGGAGTCCTGAAATACTATAATTAGGCGTAACGTTTGGGAAGGGAACGAGAACTTGGGTTATGGTTCAACTTCTCTGTGTTTGTGAAGGAGGTCACAAGTAAGATGTGAGGTTCAGTTTCGATCCAAGATCGTCCTGATGAGTACCCATAGACTGGAGCTGGCGGTAACGGCCACACCGCGACTCCCAAGCCAGGAAGCAAAGCTTCGACATACAGCAAATATGCCGAGCAATCGTCAACTCAATCATCATATCCGATGTACATCTTGTACAGTCGTTACGAACGACATGCTTCGCCCATCGCCGCTTGAGCACCCCTACCTTCACTCAACGCGGTTTTGGCTCCGAGTCTTTCTCGTGAATGTATCGAAACCGATCCTTTGTACGCCTGGCGAGAAGATTAGAGCCCAAAAATGCTATTAATCTAATCAAATCTCGTACCCGAGCGTGCTACAGCTCACCCCTAAATCATTGACACTGCCGATTGAGTTTTCTTTCAAATCTTCTGGTTCGACTTACGCCGCTGGGCTTCCTGGCCAGTCGAGGCTTGGTTCTTTATCCGCTATCAGTGCTACGCCACACAGTTAACTAAGAACTGATGGTGAGGATGTAGGCCTGGATGTTGGCCGTTCGGAGCGAGGATAAACTCACTGTTCATGGTGTAATTGCAACGGAGCTCGATGCTGTTTCGAGCACCTCATTGTCGTCTCTTTCAGCCATCCGACTTGGTTCCCAGCGAAGATGTAGACGTGATTTTCGTTTTGTTTGACGATTGCAACAGCGTGTAACAATGGGGGCTACAAGCCATTTACCTATGGGCCAGGCGACTTGAGGTCTTCTCAGTTCCCATTGAAGTCGACCGTGCGGTTCTCAAGTGTCCAGTCGAATGAATGGACTGTGGGTGTCAGGAAGCCGGCTTGGGGGTCGAGTACACTTACGTTGACGATACAGTGTGACGGAGGTGAGGGTGTTCTATGAGACAGGGAAGAGGTCAGACCTGACAACAGTAATGCATGCGTCTAGAACTGATACTCACGAGGCACCGATCCACACATCGAGACCCCCTTGGCCCCCTCATTGTCTCCAGTGGCCCAAACCGTATCGAAGAGCTTTGGAGTATCGACCTTCGGCCAAGCGCCCAAGAAGTTTGCGATAGCTCGACACAGTTGTTTCAGAGATTTGCCCTCGCTGTAAATTCGAAAGGAAAGGGGAATGGTGGAATAACGGATAAAAGGTCAAAATGCTCACGTCGTGAAGAACGAAATTTTCTCGCATCTCCAAGCTTTGGACAGCAGTACCATTGCGTCTTCTTTGATCTTTCCTCGCCACTATCCACACACTGGGCCACGCCCAACGATTCCAAGGTAGATAGATGCCAAGATGGACCTGACGACCCTCTTCGAGCATCTTTGTAACCGTCATTCCTGACATCCTGTTGACAATAAGAGATAAAACGAGTTAGGATTCTTTCGGTCTCATTCATTCCGCGTACCTCCTCCTCAGACTGCGGAAATCTGGCAGGAGATCCCGTAAGTTCCTTCGTCCGGTACGATAATGTCCCAAAGGGACATGAGAAGATGGGCGCTCTCGCAACCTGTAGAGACGACCTTCCATTCAATGATGTCCGACGGCCATCTGTCGTTGCGGCGGCCGAGCATAGTGACAGCTTCCAAGTTGCCCGTGAAAAGGTAGCGGTTATTTACATCGCCGACAGGGAGTCTCGAGCTAATACCGGATCATGCTCGAAGTCATATCCACAACACCCTGAATCTTGTCACCTGTAGGCGGCCGGAAGAAAGAGTTTGAGAATCATTTAATCCAGATGTTTAGGTTGGGGGAATAGAGTATCAGCATCAATATTCCGAAGTCGTTGAGAAACCTTCACATACATCTCAACGACAATATCTCGGACCGTCGAATCTTCCGACCAAGATGTCCCTTCTCCAAGACTGACGGTCCAGACCCTCCTCCATCTACTTCGAGATCTTTCACAGCCGTCTTCGCTTTGTTTTTTTTCCTCGTCTCTTTCCTTCCTATTCCCTTTTTTGTTTGGGTGAACGTTCGCGGCCTGCAGCGAGCATCATGAACGGGGTATCATGAAGGGGAATATCAAGCAGAAAGACATTGAAAAAGCTCACGTTGGTACTTCAAAACGTATCCTTGCACGAGTCTACTTCACGTTACTTCGACTCTTCTTCAACTATGACTGCGTAGACGTTGAGATAGCACTAAATGAAGCCATGACTGATGACAGGTTTCGAGTTCTTCTGGCGTTTCATTTTCTTTGAGCTCGCTTCAAGTTGGGAGTTGAATGTCTGGGTCATGTAGGCATTATTGACTCATTTTTATGAAGGTAGGTGAGGTAGAATGGAAGGGCAAGCGACGAGGCCAGCAAATCGTCCATGGTGAGAGTCAACAAGAGCCTAGATTATGGTATTTCCCACGGGTAACCTCCTTGGCTCAAAGCGATAGCCGCTGACAAAGCTAATTCGCTTTTTGTTTGGAACGCCCACCATGGTCCATACTGGGTGTTCATCAAGAGCACTAGCTGATTTTGTGAGCTCTCCACCTTGATGAACGCCTATCTGAGAGTCACTTTGGCTCCTTTACAAATGCGCTCGACCGTTGTGCTGCCAACAAATCGAATTTCTGGCGAATTTCTGGTGTACTCTTTTGACGACGAATTCTCACAACTTCTTCTCACCATCACTCGAACTCAGTAAAATTGAGGTCTCATACGAGGATCAAGTGGCAACACCGTCAACCCGAAGGACGCCTGATTTGGGACACTACGACGGTTGTTGTCTTCGATGGCGACAGAGGCAAAATCTTATGCAACGGCTGATATATATAGATACCGGAGCAACGCAGGGAGATGCGGTCATTCAGATCCAAGAGACTCATATCTGTATCCGGTACGTCTCGAGTACAATCGCTCCTGGACTTCCACTTGAGAACCGAGGATGAGCTAGGTCGTTCACAATCCTACTTCCTCAGTCATGGAGCTGCCTCGTGAGATTTGTTCCCCCACTCAATTTGTCTTGACGTCGCCGTTAAACGGCTCGGGAGTATTGAGTAGTAATTGCTAATTGTTAGTGACTCGGACAGTTATCCTAGGTGTATCTGAGCGCAACATCGACATCATCACTCGTTCTAGACTAACCTTCTCGATAGAGAATAGCTTGACTTTGGATCAGGATCGCCACCGCTACGCTTTCACAACCCGACACACTCGTCGGAAGGTTATTGAAGAGAGATCAAGTCTGTGATTTCTCGAACCGGCGCTACTATTGGTCTTGTAGATGGGGCAGCGGCCATGACTCGCCATGTGTTGCTCTCAACGTATGTGCGTATACCTCAACTCGTTCATCCACTCGAATGGCAGATTGTTTTCTTACTGGGTACGTAACCTCCGTCTTTGCTCCCTTGAGGCGCGCACAAACCGTTGCCTTCACGAAAGAGGTCGACATAGAAAACCGACCTTACCGATCCCTGCGACCTGGGCAAAGGGTCAATCTAAGCCTCGCGTCTTCCAAGATCAGATGTTCACAAAAATAGCCACACACACAGGCCGCCTGAAGGCAAACTCTAGAACGATTCATTGATTTACGAGTCGGTTTCGGGGAAGACTGTCAAGGCTATCGGTGGCTGAAGGTCGGTTTTGTGTCTTTTCTTGGGCGATTTCGATGATCTGTGACCACAGCAGGGTCATAACTATAAGGTGCAAGATAGGCAAAGGCTCACTATGGCCGTCCACCGCCTGTTTGCAATCCGGCGCAGCTCGCTATTTTTGGGGATTTTCTCGAACGTTCCTACTGTTCCTGCCGGGAACTGGTCTTGATCGAATCATATGTTCTGGATTCTTCTACTCATTCATTGGAGGGGTGGATCAGGTATGTTTCTATCGCCCGGTCATATTCGAAGTGGAGCTGATAGACAGCTTGAATTTCATTCCACAAGGTAAGTCGTGGTCGAAGGCTTGATCCTGACGCCCATTTAAGTCGGTTGAGAGAGCTCGAACCATTTTTCTTACAACCAGATGTTGACAATACTGCGGGAAGCAACGGGCTTTGAGCTAGGGGGAGTGGGGATACTAAGGAGAATTCCCGCAACGAGTGAGTTGCCTGTGGTCCTCGATCATCGACGACGACTGAGGTTACTCATGTCTTCCACGTGAGAAACCGCGGTCATTCGGACTATGTGTAATGATGTGATGGCCCACTTACTCGCGCTCTACAGCCAGTTAATATGCGGTTTCAACATACCGATAACAATTTTGACTTGGGTGCCTGATGCAGAACAGCATGAGGCTTTCGAGAAGGATATATAATCGATATTACCTTGTAGTACGCTGAGCAGCTACCGAGTCCACGCCATGCCCTATTCCACTTCGACTTCTTCCTCCTCTGCCGACAACGACCAACCAAGTTCTAGCAGCCCTGCACTCCGACTCGTGCATATCGGGAGGGATCAAAACGTAAATAACGGGCCTGGGAGCCTTATTGTCAACAATAACAACAGGATAACCCAGGAAAGCCGCCCAATACGATGGTACATTCAAGGGACCGAGGCGGAGGAGGCGGAGTACGACCAGGTGGGTAATTATCGGGAGTCTCTCGAGGTTTTGCAGGCTTATAAAAGTTGAATTTACTAGTACGGAGAATACAGGCGCGGTGATATTCGGCCGCTTCGAATGATACATCGACAAAATCTCAAGAGATGGGACCGGAAAACGCATCGATATGTATTTGATTGTGAACAGAGTGTATGGCTTGGGGAAATCGTATCGGGAAATGAAAAGGGAACAATAGTCACAGTTGAGGCTTATCGAGGCCAGGGCGCTCCAGAGGTATGATTCAACCCTTCTTGAGCTGCTCAGAGCTGTACTAAACCATTCAAGCAGGAATGGAAGCACGGCTTCCAGCGCCATTCGGCGAATCTGTAGGTTTTATATCCTCTGGTTGCGCTGAGAACTTGATTGTGAAGCCGAGCAGAAGCGCAAGTAATGCCCACCTTGTTGGGCTCAACCGGTCCAAAATCCCACTGTTGATTTTCTTGGGCGGTAAGCGGTCTGATACGCGTCAGCGGAGCATAACTGATTCCTAGTATACTTTAGAACTTGTGCCCTTTGCAGTCTTTGCAAAGAATATAAGGAAATTGGGCCAGTATTATTTCGGAAGTTTGTTGGTGAGTACAAGATTGACGAGATTGAGAACCAAGTCGCTTGAGAGACGTCGTAGGTTCATTTGGGTTGTAGATACTCAGGCAGTCGTGACTCGCGATCGAGACTGTGGATGGATACGAGAAAGGGAGTCTTCTGTCGTGGTCCGGAGGCGCCAAATTCAGGTATTTATCTCAGCTGGAGCACAGTAATCAAGAGCCCAGCCACGACTTCGGACCTTCTCAAGGAGGAGGTCCTGATACGCTACTTGGCATCTTTGAAGAAGAAGGGGACAGATCATGAAGTTGTGCGTGATATTGGTTCAAAAAGTTCGTATGACGTACATGTGCCTGGATCAGTTGATCAGCCGACGGTGTTTTGCACTTTGACCGACACCCCCATCGCTGTTGCGAATAATGTCTGGCAGAGTCGAAGCCACAACAATCTCGTAGATCGAGAGTTGTTGGGAAATGGATGGACTAGGTGAGCTCATCTGAACTTTTTCGCTACTTCCTTCGACTGACTGGAGTAGATTTCGACTCGTTGATTCCATGGCTGACTGGAATACAATTCGACGCTTTGATTTCAACGTTCGGAAGTTCCATTTGGATTTGAATGACGATGCAAGAGAAGCCTGGGTGTCAGTGGCGTGGAGTATTTTTCATGCCCTGGGAATATCCTCGGAAGGAAATCTCGGTGTTTTCAGTACGTCTCTTTCCTTGTTGCCATCTCCACCTTTTGACATTGCACAGACCTGGTCGTGCCTGAGGGGTGGTGCGATGTCAACCTTTCCGGCTCCTCCGACTCCGCTGAACTCCAACAGCGACAGCCAATCTACTTTTTCTTCTATCCACCTCCTCCCAAATCGCTGGCTGATGCTGGCTGGAATTCCTCCTTCCACTACTGGTCGTTCTACAAAAGCGGCCAACCTCCTCTTTCACCCGATGACTGTCATACCCTCGGCCTCCCCGTTGAGCTCTGGTTCAAGAAATACTTCAAATCATGGTCCTGGCCTACCAATCACTACAAGTTGCTTCGCCAGTATCTAGTCCCCCGAGGTTTCGATCCGACAACAACCGACTTTGCTCGACATCTCGAATACGATGGCTACACTTTTCGCCCTATAAACAACTCCGATCGATTTAAAGTGGTGGATGAAGGTGAGTTCTCACTCCTCAGCTATCCACAACCGCTCGTCCTCACATCTGGTCATCCCGATCCTCGTGTTCTAGGTTGCCCCACCGATACCGATATCGACTCGAACCATTCCTTACAAAACCAACAGCACGAGAATGATCGAGCCTCGACCACGCATTGCAGTATGAATATGCCCGTCTCGGGTGGGTTGCATACATCGTTGTAAATGCCCTGATCCTGATAACAGCATATAGGTGATGCTCTTGTGAATTCGGAGGCCGACCTCACCACCCCAGGTTTTGTTGCCAACAAGCGCCAGAGAACAAGTGCAGGAGAAAGAGGAATAGAGTACCACTGCCACGAAGAAGAAGAACGGGTGCGTTATCAGTTTTTCCTTTTGTCGCCCCGTCTCCTTATGGATTTCGGATACCTTCTAGGATCTCTGCCACAAGAATCACACCAGCAATGCTCGAACTACCGACGAACCCAGCTTACGGCTCATTCACCCACTTCCGAAGAGACAAATGTTTGCCACGGATACTAGCATGCCGCAGAATGTCAATCGCTTTCAGGGACTCTACAACGGTCATGTTCCTCCGTACGCCCATCCGAACCGAACCTCAGCTAGCACGCTGTTCAACCTGGATAGTATGAATAGACCAACCAATGGGTCAGTTCCGCGTACGACAAACACAGGACCGATCGAGGTGGAGCCACAGCACGAGATAATGCTGGACTCCTCTTCACCCATAGCCTTCCAAGGGAACTTGCATGGTAATGCTGGTGCCGCTGACTTCAATATCGTCCCAAATCCCCGTCCTCTCGCCAGCCCAATCGACTCCGCCTACGCCGACCCGACTGTATATTCCATTGAAACAACCACGTCTGACGAGAGCTACTCTCGGACTGTGGAGTCCACGGGTACGCAAACAAGCATGCATCACGTACCGGCTGCTGCCACCATGATGTTTTCTGGCCTTCCCAACTACCACTCACCATCGTATAGTACACCGACCATCGACAATTCCGCCAATCCCACTATGAACCACACAGGCATACTTATGACCGACGGATACGATCCTTCTGCTCGCTATCACGGAGGAGGACCAGTCAAAAATACAACCCTCGAGCGGTACAAGAACATTATTCATCAATCCTACTCACAGCCTCCTTCTCATTACCCACATATTGCCAATAACTTCTCCGGCACCTCCCAGCATCATGCACCGTCGTACACTCCGGCTGTCCCTACCAATCCCAACATGTACCCCGGCACGTCTGATGGTTATTCTTCATTTCCCCCTGATTATGGTGGAGGTCAGGTCGGAAGTACCTGGAGCGCCGCTCCTCAATTCTATCAACAGCCTTCAACATCTCAATACCTACATACGTCTTCGGACATGATTCGGGAAGTACAGACATCCTTCTCTTCGCTCAGCAGGTGGAATCAGGAAAGTGGCGATAACGTGCATGGGCCGAGGGGGTAGGAGTGCTTCGTTCATTGCTCGTCTGGTGCAGATACCGATACCTTTGCATTCTCCCCGGTCGCCTCTTATTTACATTGCTACCCTATGTATAATTTTACTGTACGCGATATGTATAACTCTCAGTGAATCGGTCCAGCAGGAACCCACCGGGTTGTCGAGGATTAACCGGAAAATCAACTCACATGTTTGATTCGCCCCGATTGAAGTTCGTACAGACCTCACATCCCGGGGACTTTGATTTTGTGTGAGTTGAGACAAACTTGATTTGGCGGCGTCAATAGAAAGGCAGGACCCGCGTCCGGTCTCCGTGTGTTTGAGTTCATGGATAGGATGACGGTCTTCGACATTGAGCTCGAGCTGACCGTCTTGCTGAGGATCGTCAGTACTCAACGAGCCAAGGAGTCTCCAGGGGTGAAAAAATCATGATTGGCTCATGAATTCTACCACGGTCGCCGTAGAATGTGGATATTGGGAAATAGATAGCCTACATCTAAAAAAGGGCTGATCGGGGTGCTATTGGCCTGATAGTCAGCTCTTTTCGTTCGGGAAGAAAGCTGTATCGGTGTCCGTACGCCCCTAAGCTCGAACATCCCCTCACACGGACCCGAACCATTGCTTTTAAACGATTTATAGGATGAACGAAGCTCACCAATCCAATCTTTGTGCCCTAGGATCTCGCCAAGGTTCTACATGACGCGCCAACAAAGGCAACATCATCATATAATCAATCCAGAATGCAGTTATGATTTGTCGTCCAATCACTGCCGGGGAGACTATATCTCGATCCGCGTGGTGAATACATTTAGAATGCTTAGACGAGGACATCATAGATACGAGGGATGCGAGACTGAAGACAATCACAGTGGTTTATTCATTGTGACTTGTCACTGTGTGTATAGGGCCGACTGCGACGAATACTAACTTGGGTACCGATGATCCTTCGAGCCATCGGTAGTAGCCACGTCAATTTGACCATCCTCAAGTCACTGTGGTTCCGACTCTGTCGTGTGAGCCTGACCAACAGCCCGTCGAGTCGCCAAAAAACGGTGCTGACCCGCAGAGAGATATTCAGGATTCAGATTGCGCTGTGAGACGAAGGTGATTGACTGGCAAATAAGAAGCTGCGAGGGGAGAACTTGGATATGCGTCTTCATGAGTCTGTTGCTAACGATGCTGGCATGTGGTTTTGCTTGGGTAGGGTCCTTTGGGCGTAAAGGTTGGATGAGAGCTGTCGGACTTGGGAAATTGGAGATCTCGGATGGTGAGGCGGCCAAAGCGTGTCACCGAGCCGAGTTTTGATATGTAGGCAGAGATTTAGCGACGTCAATTTCAGGTTCATTTGGAACCAACGTTGACGAGTGGCTGAAAAGTAGGGGGTCTTGCATCTGGCCCTCGAGAAATCGAGGTCGACATTCTGAGCAATGAAGATAGGAGAGAGATGCTTGGGAGAAATGAATACAAAGAACACAAAATACATGCATAACGCCTTCTCCCCCTACAATCCATCTTGACCATTCAAAAATGAGTACTCACCGATGTTTTTTTGGCCACAACAACCCCTTCTCTTTCTGCCCGCTCCCACTGCCACTTTCTCTTTTTTCGTCTGAGACCCTTCTACAGCAATACATTAGTACCATACGCCCTGTCTACATCTTTATTCGCATTGGGCACAGTTGTCGTGCTCGTGCTAACCTCAGCCTTGATATAGTGACTGCGTACGGATCTGTCGTCTTGGAGCTCTTTTCCTGAAGTTCTTGTGTTGAGTGGGGAGTTTACTTCGGGCTGAGTTTCTGTTTGTCCGAGTAGTATGCATATCGGTTGTCGAATTAAAACTGAGATAGTTGAAGAGAGGAGCAGGAACTTTTCGGAAGGACCAGCTGGATCGTTCATGACGGTAAGAACCAAGGAGAAATACCGGCATTTCTCCCGGGTAACTGCCACCATCGCCGGACCGACGCCCACAAAGCCAGTTTTCTCGTCGTCCACAACACACACAGCCGAGCTGGACTGGATGCGGAGCCCCAATCTCAGCATGCCACTTGTCAGTTTCCACCACATCTTGAAGCTCAAGCCAGCGATCGTGGACTTGACAAACATCGATACGAGAGGGTGTGATTGAGCTCGGGAGTCCACTAGAAGATTTCTCCAAACATCGCGAGGAGGGTTATCTTCGGCTATACCCGCCTCCTGCCATTGAACCTGCTCAATCGTACCTCAGAGCCCATGAAGGCATACTACACTGGTTCTTTGGTTCTTGGATTCGCACACGCATTCCGAGCGGTCGGTCGACATTGGGTTCTGGTGATTGTATCAGACGAGAAGACGTACGCGTTGTGAACCGGGATAGGATGCTTCGAGGACTTCCTCCCGTAACATCCTGAGCTACAATGAACTCTCTTTACAGTTCGGGCTCAATTATGACGGTCGGTATTGGTTAACTGTGGACATTAGGAAGGTTGTGATAGGCTGGGGTGGATCTGATTCAACTTGAGATAATCACAATGGCTCTGGTACCGTGTCTCTAGAAATAAACTTGACCAGTGTTATTTTTCATATCCCAGTCCCGCGCTCAGTGACTCAAGGCGGTGAATTGGGCGTGAGCCCAGCGCTCATTCAGTCCAGAAAGAAATGCTGATGAACAGCAATGAAACCTGAATCGGCATGTATCACCACTCCACGCTCTGTCCATTCTACAGCATTGGTATCATGGGTGCATGGTTTTGTTGTGGTTCGGTGGGAGAATCTGTTGGGATCAGAATGGCTTGCCTTCTGACTGGAACTTGTGGTTCAAGCTGGGATTTTGATTGGAAGGAGTGGGGGCAAGGGACCACAAAGGCGACAGGAGGGGACTCCCTTTGTGCTCACTGGCGAGAAGGCTGGAGCAATAGAGAGGCACGACTCGTCGATACCCGGTATGTACAATTTTTGGGTACATCGCGTGATTCTCTTGTCTCGGGTTTGACCCTCACACGCTCTACAGCATGTCGTATGTTTAGGCTAGGATTGTGGTGTGTGGGACGACATGAGGCTTGGAGCTTTTAAGGCTGATGATCTGTTCTACTCGTCGTCGAGCCCATCACGATTCACCCATCATCCATGTCCTCTCCGAGTTCATGCTACCGCTCTGCCGATAACGATCGACCGAGTTCCAGCAGCTCTGAGCTCCATTGTCTCGTACATATCGAGAGAGATCAAAATGTTAATAACGGGCCTGGCAGTCTCATTGTCAATAATGACAATAGGATAACCCAGGAAAGGCGCCCAATACGATGGTACATCCAAGGGACCGAGGCGGAGGAGGCCGAGTACGACCAGGTGGGTAATGGTCGGTAGTCTCTCTAGGTTTTGTAGACTTATGAAAGTTGAATTTACTAGTATGGGGAATACAGGCGTGGTGATATTCGGCCGCTTCGAATGATACATCGACAAAATCTTGAGAAATGGGACCAGGAAACGCGTCGATTTGTTCCAATTGATTGTGAACACAGCATCTGGCTAGGGGAAATTGTGTCGGGAAATGAGAAGGGGACAATAGTCACCGTTGAGTCCTATCAAGGCCAGGGCGCTCCAGAGGTATGATTCAACCCTTCTTGAACTACTCGGAGCTGTACTGAACCATTCAAGCAGGAATGGAAGCACGGCTTCCAGCGCTATTCGGTGAATCTGTAGGTTTTATATCCTCTGGTTGCGCTGAGAACTTGATCGTGAAGCCGAGCAGAAGCGCACATAATGCGCACCTCGTTGGGCTCAACCGGTCCAAAATCCCACTGTTGATTTTCTTGGGCGGTAAGCGGTCTCATACACGTCAGTGAAGCATAACTGATTCCTAGTATACTTTAGAACTTGTGCCCTTTGCAGTCTTTGCAAAGAATATATGGAAATTGGGCCAGTATTATCTCAGTAGTTTGCGGGTGAGTTACAAGATTGACGAGATTGAGAACCAAGTTGATTGAGAGACGTCGTAGGATGATTTGGGTTGTGGTGTGATCAAAGGCGGACTGTGGATGGATATGAGAAAGGGAGTCTTCTGTCGTGGTCCAATGGGGCCAGAAGCAGATATTTTGGTTGTTGTAAAGAGCGCCCGAATTGAGAAGCCACCCGCGACTACGGAGCTTCTCAAGGAGGAGGTCCTGATACGCTACTTGGCATCTTTGAAGAAGAAGGGGATAGATCGCGAAGTTTTGGATGAAATTGGCTTAGAACGTCCGTATGACGTAGATGTGCCTGGATCAGTTGATCGGCCGACGGTGTTTTGCACTTTGACTGACACCCCCATCGCTGTTGCGAATAATGTCTGGGTCTGGGAGAATCTGGGCCGCGACAATCTCGTAGAGCAAAAGCAGTTGGGAGATGGATGGACTAGGTGAGCTCATCTGAACTTTTTCGCTACTTCCTTCGACTGACTGGAGTAGATTTCGACTCGGTAATTTCAGCCAACGGACGCTCTATTTGCAATTGAATGACGATGCAAGAGAAGCCTGGGTGTCAGCGGCGTTGAGTATTTTTCATGCCCTGGGAATATCCTTGGAAGGAGATCTCAGTGTTTACAGTACGTCTCTTCCCTTGTTTCCATTTCCACCTTTTGACATTGCACAGACCTGGTCGTGCCCTGGGTGGCGTGCTTTGGCAACCTTTCCGACTCCTCCGACTCCTCTGAACTCCGACAGCGACAACCAATCTACCTTTTCATCCATCCACCTCCTCTTTCCAACTTGCTGCCTGACGGACGCTGGTATACTACGACTTCCTTCCATTACTGGTCGTTCCACGAAAGCGGCCAACCTCCTCTCACACCTGAAATCTGTCATACCCTCGGACTCCCCACTAAGCTCCAGTGCAGGAAATCCTTCATATCATCGTCCTGGCCCACCAACCGCTATAAGTTGCTTCATCAGTATCTAGTCCCCCGAGGTTTCGATCCGACAACAACCGACTTTGCTCGACATCTCGAATACGATGACTACGCTTTTCGCCCTATAAACAACTCCGATCGATTTGAAGTGGTAGATGAAGGTGAGTTTTCACTTCTCATCTATTTACAACTGCTCGTCCTCAAATTTGGTCATCCCGATCCTCATGCTCTAGGTTGTCCCACCGAAACCGACTCGGACGCAGAAACAGATCCCAATATCGACTTGAACCATTTTTTGAAAGACCAACGGCATGAGAATAATGGAGCCTCGACCTCGCATTGCAGTAGCAATGAACCCGTTCCAGGTGGGTTACTTACATCGCTGTCAATGTCCTGATCCTGATAGAGGGACATAGGCGATTCTCTTGTGAATTTGGAAGCCGGCCTCACCACCTCACAAGTTGTTGCCAATAAGCCCAAGAGATATGGCACGCAAGATAGAGGGCACGAAAATCGCCTTGTACATGCAGAACAGGTGCGCTACCAGCCTGCTCTTACTACTTCGACTCCTGATGAATTCCGTGTCCTCCAGGATGATCTTTTTCAGAAGAACAAAACTGAAAATGGGCGAATCATTGAGGGACCTTCGAGCACCCAGCAGCTGCATCCCCTCCAACCTGAACACATCGCGCTTACCGACACAATACCAACGTTCCCCATCTCTTCAGTTTCACAGACTTTAAGGTTGCTCGAGATGCCAGAGCATGGATCAAATCCGGCCTCTCACCCACGCGATCTAGTCTTACGACGCGGTTCGAGCACTCAAAGTTCTGAGATTATCAATCTCAGTGACGACACCACCGTATCCGCCGGCAATCACAGCTCTCAGGATATGAACCCGACAGATATGCCACAGCCTACGACAACGGAACTCCTGGATGTTAAGCTGTTCACCTCTGCCAACGAACAGCCCACTACCGATCTTACACACTGCTTTGGATCCGACGAGAACGTCTTCCAGGCTGAACTTGGCGACGTGGGTCATAATCGTCTTTTTGAGGTGGAACATGAAGGTCCGTACTAGCATTGCAAATCATTTCACCTGCGATGCTGATTCTAGTTTCCATCGATCTTCGAACAGGTACATTGTATGAATCTACGGAGGAAATCAAGGTACAGGAGAAGGATTCCATCGCACGCACGAAACCCATGCCAACCGACTCTGGTAGCAACCTCGGTTCGTATTCATCTATCTTCTCCATGTTCGATGTGCATTGAATGGTTCTAACCTGATTCTCACGATCCTACAGACGGTGGTGTCGATACGACCAGTCGCATCCAGAAACACTCCTTCCTAGCGACATGGTGGTTGGTATTCGATTGCATTATCGTGTTTTGGTGTTTGTTTTTGCTATCTATGCAGTGGCTTTCGGGCGTGTTCTGGGTCTACCGCGTGCTTTCGCTCTCGCCACGATAACTACGAGTTTATTAGAACAGGTTGGACTGGCCGTATCCTACTTCGATTACCAGTTAATGGAGATTGTTTATTGTAATCTTGGATTTGATATTCACCCGTCGGCTCGCATCTTACAGGTGGTTTTGTCCTGAATATTTGGGGCGGATCGAACTTGTAAGGAAACGGGGTAGTAATCAGAGCTTTGTGCTCGCCAGTGTCGCATCAGAGTCCTGAAATACTATAATTAGGCATAACGTTTGGGAACGAGAACTTGGGTTATGGTTCAACTTCTCTGTGTTTGTGAAGGAGGTCACAAATAAGATGTGAGGTTCAGTTTCGATTCAAGATCGTCCTATTAATGAGTGCCCATGGACTGGAGTTAGCGGTAACGGCCACACCGCGACTCCCAAGCCAGGAAGCAAAGCTTTGACATACAGCAAATATCCCGAGCAATCGTCAACTCAATCATCATATCCGATATCATATTGCTGGTCCACCGATCGCTATAAGTTGCTGCACCAGTATCAAGTCCTCCAAGGTTTCGACCCAATAACCGTTGACTTTGCTCGACGTCTCGGACTCAAAAGCTATGCCTTCCACCCTTCAAACGACTCGGATCGACTTGAGATGCTAGATGAAGGTGCGTTTTTCCTGCTTAGCTGCCCATTAACACTCTTGACTAGGTTTCGGTCCCCCTGAATCTCATATTTAGGCTCCTTGGCCAGTGATAACTCGCGTTCTACCGTCAACGCCGCGCGATCTTCGCTCATACACAGGCTTGAAAATTCCGCAGCCTCGACCTTAGGTGGGTTGCGTATCTTGTCGTCTATGTTCAAGCACTCATAACAACCTAGGGGTTGCTGTCGTGGGCCTAGAAGTCAACGTTTCAACTTCGTAACCTCTGATTATGTTGACGAGAAGCTTCGGGGGGCTGGGACAATAGAAGAGACAGAGTGCTGTCAGGCACATGCAGCGCAGGTGCGTCACCAGTCTATCTGTTATCTTGATCGTCTGAATGATTTCACCACCGTAGGATATTCCTCACGGTGACGACAACACCATGAATAAACAGCATGTGAAGGAACCCGACATACATTCCGACAGAAATTTGTTCCTTGAGGAGTCTATAATAATATCCATCAGCTATGGCTCAGTATTGAATGTAAGTAATTCGGCGGTCCACCACGCCGACCATTCCATTGCCCATCCCAACCAGCACTCGACTTTCTCCTCCATTCTTCCGAGCCACACCCCAATGGACATGTCGTTCAAGATTGATTGCACGAATCAGCCGTCAAGCGCCTCATCCCCCCACCAAAGGATAGGGATCGAGCCAGAGCGCGCTCAGGCGACTGTGATCTCTTCTCTGAAACCTACATTACCACTTCAATGGAGTAGGTCGGGTATCCCTGAGGACAACGGCAACAACGTCCATAATTCTTATACCCTCCCGGGAGACCACAGTATTGGCTTCACAAGCAGTATGGGTATCACCAATATCCGAGAGTGCGAAATCTACTCCAATACGTCGATTCAAGTCCTAACATCAATATGAAGAGTGAGTGATGCGATGGTCGTTGTTTAGCATGGTCTATTACTGACATCGGCCTACTTAGACAATGATACGAGAGAAGATCAGTCTACCATAACGGAGATGGAGTGGGTATTTCGAGCTCAATTCGACCCGACGTCGATAAGTTGTGTGTTGTTTTCGGACGGTTGTCGATCGTATAGAGTCGTAGGTTGTATGGTCATTTCCCGGTGATATGGTTATTTAGTTGTTAGAAATTGATTCGATACGTCGGTTACTCGTCGCGGGCCGTTTTCAAACGAGTAGAGCAAGATCGAAGAGGTTACCAGACCAGCTGTCCTATCGTTAGGACGGGCAGAGGTATGTCTTACAGTATGTTCAACATGGTTTTCGCGCGACCTTCCACCTTTGATACCTGTATCTGATTCGCTCAAGTCTGAGTCGGAATGAAATTGAACATTAGGATATCTGTGTCTGTCGGGCGCAGCGTGATAGATTGAATGAGATGAGAACAACTTCCAGGGCGATCAGGTGGGCGAATTTTGAGGTTTCACGGATTCAAGAAAGGTGGGTCTTCTCACTCCTAAGAAAAAATGTCCTTGTCAGACGAACTGCAGGGCCCAATTTATACCTGAGACGGGTCGGGTAAGATTCAGCAATAAATGACTGGATTTCTCCTGCAACTCGGAGGTCTGAAGGGGGCCCGAGCGTCACGATTCACGACACGAGGGCGCTAAAATGTAGTTTTGTAGGGTTTACGTGCCGACCGTCGAGATCACAGTTCCAATTCGGTGGCTGATTGCATATATTCGGATTTCGAGCGACTGGTAGTCAGTATTATGGACTTTGAGGTACACACTCTTGGCTGTAGCTCGGCCTCGCTGACCACGAGAAACTGTCGAGCCATAGTTGCTGATATATATCAGCGGTACAGACTGGCAGGCATTCAAACAAGAGGTTAAATGAACTCGAAACCGGCTCAGCGCAATCATGTCTATTTCAATCACAATCATTCAGAATTTCAGATCAGTGAGTTCCTATTTTCGTGTCTTGTGCTAGGGGCGAAATACACCAAACCTAGAGTCAAGGACCGGGCAATCGTTATGATATGCATCAACCCTTAGCTCCCTCGAAGTACGTCCGGCATCCTTAAAGATCCCACGTACAGCGGTTTTCAGTAGTACGGGAATCAAGGCTCTCAGATCCCAAATACTCTCTGCCCTTCTACCTTAATCGTCCTGAGGCCAGAGGCTCGTCCGCTACGAGAACAAGCTACCACTGTTAGGCTTGACAATGTGAGGGCCTCCCTAGTGAGCTCAGTAACCTCGTGCAACTCTGGAGGATCTAGTCGAATGAAAGGACTGTGAGTATCAGCAAATGAGCTGGGTCGGTCGAGTACACTCACATTCATGACACTTCTGACGTTGCGGCAACCGAGCGTAGCGTTAGAGTCCCACCCGCCGATGAAACCGAGAATGAATCACCGACGGTGACTACAGTAAGGTCGAGGGTGTTATACCAGACCGAGTCGATGCCAGACCAGTGAGCGATAGGACATGGGTTTGTGATGTTTACTCACTGATTTTTACTGCAAAACCGCTTTATTCTTCGCGGTAATCTGAGCCGTATCCGTGAGTTCGAGCGATGACCCACGTCCGATCCTTGTCCAAAGTCGGGATGACACTGACAATTAATTATAAATGCTTCGAAGAGGCATAGCGGAGTCACTTACACCGCAGACAACGACTTTTGTTACACCTCCAACCTTTGAGTATTCCCCGTAGACGTCGTCTTCGAGGTCCAACAATGACATGGAGCCTTCATTGTCCAGTCTTTACAGCTCTCCATCCACCGAACCATATTCATTCCGACAAGAAAAGATGACAAGACGAGCTGCCTTGTAGAGCCATCTTACGCATTTTATTTCGAGTCCTGTTCACCACGATGTGAGTCACAGGTTGCAGCCATAATTTGGCGTCTATCGTCGGAGTCACGACCAGATGAAATCCTCCCAGCAGTCTATGGAGCTCATAAACCTTCCTAGACACATGTAGTATCTGGTGTCATAACCAGTCCCGTCGTTAGCAATCGTTTCCTACAAGCAAACTCGCGAATAACTCACCTCCGGGGTTATATCCAAGCCAGACCGTCGAATCTACCCTTCTAGAGATGATGGCCCCAATTCATACACCCGATCGCGCTCGGCTTCATATCCGCTTGAAACCTCCAAATTTTGTCTTCTGTGGGCGACCAGGGGACGAACCTAGTAGATTATTCGACTTGATGGGTAATTTGGGGGCGTAGAGCAGCAGCATGAGTATTCCGAGGCCGTTCAAGATAAGCCTCCCCATACACGTGGACAATATTTTCCACAGCCTTTAAATCATCTGAACGGGATGCCCTCGTCGACGAATCCACCAATCCGAGTCCTCTGCCGCATGTGTTTCGACGTCGCTTCCACTTCGTTTTTCTTGACGTTTCCCTCAGTCTCGTCTATTATTGTCTCCAAATGAACGGTTAGGGCCTTCAGCAAGCCTATTATGAGCGGGAACAGTAGCAGGAAAATCGTTCAGAGAACGTACGTGACTCTGGCAATCAGTAGCATTATCCTGGCCTCCTTCGCTTTACTACAACTCCCGCTTCAACTATGACTGCGTCACAAATGTTGAATTTATCATGAACGAAGCTGCGGTTGACGACTTGAAGTTGCGACTTGGTTTTCTTCCTCCGCCACTTGATCTTGCTTTGGGTTGAGTGGTGAATATCCAGGTAGGGTATTAGCGCATCGCTGGTCAAGGTATCTGTCGTGGGTTGAAAGGGAAAGCAGCAAGACTATCCGAATCGTGCATGGTGAGAGTCAACAAGAGAGATTATGGTACTTCCCACGGGTAACCTCCTCGGCTCAACGCGACGGCCGCTGACAAAGCTGATTCGCTTGTTGTCCGGAACGCCTACCATGGTCCATACTAGGTTTTCATTAAGATCACTGGCTGATTTCGTGGATCTCTACCTTGATGTAGGCCTATCTGAGACTCACTTCAGTTCCTTTCCAAATGGGCTCGACCCAACAAACTGAATTCCAGCCATTTTCTGGCGCGTATTTCACAATAGTCCTCTGGTATTTGTTCTGATGTCGGTTACTTGTCCTTCCTGCGACCTCTCGACGACGATTACTCACAATCTCTCCCGCAGAAACTCGAACTCAGCAAAATCGACGAACCATACGAGGGTGCATCGGCATCGGCATCAACTCGAAGGATATCCGATTTGAGACCCTTTGGCGATTGCTGCCTCCAGTTATCAGGCAGAAGCTACTGGCGAATACCAAAAGCATCACTGGGAAATACGGTCGTTTGGATCGAAGATGCTCGTATTCGTCTCCGGTACGACTCGAGTACATTCACTCCCCAGACCCGGGCTTGAGAACCCGCAGATGGGATAGTCTGCTCACGAACTTGCTTCCCCAGTCCGAGAGATGTCTTGCAAATCCTGATCCCAACTGACCGATGGGACTTGATGTTCTCATTCCCAGGCTCCAGAGTGTCGATTGCTGGTTGCTAATGACTCGGAGAGGTGTCCTAACAGAAAATGGTGTACGTGAGTGCGACCTTGACATCATTGCTCATTATAGACTGACCTCCTCGATGGAATAGCGTGACTTCGGATCAGTGTAGTTCGCCGCTACGCTTTCACAGCTCGACAAATTTCTCGGAAGGTTATTGAAGAGTGCCCAAGTCTGCGATTTCTTGAGCCGCTACTATGGGTCTTGCACTGGCAGACCTGTACTAATGGCCCGCTATACGGCGGGGATCACAACTCGCCATGTGTCCCTCTGAACGTATGCGCGTATACCTCGGCTCAATCTATCACTCACGCTCATCCACTCGAATGGGAGATCGTCGACTCACTACGTATGCAACTTTCGTCTTTGCTCCCTTGAGGCGCGCACAAACCGTTGCCTTCACGAAAGAGGTCGACATAGAAAACCGACCTTACCGATCCCTGCGACCTGGGCAAAGGGTCAACATAAGCCTCGCGTCTTCCAAGATCAGATGTTCACAAAAATAGCCACACACACAGGCGGCCTCAAGGCAAGCTCTAGAACGACTCATTGATTTACGAGTCGGTTTCGGGAAAGACTGTCAAGGCTATCGGTGGCTGAAGGTCGGTTTTTGTGTCTTTTCTTGGGCGATTTCGATGAAACATAACCTCAACAGTGTACACCGAGTCGTCATGAGTGGCAAGAGAGGCACAGACTCACTATGGCCGACCACCGCGTGTTTACAATCTGACGCAGCTCTGAGCTTGCTATTTTTTCCTCGAACGTTCAAACTGTTCCTGCCGGGAACTGGTCTTGATCGAATCATATGTTCTGGATTCTTCTACTCATTCATTGGAGGGGTGGATCAGGTGTGTTTCTATCGCCCGGTCATATTTGAAGTGGAGCTAATAGACAGCTTGAATTTCATTCCACAAAGTAAGTCGTGGTCGAAGGTTTGATTCTGATGCCCATTCAGGTTTTGGTGAGAGAGCTCGAACCATTTTCCTTACAACCAGATGTTGACAATACTGTAGGAAGCGACGAGCTTTGAGCTAGAGGGAGTGGGGATACTAAGGAGAATTCCCGCAACGAGTGAGTTGCCTGTGGTCCTCGATCATCGACTGAGTTTACTCATGTCTTCCACGTGAGAAACCGCGGTCATTCCGACTATGTGTAATGATGTGATGGCCCACTTACTTGCGCTCTACAGCCAGTTAATATGCGGTTTCAACATACCGATAAAAATTTTGACTTGGGTGCCTGATGCAGAACAGCATGAGGCTTTCGAGAAGGATATATAATCGATATTACCTCGTAGTACTCTGAGCAGCTACCGAGTCCACGCCATGCCCTATTCCGCTTCGACTTCTTCCTCCTCTGCCGACAACGACCAACCAAGTTCTGGCGGCTCTGAAATCCGACTCGTGCATATCGGGAGGGATCAAAACGTGAATAACGGGCCTGGGAGCCTTATTGTCAACAATAACAACAGGATAACCCAGGAAAGCCGCCCAATACGATGGTACATTCAAGGGACCAAGGCGGAGGAGGCGGAGTACGACCAGGTGGGTAATGATCGGGAGTCTCTCGGGGTTTTGCAGGCTTATAAAAGTTGAATTTACTAGTACGGAGAATACAGGCGCGGTGATATTCAGCTGCTTCGAATGATACATCGACAAAATCTTGAGAAATGGGACCGGAAAACGCATCGACATGTATTTGATTGTGAACAGAGTGTATGGCTTGGGGAAATTGTATCGGGAAATGAAAAGGGAACAATAGTCACAGTTGAGACTTATCGAGGCCAGGGCGCTCCAGAGGTATGATTCAACCCTTCTTGAACTGCTCGGAGCTGTACTGAACCATTCAATCAGGAATGGAAGCATGGCTTCCAACGCCATTCGGTGAATCTGTAGGTTTTATATCCTCTGGTTCCGCCGAGAACTTGATTGTGAAGCCGAGCAGAAGCGCAAGTCATGCCCACCTCCTTGGGCTCAACCGGTCCAAAATCCCACGGTTGATTTTCTTGGGCGGTGAGCGGTCTCATACGCGTCAGCGGAGCATAACTGATTCTTAGTATACTTTAGAACTTGTGCCCGCTGCAGTCTTTGCAAAGAATATAAGGGGCTTGCGCTGGTATTATATCCGAAGTTTGGGGGTGAGTACAAGATTGACGAGATTGAGAACCAAGTTGATTGAGAGACGTCGTAGGATGATTTGGGTTGTCATTGGAGCATAGGCGATCTGTGGATGGATACGAGAAAGGGAGTCTTCTGTCGTGGTCCAGAGGGGCCATCTTTAGGTAGGGGTTTTAGTGTCACGCGGGGCGAACCAATTGAGAACCCAGCCATGATTATGGACCTTCTCAAGGAGGAGGACCTGATACGCGAGGTATGATTCAACGCTTCTTAAACTTCTTCGAAGCCTGTACTAAACTAAGCGAGCAGGAATGGAAGCATGGCTTCCAGCACTATTCGGTGAATCTGTAGGTTTTATATCCTCTGGTTGCGCCGAGAACTTGATTGTGAAGCCGAGCAGAAGCGGAAGTAATGCCCACCTCGTTGCGCTCAGCCAGTCCAAAATCCCACTGTTGAGTTTCTTGGGCGGTAAGCGGTCTCATACGCGTCAGCGGAGCATAACTGATTCCTAGTATACTTTAGAATTTGTGCCCATGCAAGTCTTTGCAAAGAATATAAGGGCCGTGGGCCGGTATTATATCGAAAGTTTGGGGGTGAGTACAAGATTGACGAGATTGAGTGCCAAGTTGATTGAGAGTCATCGTAGGCTCATTTGGGTTGTTGTTGGAGCATAGGCGGGCTGTGGATGGATACGAAAAAGGGAGTCTTCTGTCGTGGTCCAATGGGGCCATCTTCAGGTAGTTTTCATGAAATATGGAGCAAACTAATTGTGAACCCAGCCGCGACTACGGAACTTCTCAAGGAGGAGGTCCTGATACGCTACTTGGCATCTTTGAAGAGGAAGAGGACAGATCGCACAGTTGTGGAAGATATTGGGATATACAGTTCGTATGACGTAGATGTGCCTGGATCAGTGGGTCAGCCGACGGTGTTTTGCACTTTGACCGACACCCCCACACCCATCGCTGTTGCAAATAATGTCTGGCAAAGTGTGAGCGACAATCTTGTAGAGCGGAAGCTGTTTGGAAATGGATGGACCAGGTGAGCTCATCTGAACTTTTCCGCTACTTCCTTCGACTGACTGGAGTAGATTTCGACTCGGTGATTCCAACAATCAGAGGCTCCATTTGCAATTGAATGGCGATGCAAGAAGAGCCTGGGTGTCAGCGGCGTTGAGTATTTTTCATGCCCTGGGAATATCCTTGGAAGGAGATCTCAGTGTTTTCAGTACGTCTCTTTCCTTGTTGCCATTTCCACCTTTTGACATTCCACAGACCTGGTTGTGCCTGAGGTGTCGTGCGAGGGCAACCTTTCGCGGTGCTCTGGCAACCTTTCCAACTCCTCCAACTCCTCTGAACTCCAACAGCGACAGCCAATCTACCTTTTCATCCATCCACATTTGCCTGACAATGGCAAGCACTCTCTCTTCCACTACTGGTCGTTCCATGAAAGCGGCCAACCTCCTCTCTCACCCGATGACTGCCATACCCTCGGCATTCCCATTGCGCTCACGTACAGCAAATACTCCAAATCATCGTCCTGGCCCACCAACCGCTATAAGTTGCTTCATCAGTATCTAGTCCCCCGAGGTTTCGACCCAACGACTACCGACTTTGCTCGACATTTTGGATACGATGTCTATGCTTTCCGCCCTATAAGCAACTTGGAGCGATTCAAAGTGGTAGATGAAGGTCAGTTTTCGCTTCTCAGCTATCCACAACCGCTCGTCCTCACATCTGGTCATCCCGATCCTCATGTTCTAGATTGCCCCACCGATACCGATTCGGACGCAGGAGCAGATGCCAAGATCAACTCGAACCATTTTCTGGAAAACCAACGGCATGAGAATAATGGAGCCTCCAATTCGCATTGCAGCAGGAACATGCCCGTCTCGGGTGGGTTGCATACATCATTGTAAATGTCCTGATCCTGATAACAGCATATAGGTGATGCTCTTGTGAATTCGGAGGCCGACCTCACCACCTCAGATCACGTTGCCAACAAGCATCAGAGATTTGGCAATGGCACGCAAGATGGAGGGGACAAAAATCGCCTTGTACATGGAGGACAGGTGCGCTACCAGCTTGTTTTTACTACATCAACTCTTGATGAATTCCCGATCCCTAGGATGAGCTCTGTCAGAAGAACGAGACCGAAGATGGGCGAATCATTCAGGAACCTTTGAGCACCCAGCAGCTGCATCCCCTCCCACCTGAACACATCGCGCTTACCGACACATCACCAACGTTCCCCATATCCTCAGTCTCACAGACCTTAAGGTCGCTCGAAATGCCACAGCATGAAGCGGATTTGGCGTCTGACCCATGCGGTCTAGTCTTACGATGCGGATCGAGCATTCAAAGTTCTGAGGTTGTCAATCTCAGGGACGACACCACGGTATCCGCCGGCAATCACAGTTCTCAGGATATAGGCCCGACAGATATGCCACAGCGTAGAACAATGAAACTTCCGGATGACAGACCATCCACTACTACCAATGAACAACCCACCACGGATCTTACACAACACTTAGGATTCGATGAGAATGTCCTCCAGGCTGGAGTCGACGACGTCGGTCATCGTCGTCTATCTGAGCTAGAACATGAAGGTTCGTACTAGCGATCCAAAGCATTCCGCCCGTGACGCTGATTCGAGTTTCCTATTGATCTTTGAACAGGCATATTGCATGAATCAATGAAGGAAGTTAAGGGACAGGAGAAGGATTCCATCGCACGCACGAAACCCGTGCCAACCATCAGCAAAATACCCGAACGGTTGTAAGGCCATTTGGTACCCCAATACCCGTTAGGTAGACTGAAGCTCGCTGTAAGTGGTTGCGAGCAGGAACAGACTATATAACAGTATTAAAACTTTTACGAAATCCGGAAAAAAAGCAAGAATCCGTGAGCACAAAACCAGTAGAAAATAACGAATTTGAGTACCTCCTAACGAGTGTCAAGGATGATACCGGAGAGTGAAGCTGGGTGCGCCCGCAATCGGTGCATACTTTGCGCGGCCTCGACACGCAAATCTTCTCCAACGCAGCGTGAACGAGACGTTCTACAAATAGTTAAGAGCCTCGCTATTCCTCAGGATATGAAGGAAAACTCACCAACGGAATGACAGTGTTCGACCTGGATGGGTGTGTACCATGTGTGCGTCTGGGAACGGCACTGCTGCCTCCACTCCGTTTCCCGACGCTGAGGACCCACTGTTCGGCCAACTTTGAACGCGGCGGTGTCGGTGAGGTCGCAGTCGGTGACGTCGGAATAGTCCACTCCGTCGATCCGGAAAGCGTACAAAAATCCCTCTCCCTCGGAACGCGAATGACCTTTCTCAATCTCGGTGTGGGTCTTCAACCATGACTTGAGGTCTAGGTTAGAGGTAAGTCCGTCAAAATCGTTGACGAATTTGACGGTTAACTTACCCTCGTCTTCGAAAGATAACGCCGTACATGTCGATTGGTAGGGGGATTCGTCATTGATGGAAAAGCAGCTTATGCTGAACGGCGTCGGGGCTGCGGCTGCAACGTTCATCGTCTTCGTTATCGTCAGAGGTCGGGTTCGGGAGGCCGGTGATGCTAGTCGTCGATTGGTGAACGTCAAAGGTCGAATATGAGATGCCGGTAGTGGTGAAGGGGAACAGGATGGCCAAGGCAGCTTACAGACACGCAACGTCAGTGTTCTGAGTCGTCAAAGATACGGTTTAGGGACTCACCAAAGCCCAGTAACCTCCCTGAACCTCAAATTCGTCTCCCAATCGAAGATGGACCGAGTTTTGGTAGAGAAAAAGGTCGATTTTGGTTGAAAATGGGTTTGGAGCTGTATTGATGAGCGGTTTGTCAGATATGCGATCCTGAGCAAGATCAGGAAGGAAAATACTTACTAAAGGTCCCTCAGACCCTGCAGGATCAAGGGTGGTTGCAGATGGAGGCAGGAGGAGTCACTGATGAGGGTGGAAGTGGGAGGAAAGGAGAAATTGACAAACTTTCCCGGGCTTCCAACGAGGTAAGCCATTTTCTCGCGTCGGAAGCTCGCTCATTCGACCACATCTCCCTTAGAACGTCAAAGCGTAGCCTCGCGAATATGGAAATCAGGCGCCGCACTCTCATATATGATAAAAAAATATGTTTATGTCGGCTGGGACCTCTTATTTGTACTTTTCGTCACTTATTCCATAATAGAGACGCGTTTTTCTTCCAAAATTTGCCGTGAAAGACCTTCTAAGATCTCGAATCTCGTCAGAAAGCCCTTGGTACGAGTAGAATACACTGATAACTGCAGAACGCGAAGGGAATCGCGAAAACCGGTAAGGGTTTCGAAATCTATTGGTATGCCTATCGACCATACTAACTAGTTTGTTTATCCGATAGTCCTTATGAACCTCAAAACGCGTCGAAACCACCCAAAACTGGTTGAAACCCGCTTGGAATGCCCCAAAATCGGGTTCGACGCGTTTCGTTCATCGTGATGAGTTCGGCGGGGTACAACCCTGGACATGGATTTTGGGGGTTTTAACGAGTTCTGGGTAAGTTTTAACCCCGTTCTCGCCGTGTTCTGATACTCTTATAGCCACCCGCAACCGTGTAAACGCGTTGCGGGACTTGTACCAAGGTAGAACACTCTTAAAATTCACTACTATCGGATCGGCGTATTTTACTTACGCCAATCCATTCTACCTAGGTCTCAACCTTTCCGGTATTTTGCTGATGACCGACTCTGGTAGCAACCTCGGTTCGTATTCATCTATCTTCTCCATGTTCGATGTGCATTGAATGGTTCTAACCTGATTCTCACGATCCTACAGATGGTGGTGTCGATACGACCAGTCGCATCCAGAAACACTCCTTCCTAGCGACATGGTGGTTGGTATTCGATTGCATTATCGTGTTTTGGTGTTTGTTTTTGCTATTTATGCAGTGGCTTTCGGGCCTGTTCTGGGTCTACCGCGTGCTTACGTTCTCGCCACGATAACTAGTACGAGTTTATTAGAACAGGTTGGATTGGTTGTATTATACTTGGATTACCAGTTAATGGAGACTCTTTATTGTAATCTTGGATTTGATGTTCACCCGTTAGCTCGCATCTTATAGGTGGTTTTGTCCTGAACATTTGGGGCGGATCAAACTTGTAAGGAAACGGGGTAATCTAAGCTTCGTGCTCGCCAATGTCGCATCGGAGTCCTGAAATGCTATAAGTAGGCATAACGTTTGCTTGAGAAGGGAACGAGATCTTGGGTGCTGGTTCAACTTCTCCCGTTCATAAAAGAGGAAACAAGTAAGGTGTGAACTTCAGTTTCGATTCGACATCGTTCCGATGAGTGCCCATAGATTGGAGTTGGTGGTCACGGCCACACCGCGACTCACAAGCCAGGCAGGAAGCTCCAACGTATAACAAAAATCCCGAGCAATCGTCCAGTCGATTATCATAACCAATCTACAGCCTGTACAGTCGTTACGAACGACCTGCTTCACCCATCGCCGCTTGAGCACCCCTACCTTTACTCAACGCGGTTTCGGCTCCGAGTTTATTTGTGAATGTACCGAAACCAATCCTACGTACGCCTGGCGAGAAGATTAGAGTCCAAAAATGCTATTAATCTAATCAAATCTCGTACCCGAGCGCGCAACAGCTCACCTCTAAATCGTTGACACCGCCGAGTGATTATTATACCAGATCTTCTGGCTCGTCGAACACAGCCTAGCCATTCGAAACTTGAGTCCTTACCCGCTATCAACGCCGCACCGTACAGACAGCTAAGAGCTTGCATCGAGTATGTGAGCCTGAATGTGGGCCGTTTGGAGCGAGGGAGACTCACTGTACATGGTGTGATTGCAATAATAAATCAGAAGGAGCTCGACGCTGTCCCGAGCAATTTCATCGTCATCTCTTTCAACTACCCGACTTGTTCTCAACAAAGATGAAGACGTGATTGTCGTTTCGTTTGACGACTCCAGCAGTGTTTAGCCTTAAAGGCCACGCGCTATTTACCTACGGACAAGGCGATGTGAGGTCTCCTCAATTTCCATTGAAGTCAACCCTTACGGCTCTGAAGTGTTCAGTCGACTGAACGAACTGTGGGTGTCAGGAAGTCACATCGGGGGTCGAGTGGATTCACGTCTATAAAAACTCAGGTCCGATCCATCAGCCACAGTGAATGGCGACAGCGTACTGCTTAGTTGAATGGTTTGCCGATCATGAAACGGAGTCGGGAGTCGAGGGCGTCCTACAAAACAAACGTGAGGTCAGATCAATGGATTATGGGACATGGGTGCGCGATAAGTACTCACCAATTCGCCTAACAAGACCTCCTTAAGCCCCTCATCATCTCCAGTAGTCCGAACCACATCGAAGAGCTTCGGAGTATCGACCTTCGGCAAAACTCCCAGGGATTTCGCGATAGCTTATCCCTTACGGTCATCAGGCCATCTGGCTCTTGCTAAAAATTCGAAAGGAACTGTGAATGATGCAATGACGGATGGAGAGTGGAGAGCCACTTACGTCGTGAAGAACGAGATGTTTCACATTTCCAGGCGTTGAACGCAGTGCTACCAAGGCGTCTTTGGCGGCCCTCTTCACCATCACCCACACACCAAGCCACGACTATAGATTCCAAGGTAGATAGACGTCAAAATAGGCCTGGAGTATCTCCTTCGAGCATCTCCCTACCCATCATTCCTGACATCCCGTTGACAATGATAGGTAGAGCGAGCTGAGAGTTTTTCAGCGTCAGCCATCCCGCATACCTCCCCCTCAGACTGCGGGAATCTGGCAGGAGATTCCGTAGGTTCCTTCGGTACGATAACTTCCCAAAGAGACACAGGATGATGGGCGCTCTCCCAACCTGTAGAGACGACCTTCCTATTGGCGATGTCAGACAGCCATCTGTCGTTGCAGCGGCCGAGCATAGTGACAGCTTCCAAGTTGTCTGTGAAAAGCTAGCGGTTATTAGATCGCCGACCGTGAGTCCCGGCGGGGTCGAGGGTGTTCTACAAGACGGAGTCGAAATCAGACCAGGGAGTGATGGGACATGATTCTGTGATATTGACTTACCAATTTCAACTGTAAAACTCCATGATATTTCCCAGTAGCCCGATCCATACTCATGAGTTGGATAGTAATAGCCTTCCCAAAGTCGCTATGTGATGGAAACTGAAAAATGAATTGAACGCCGGAATGACAGGGATACATAGCGGAACTACTTACATCGCAGGTGACGGTATTCACTACGTCTCCAAGCGTTGAACGTTTCTCACACACCGTGCCTTCGAGACCGAGCACTGATGTGGGTCCTTCAACCAGTGTTCACTACTCCATCCACCGTGTCACATTCGCCCATTCCAAAGCAAATAGACAACAAGACGGGCCTGTCATATTTCCTGCGAGAACCGCAATACCCATTTCATTCCTGGGTTCTATCGACAACGACGGGTAGACCCAGTCCGAAGTTGCAAGCCTTCTTTAGCGTCTTCATCTTGACAAGCAGACGGGTTCCCCTTGGCAGGTTTTGGAGCTCGTAAGCCTCCTGAGCCACGCATATCTAGTGCAAGCAACATCCGAGTCCATCATCAGCAATCGTCTCCGAGCATGGGAGGACTCGCAAGCAGCTCACCTCTGGCGTTGCATCCGAATCGTATCGCTGAACCCACCCTTTTCGAGCTGGTTATACACCGGATCACGCTCGAAGTCATATCCCCAAGACCCCAAATCTCGTTGGCTGTAGGCGACCGGAAAATAAATTGAGAGAAGCATCCAACTCAGGTGTGTAGCCTGGGTGCATAGATAATCAGCATGACCATTCCAAGGTCGTTGAGAGATCTTCACATACGTCTCAACAATAGTATTTCGAACTGTTGAATCTTCCGACCAAGATGTCCCCTTCGCCGAGACTGACGATCCGGACCCTCTTCCATATCCGTTTCAACGTCGTCCGCAGCGGTCTTCATGCAATTTTCATTCTTATTGCTTCACTCGAATGATGTTTAATTGAATGGTTGTGCCCTGGAGTAGCAAGTACATCATAAGCAGGAACGTCAGGGGGAGAATCCCAAGAACGTACATTGCTCACCCCAAGCCTCTCCATATCCTGAGCTATATCTCTCTTGGTTGTCTACTGCTTCAATAATGACCGCATAGGCGTTGACTTTTAGATCGCATTTAACGAACCCTCAGCCAATGACAAGTTTGACTCGGTTTCCTTCCTCCGATGCTAGGTCTTGCTTTGCTTTGAGTGATGGCTAGCAAGATGGTGTATCAGCGTATGGCTGGTAAAGGTATTTGTCGTGTTGAAAGGGCAAGCAGCAATACCAGCCAAATCGTCCATGGTGAGAGTCAAGAAGAGATTCTGATATTTCCCACGGGTAACCTCCTCGGCTCTACGCGATAGCCGCTGACAATAAATTCGCTTGCTGTCCGGAACGCCCACCATGGCCCTCACCAGGTGGTTATTATGATTACTCGCTATCCGTTGAATTTTTTTCTCTACCTCAATGGATTCGAATCTGCCAGTCTCCGTGGACTGTCATAAAATGGGCTCGACGGTCGCGGTAAACCTGGAACCAAGCGGAAACCTAGCCAACTTCCGGTGCATCATATCTCGCGATATCCCTCTGGTGTTCGTTCTAATATCTGCTACTTGTTTTTTCTGGGACCTGTTGAAGATGATTTCTTACATTATCCCCTACAGCAACCCGGGCTCAGCGAGTTCAAGGTGCCGCACGAGGATTAGTTGGCATTACCGCCAACTCGAAGGGACATTCAATCTGGGACACCTTGGCGGTGGCTACCTTCGATGGCGACATGAGGCAAAAACTTATGTGACGGGATATCAAGTAGAATTTACTGGGGAATACTGAAAGCAACACTGGGAAATACAGTTTTTTTGGGTTAAAGATCCTTGTATTAGTCTCTGGTACGTACGGTTGCCGAGCAGGCTCAGGCCGACCTGGTCGACCAAAGAGCCAGGCAAGGGAGCCAAATAGAGATTCGCCACGAGTATAGGGTTCAGAAGTATGCTGCCGTAATCGACACCATTTTTATTGCATCAGTATTTTCGGACTTTGATGGTGATGGATTGTCCCGGGTTGCCGCCCCGCCAAATTAGGACGAAAACCCAGAATCCGACAATCCGACAACCTAAGTCACTTTTTGCCCAACCTGAAATTTCTACTGGTGTGTAGGATACCTAATTCCCTATTATCTTACTATTCCCCTATTCTTTCATGTACTAGATACATCCCTCAAAGATAAAAACCAAACAATTCTTTGCCATTCGCAGTAGACGGCACCAACAGTGTCCAAAATTTTGGCTTGGACCATCAAAAACCCTCAAAAACCCGGCAAAACCCGGCAATCAAAGTCCGGTTTTGCTGATGTGCGAGATCCCCAGGCTGTACGGTGGGTCTCTGGCGGCATGTTATTCTCTCTTCAGCCACTTTTACTGATTTTGAGGTGTGTCAAGATGTTCTGGCCCACCTCTGGAATGTTTTGCTACCATAATCCGCTTTCTATGGGAGTCAACGTCCGGCCTCAACGTGGAACTAAGTCAAATTACAGCTGGCCCAATAATTCTAGCAAGTTTTTCGATTTTTCGTGCTCATAATTTTTGTTTAGTGTACAAACAAAATATGACCTGATTTGGTATGGGCCCATCAATTTAGCTTTCCTTCGCCCCACGGGCCACGACTTGCCCCACCGTCAGAATGGTACCTACGCACAAATCTCTTTGATATTGGATGAACATAAAGCTGGTTGGCTAACTGAGCATTGGTGTGTGCACATTTTTTGTCATTTGATTCATTGGTTGAAGACTCACTGTCGTTGGTTTGGGTATGACAAATGTTGAACGAAGCTGAACTCCGTTGGGTGGCACCATGACTATACCAAATCGGGTCATATTTTGTTTGTACACTAAACAAAAATTATGAGCACGAAAAATCGAAAAACTTGCTAGAATTATTGGGCCAGCTGTAACTCAAGCTCACATTTTCCAATATAGATGGTTTTGCTTCCTGATGGTTGCCGGATTCCTCTGGGCTTTTGCCCAACAACCGAATGTGGCGAAATAAGTGTGTATCCCGACGGCCTGAAACGTGAAACACATCATAGCGCGCCCGTCGCACAGCAGAAACTCACTGTTTTTCTTGATTTTCCAGCGGACTTCAACCTATCTTAGCAGGATTCTTGATCTCGTACTGCCAGAGGATCACTAAGGTCGTGGAGAGCTTCCCGACGAAAAATGTTTACCTTGTCAATTTACCTTTTCTGTAGCACGTTGACTCCGATGAAATGCCAGACCTTCCTGATTTGGACTTGTCATTTTTCGTATGTTTTCTCCACGTTTTTCCAACGAATTTTGGGCTAATTTTACATGTCTAAACTTGCCTTGTCCTCGCCAGAGGGATATTGAAGTTTCCCGCTGGTTTGGGGTGTCTGTCTGGCACCATCCCTTCCCCCCAGAACATCTCCCTTGATCAGAAGTTTCATCAATTAACCTTCCCAAGATTGACTATCAGCAGATTACTATAGCTTGGGACAGCGTCTAGCCTGAGGTCGGCCTGAGCCTGCTCGGCAACCGTAGGTACGTCTCGAGTACATTCACTCCCGGGATCGGGCCTTGGGAACCCAAAGATTGCTCATAAGCTTGCTTCCTCAATCACAGAGCTTCCCTGCAAATATTTCCTAATTTGAATGAGTTTTGACATCCTTGTTCTCCCATGGGCGCGTACAAACCGTTGTCCTTCTGAAAGGGGTCGACACAGCAAACCGACCCTGCCGACCCCGCCCATGATTCTATTGAGGTGGTACCTCCCACATAAGCTCCCCCTTTTCTAAGATTGGATACTCCACGGGCCGCCAGATCAGGAAAGACAGCCTCCTCCAGAACGAATCGACGATTCATGAGTCGATTTTGGGGAAGATTACCGAGGCTAGCAGTGCCTTTAGGTCGGTTTTTGTGTCTTTCCTTGTGTGATCTCGATGACCTGTGACCTCAACAGTATACGCCGAGTTGTCATAAGTGCGATCAACGACTGAGGTTGAGTACGCATGTTTTCCGCGTGTAAAATTACGGTGTTGGTAAGCATTTATCCCGTCGTGTACTTTGACGGCCCACTGACTCGGGCAAGTCAATCTGAGGTTCCATATCAATAAAGAGTTTGACTAGAATGTCCGCAGTTTACACGAGACGACACGAGGGCTGACAGCCGGAATATAAGAGGTTGATGCGGTAACTCGTCCCCCTACGAGTCATCAATCCCACCACGCCATGTCCTATTCAAAATTGACTTCCCTCTCCTCCATCGAGAACGGTCAATCAAGTGCTAGCAGCTCCGAATTCCGAGTCGTGCACGTAAAGGGGGATCAAAATGTGAATATCGGTCCCGGGAGCTTTACTATCAACAACGACAACAGGACAACCTGGCAACACGCACGTCCAATACGTTGGTATATCCAAGGGACTGAGGCAGAGGAGGCGGAGTACGACCAGGTGAGTAAGGAAACCATGGTCAATGGTAGTCCCACAAAAGCCTCACACAAGTCAAATGAACTAGTATGGGGAATACAGACGCCGCGATATCCAACTGCTTTATCTGATAGATCGCGAGAGACTCAAGGAATGGGATGGGGGGACAAAGCGATACGTCCCAATCGATTGCGAGCAAAGTATCTATATTGGAGAAGTCTTGTCAGGGGAAGAGAAAGGAAAGATAGTCACTGTTGTGTCCTTTGAAGGTCAGAGAGCTACAGAGGTACGAATTGTTATTGCTTTTAAGAGCTCCATAATGAACCAATCGGACAGAAGTGGAAGAACAGCTTTCGGCGCCATTCTAAACATTTGTCAGTCTCATATCCTTTGGCTTTGCAAGAACTTGAACTCAATACCGAGTAGATGCGCGAGTAACGCCCACCTTGTTGGGCTCAATCGGTCCAAAATCCCACTATTGATTCTCTTAGGCGGTAAGTGGTCTTGTATCCGCCAGTGGAGCATGGCTGATTTATTGTTTACTTCAGAACTTGTGCCTGCTGCCGTCTTTGCAAGGAATATAGGGACGTTGAGTCGATTTTATCTCAGTAGCTTGAAAGTAAGCATTAGATCGGCAAAGTCGAACAGTTCACTGAAACGGTTGTAGCAACATTGGCGTTGTGGGGATAAGGAGATATGGATGGATGCGACAAGGGGAGTCATCTGCCGTGTCCCAGGAAAGGAGTGTGGAACTTGGTCGTGGGATTTCAAAGGGATAGAGAACCCAGGTGTGAGCACGGAGCTTCTGAAGGAAGATGTTTTCGTGCGCTACTTGGCGACTTTTGAGAAGAGGGAAATAGATCGCACATTCGTCGATGTGTTAGAATCAGATCGCACTTCACATGATGTCTACGTGCCTGGAAGCGTTGACCACGTCGAAGTTAACCGGCCAACTGTGTTTTGCACCTCGACCAACACACCCATCGCTATCGCCGTCGCAAATAATGTCTGGAAGAGCAAATACGACAATCTCATAGAGCAAACGTTGTTGGAAAATGGTTGGACGAGGTGAAATCATCGGAACTTGTTGGCCACTTCCTTCGACTAACTTGAGCAGATTCCGGCTTCGCGAAGACAACGAAAATATGCTTCACTTGGGATTGAATGAATATGCAAAAGAGGCTTGGGTGTCAGAGGCATTGAGCATGTTTCATGCACTGGGAATGTCGTTGGAAGAGGATCTCAATGTTTTCAGTATGTCACTTTTTGTATCCCATCTCCACCTTTTGATATTGTCCAGGGCTGGTTGTACCTTGGGCGCAGTTCTATGGCGAAATTTTACACTGGAGGTTTGGACGCGAAATCCAACGGCAACAACCAATCTATCTTTTTATCCATCTACCTCCTCCCAACAGGCTGTTTGGTAAAACCTACAACTATTACTGGTCCTTCCATCATTGGTCATTCCAAGAAAGTGGCCAACCTCCTCTCTCACCTGAACTCCGTCAAAATCTTGGCCTTCCCAACGACTTCGAGGTCCTAAAGTTCTTCAGATCATCTTCATGGTCCACCGATCGCTATAAATTGCTTCGCCAATATCAAATCCTCCGAGGTTTTGACCACACGACTACGAACTTTGCTCGGCATCTTGGATTTGATGCCTACGCTTTCCGCCCTTCAAACGACTCGGATCGATTTCAGGTATTAGGTGAGGTGATTTCCCACCCCTCAGCTATCCGCGGCCTCTCTTGATTCTGGTTAACCGAACCCTATATTCTGGGTTGTCCCGCCAATACTGACACGGATGGGGAAATAGATACCAACATTGACTCAAATTGTTTTGTAGGGAACCAACAGCACGGAAATCAAGGAGCCTCAAGCTCACATTGCAATGGCAATATGCCCGTCCCAGGTTGGTAGCATAAATCGCTGTAAATGCCCTGGACCTGATAACGACATAGTGATTCCAGAAGCCACCCTCGCCAGCTCAGATTTCGTTGCCGACAAGCGCCAGAGAACTTGTGCAGGAGAAGAAGGGATAGAATACCGCCGTATCCACGCAGAACGGGTACGTTAACAATTATTTTTTCTTGTAGTTGCTTTGTCTCCTTATGGATTTTGGATGCCTCGCAGGATCTCCTTCACAAAAATGACACCAGCCACGAGCAGACCATCAACGAATCCAACTCACGGCTCACTCGCCCACTTCCGAGGAGGAAAACGTTTGCTGCGGATTGCAGCACGCCGCAGAACGTCATTCGCTTCCAGGAGCTCTATAAGGGCGACGTTTCTCTGTACGCCAGTCAACCACCGGGTTTCCTTCCTTACGCCCATTCAAACCGAACTTCGGCTAGCATGCTGTTCGACCTGGGTAGTGCGAACAGACCAACCGAAAGGCCAGATACAATTTCCATGAACACGGGTAGGATCGAGGCAGAGTCACAGAACCAAATGATGGTTTATTCCTCTGCACCTATAGCCCTCCAAGAGAACGCATGGAGTAACGCTGGTGTCGTCAGCTTCAACATCGTCCCTAATACCCATTCCCTCCCGAGCCCGACGGACTCCTCTGCCTACGCCGACCCGACCGTATACTCCATTGCAACGACCACGTCGGACGAGAGCCGCCCTCATATTGTAGGGTCCACGGGCACCCCAACAAGCTCGAATCACGTACCGGTTGCTGCCGCCAACACATTCTCTAGCGTTCCTATTTACCACGTATCGTTGTATGGTACACCGACCATTGGCTACCCTGCCAATTCCACGATAAACCACACTGGTACGTTTATGACTGAGGGACACGCTCCATTTACTCGCTATCGCGACGCAGATCAAGTCGGAAACGTAGCTCCCGAGCAATACCAGAACAATGCTCGTCGATTCCCTCAACAGACTGCTCCTCAGGTCTATCAACGACCTTCAACCTCTCAGTATCCACCTACGCCTTCGGAAATCCGAGAAGTACGGATGTCTCCTTCTGGGTTTGACGAGTAGAGTCAGGGAAGTAGATATAACGGGCACGGGCGGAGAGGGTAGGAGCGCTTTGTTTGTTGCTCGTCAGGTGCAGATACAGATACCTTTTCGTTCTCCCCGGTCGCCTCTTTTTTACATCGGTGTACTATGTATAATTTCACTCGAGTTAGTTTCTATCGCTGAGTATCTTAGGTACTCGAGGAACCAAGCAACCGTCGGAGGCGGAATCCTCAGCGTAGTTGGTTTATAATCTCTACGACTGCAGTGGGATGCAGATATTGGGCAATACATAGCCCAAATCTAGTAAAGACAAGAAAAATGGCTAGTGGGGGGGCTAGTACAACTCTTTCCGTTCGAGAAGAAAGCCGTAACAACGTTCGTACATCCCCGAGCACGAGCTGCATCCCATGCTACTGTAGCGCCCTCTCGTGAGTTGTGTCTTACAGCTCCACGGGAGTATAAGGAGGTCCAGTCAAAGAGGGGGTCAGTCGGTTTCTTGGAATCACAAGATGAGCTGCGAGAGTTGAAGCGTAGTTTGCTCATTCCTTACTCACAGTCACCGGTGACCGACGGCCTTCAGAAGACCGTCTGTTGTTCTAGGCATATGAGACGAGAGTAGATCCACGTACCAAACCTAATTTGGGAATTTTGTTTTCAACACGAGTTCCCCTTCGGTATTTCGAGCCTTTGAGCTACGAAAATTGTGGGCTCTGTCCTGGAATCCTCCGATTGGTGAATGTGTCTCTAACTTTGTGATTCATTCGGGAAGAAAATATAAGTGGTTTGGATGAACATACAAGTTTTCCGAGTTATTTTGGGTCAAGCACACGGTCATTTGCTTTGGCGGCGGCTCGCGTGTAGTACAATGACATGGAATCCATGGTGTTTTCCAATGCCCGGAGTGTCCGAACCATCACTATCGAGTGGAAGCTTCACCCGTCGTCTGTTGATAGTAACAACACAATCATAAGAAGTACTACCCTTCGAGTAGCGAAGTCGAGTGGAACCGTTAATATGGCCAACGGTACCGGTATTGATGGCCGGAAACGGCTTATAGGAAGAGAAAGAGAACAAAGAAAATCCGATCGTTGCCAGGAGAGTCCTACGCAGTCTCAAATAGTCTTGATGCATGGTCTCGGCCACGAGTTTCCTCGTAATGTATCGAAGACGAGTCGCCCTACCTCTGGCGAGAAGCCTAGAAAGTCCTACTTCAGCCAGAAACCACCCCCAAACTGGCCTTCACAGATACTATCGATTCACAGCTCCTTTCAAGATTTCTCAGCTTGGCGTATTAGAGATACAGTCCTCCAGACTCCGAAAAATTTAGGTGTTGGAAGTGGACGTTGGCATTCATAATTCAGAGAAATCTTCGGGATGCTGATTGCAGTCATGAGACAAAGAGAAATGACGAGCTTTCAGGCGAAAATCCGATCCTGGGTTTATGTGATTGCGATGCTGATGGTTTTGATATTCAGTGTTGTTGTCGGGGTGGAAGCTTACGAGGGAAGAGGGCTGTGTGATAGTTGCCATGGGTTGAGGGAGATATCGGCGCCGGAAAAGTGCTAGATGATCACCTGGCTGAGGTGGGCTGAGTGGAAAAACGACGAGAAGGCCGGCAAGAAAAAAAAACATGAAACGACGACCAAGTTGATGAATGTACAGTTGGTAAGACCGGTATCTTGGACGGTTTGGGAGCCCAGAGCTGCCTGAAGGAGCCAAAATTAGAGAGGTGAATGTCGAGATTTCAGAACGGGATATGTGAACATGGACGTTGCGTGTTCACTCGGAGTCAACGTCGATGCGGTGACGCAGGGGGTGTTGGATCTAGCCGTCGAGAGTGACCGGTGACCTTCTGAGAGATGAAGATGCGAAATGAAAGGTTGGTGGGGATAGATCCAGAGAATACCAAGACACACACACCAGGTCTCTCCTCCTTTGAGACCATCTCGACCATTCAAAACGGTCTCAGTTGTGCTTTTCTGTCTCTTTCAACGACACTCTCCGAACTCGTTCCTTCCGCCGGTTTGACACCCTCTTCTTCGTTCGAATAATATTATCTCCATCTCCATTCATGTTAAGCACATACACAGACAAAGGCTTCGAGCACCCCAAGTAGCCTCAACATCGGTTGTAAATTTGCGATTACCCAGTCCCGGCTACACTTTGGCTTGGATTAATCGCTTGAAGTTCCGGCATTTCTGTGTCCAATTTTCTTGACTATTCGGAAGAGTAGTATCTTCATTTTATCTTCAACGAGGGTGAGTGAGGAGGTTCGGAAAGGCCAGCCGCTAGCTGAAGTGTTCACGATGGTGGGAGTCAAGGGGAAACACCGGACTTTCTCCTTCGGACCGGCTACGAGTCAGCGCTGACAAAGCTCGTTTGCTCGTCGTCCGCGACACCCACCAGCAACCACCAGCAAGGGAGAATACTATATCCTGGCCAACAAATCTTCCGCTGGGGCTTATTCCTCTCCGAAACATTATACCAGACTTGATTTTCAATCTACGTAGTCTCCACCGGCGTCCGCCTCTTCCGAGTTTCACGACTGCCCCTAATCATGAACATCAGGCTTCGCGAGTCAAACTCGGTTTATAGTGGCACAAAGGTGGCCACCAGTTCTCTTCTGTTCGCCAGATCTCTGCAGCAGTCTTTCGGACCCCTTCTACCATGGTTGCCGCTCATTCTCCCGAGCTACGAACAACCCCCTATCCATCCCTTGGTGCCTTTCGGCCTCATAAATCTCCTTCGAGGCTGCGAAAGACTTTGTATAGAGAGCAGCGCAGAGAGAAGGGAACATAGTCTTCGACGTTTCATTACAAGCATCGATTAGTGTCGCTCCCGTTCACCGCGTGTATTCTCTTTCCTGTTCCTGTTCATTATTCGGTCACATTCCACAGCCACCTTTAGGTTTCAAATCGACTGAAAAGTCGACATTTGCCCGTGCTGGAAAGACGCATTGTTCATCGATCATCCCATACCACGGCAACCTGAAGCGTAGACGAGGATACTTGCGTTTGACGGGGTTCAGACCGTAACGTTCGCGGTCAGAGCGGGTACACCTCCATGCTCGACCAAAAGAACCGTTATGAGGGTCATAAGAAGGTTTCTTCAGCTTACAAGGGGAAACTAGTCGCTATACGAGTAAGGATACGACTCGTATTGTCTTCTGAACGGCGCATTCACAGGCAAAGAACGTTGGGACCTGGCAGGAAGCAAGATATGATCAGGTGGGCCACATCCAAGACGTCTACGTTTGAGAGGTTCATGCAACCGAGGGTGGCTGAGAGGGGTACAACAGCATATATAGATTGGTTCCAAGATTAGCACACGAGGTCTTCTGAAAGGTTTCTGCAGCTAGTGGTGCCTCGAGGTCTATTTCTTTCGAGTGATGAGCATGCTTCGGAGTATACTCGTCGCGGAGAAGACTTGGGCTTTCGAGATCTCGGTTGGCATCTCTAATTTCTGAAACCGTGTTCTGTATCAGGTACCATATTTTTTGATCTCCAAGCATTATGTGAGCCCAATTTTGGGTGTCTGGTATCCGTTGGGTGCTGCCAAAGGTCTAGTTTTCTGTGCGAGTATAGAGCCCCTGCAAAATGATGGCAAACCGATTCCAGTCATGAACAAAATCAGCGAGGCTCTGAAGCGGCCCATACAATCAACATCTTCTCCCGGCGGACCGTCCGGTCCAGTCAGTACTTCACTGATCTTCCCATTTTCGGAGTACTTGGCGACTGGGACTACAGGAATAGTGTCTTTGGTGGTTCAGGGCCTTCCGTATTCTGCAGATTATCTCATTGGTCTCAGGGCTTAGAAATCGGAAAACTTCAAGTAGAGAGCCAGACAGTGGCACCGGGTGGCGCCTGCCGGCTCGGAACCTCATCGGCACAATCCCAAAATTAACCTCGGCTTTTTGGTCAGAACCTTTCGCCCACCAGCATGTGTCGCCTGATCCCCACTTCTCGATTCTATTCCACCACGTTCGTCTATCCTTGTGATCTGTGCACATGTTGTGAGGTACGTTCTTTCTAGGCAGGAAGAATATTCAGGAGGCTGACCGCTTGCAGATGTCTATTGAAAATCCATCTCCAACACCTCGCGCAACGGTAGATGAATGATCTCACTCCTTGTTGGAAGCATCAATACTCGACGCAATATAGAATCTTCTCGTCACCTGGACTCGAACTCGACCTGCACGGACCGCCATCGCCTCGCTGAACACTCACGTCAAGGTATAAATAAGACGACGAGGAGATCCGACGTCGTTAGGTATCAATGGTTTCTTTCCTACGATCTGCCCTCTGGGCTCTTGCCTGCTTTTCCGTCTCGTCTCTTGCGGCGAATGTACCCGTGACGAACAACTCGACTTTGGTTGGTCGTGCTGGTACGTTCACAAACCCCTTGAACTCGCAGAAGGTGAATAGCGAATTTGTTTCGCTCTGAGCTACATAGATCGTTTACTTATTTCCTTTCCTTTCGTTAGGGTGCCGACCCTTGCATGCGATTCATCAATGGCAGATACTTCATGACGTCGACCCAAAACACCAACATTCAGATGAAATCGGCGACAACTATTGAAGGGTTGAAAAACGCTGCGAACAAGGTCTTGTTCTCGGATAGTACTGCAGGAAGGTGCGGGTATTGTATCGCACTACGGAGTTTATGAGTTGACCTTTTTTCTGCAGGAACTTCGACTTCTGGTAAGAGAAATAGGTTGCCAATATTTTCCCCGGCTGATTGAGGATTATTACGCTCGAAGGGCACCGGAGTTTTGGTACGTTCTTACATGTAACTGCTTTTACCTATGGCTAACGGCTTGGAAAGGTATCTCAACGGAAACTGGTACATGTGAGCACGGATCCCAGCCTCGCTACTCGTTCCAACAGCTCACAACGCAACAGCTACTACGCAGTCGCTGGAAACTTTGACGACAACACTCACCGTCTACACGTCTTGCGCGGAGGAACCGATGCCAACGATCCCTCTGCCGGAACCTACACCTACGTCAACTCCCTCATCCCTGCCAACTTCAACAAGTGGGCTGTGGATGGCTCGATCTTGCAACTCAACAACCAGCTGTACTTCCTGTTTTCGGGGCAGAAGACCACCACTCCGTGGACGCAGTGCACGTATATTGTGAGGATGAGCAATCCGACGACGTTGAATGGTAACGCGGTGGAGATCAGTTGCCCGACTTTGAGCTGGGTGAGTTCTGGGATTATGGTTTCTGTGGGTTGGACGCGTAGGCTGATGTCTCTTTTCAGGAAGTTGCCGCGACTCCCGTGCAAGAGGGTCCAGGTTTGTAGCTCAGCAGACCTTCAGTACGCGAGTTGTACTCATAAATGACTCGTCCTACAGAGGCAATCACTGTCAACGGTGTCACTCATGTACGTATACTTCGGCCAACGCATCGTTCACGTTCATTGACATTCATGGTAGATCGTCTACTCCGCTTCCCATTGCTCTACGGACGACTACGTGAGTGTTTCCCCGTCCTCATTCTCCGAGTCGTGTGCTTATAAAAACGATACCTTCGCAGACCCTTGGTAGGTTGACTCTGCAAAGCGGCGCCGACCCCATGGTTGCATCCAGCTGGGTGAAGGTCAGTATGAATCTCCCGTCTCCCGATATTGCACCACTCACCGATATTTCCACATAATCTCGATATTAGAACTCCACTCCCCTCTTCACCAAGAATACAGCAGCAGGCGTCTACGGCCCAGGACACCAGTGCGTATCTCACCAACCCTCCAGCTCTCATCCTAATCCCTAAACTCGGACTGTCAACAATAGCTTCATGTTCCAAGTCAACTCGCAATGGTACTTTGCCTACCACGGAAAGTCGGCCCCAGGACAGGGTTGCGATGACCGCAGGACCACTCGTGTTCAACCTTTCACTATCTCTGGGAATAATCCGATCTTCCCGGCAGCGGTAGGAAGTGGTGTTGCTGTATCTGAGCCTCTTTAAGTTCTGTATGCCATAGGTACAAACGTTCAATCGGTAGTACAAGAGATATGTGCTTTGAACTCAAACTGTGGAACACGAGTCTATTATTGATGACCAATTGAGAAATCAATCCAGCGTGGAACAGAGTATCGTCAGCGCTCAGTGGGCGAAGGAGCGCCCACAAGCACCCACAGAGCGTTCATCCGAAAGCCAGCGTCTACGCCTCGAGTCTTCTGCACTTGCCGTCTAGAAGCTTCTGTTATGAACGTGTATGCGATATTCTAATAGCAACAACTTGTACCTGTCGATACATCTAGCCAAGATACGTGGATATGTGCTCTAGATTACAGTGCAATATGAATGGGTATCATAGATGATCAATAAATAAATAAATAAACGATCCAGCGCAGTCGGTAGTATCCAGTATTGTCAGAAAGCATTCCTCCGAGCCTGTACAGGCTGCTGACTCTGCTGCTGACTTTTCATCATCTCCAGCAACTGCTCGAAAGCATTCGCTATCCTCTCCAAATTCGTATCGATAGATGCCAGCCGTGCGTTCACCTCCGGCGGTAGCTCCATGTGTGCGCCTCCATTGACTGCTGGTGGTGGTGGTGGTGGTGGAGGCGAAGGAGGCTCCTCCACAACATCATCAAGACCATCCTCCCAAACAACCTCTTCATCCACAATAGGCTCCAAATCCGGGAACACGACCTTCTCCTCCGCATACCTCACCGGTCTCGTCTCCTCACCCATCACATCCCCATACTCCGGACACAACACATACCCCAAACAAGCCATCCCCGTCCTCTCCACCAAATCGACCCTCTGAGTGACGAGCACCTTGAACGCATAAACTCTCCTACAAGACGTATCCACCAACGCCCACGCTTTCCACTCCCAAGCGTTTTTATCACCCACGTTCTTCTTCTCGCCGACCCCGATATCCACCTCGGTCTCTCCCGACTTGATAGCCCCATATACAGCTTTTTGAAGGTCGATCACTTTTACCTCTTTCCCTCCGATCTTTAAAACGACATCATCTCGATCGTTATCCGTCCGCTTCGAAACATGCACCGAACGTCTCTCCCAAAACACCGGATCGTCAACGTAAAAGAACGCAAGATCCTCCCCCTGCTTCTGTTTATCAAGCTCAAAATGCTCAACCACATGTTCCACCACAATCGACGCTTCCGCCTCCTCCTCCTCCTCTTCGACATCTCTAAACACGAATTTAAACCTCACAGGTCTCTTCCTCGCCACAAACGCCCTGTTCCACCACCGCACGCCCAGTTGGACGTCTGAAGGCGATCGGGGGACGACGAGTTCAAAGGACATTTGCCATGTTTGACGTGGGTCGAGGGTTGTGGGGAGAATTGAACCTGGGTCGGTGATTTTGAATGATTTGACGGGTGTGTATTCCGAATTGTTGTCGTTGGTGTCCCCGACTAGGCGGAAGTAAACCTCCACCTCACCGATCGAGGTAGACGAAGCCGACGACTTGTTAAACACCGAAATCGAACCCGTGAAATAATCCCCCGTCTCACTACAAATCCCCCCGTTCGCCACGACCGGCGGGTCCACGACTCGTTTCAACACGAGCGGTAACCTCCCCGACGTCGTTCGAGTTTTGAAATCCGTACGTGCGGGTCTACGGTGTGCCCCCTCGACCAACTCGTTCGAAGACACTTTTTGTTCGCGGGGTAAGGTGTATGGTGTGGCAGGCGTGTAGGAACGGAAACCGCCTTCGGAGATGGTTATGGTGTCTCCTGATCTGCGGCAGGTGGTGTGGTCGAAAAGAGATACCCGGATGTATGGGTGGAGGCATGAGGCGACTTTAGCTGTAATCCGGACACCGGTGATTTTGGCTCTCTCGGTATCGTCGTCGAGGGAATCAGAGATCACCCATTCGGCCATGGCGTATTCAGATTCGGAAGAGCTCGTCCGGAATATAACGGTCTGTTTGGTGATATCGATAACGCGGCTTTGTAGTTCGAGGTCTTTAGCGGTGAACGTCTGAAAGTAGTATGGGTACTTGAAGTAACATCTCCCAACTCGAATGAGGATCGTAGGTTCGGAAGGTTCCGCCCCGCGAGATTTCCACTTTAGCAGTTCAGAGATCTGAGCGTACTGCGTATCGTCCGTCTCCAAATTCGTATCCTCCACAGACGCCCACTCTTCGAGTGTATCCGTATACCCATAGATGTTCCTCGCGAACGGGAAGAAAGCGCCATAGGGATACTCACAATGGTGTTGAGCCCGATGTGCACCCGACTGACAAGGATTCTTCGTACTACAACACGGCCACGTCCGGTTCCACGAATCGTACTCTGCTCGATGGTACGAACACGATTTGTCCCCGCTCGTAGAGTCTTTATACTCCTTATCGCATTGAACGCAGACAAACGTCTGTTCCTTCTCCCGCTCCCTCTGGTCCTCCAACATCGTCTTGACGATACCCTCGTTCAACCGTCTCTCGAGTTCCCGGTGTTGGTCTTGAACAGCGTCGACAACGTCGATTTTGAGTTCGTCCATGAGATTCTGGTCGACTTGGATTTCCATCTTCATATCCTCCACGAACATAGCCACCAGCTCCCGATCTCTCCTCACGGTATCCTCCCCACCATACTCTTTCACAAACGCCTCTGCCTCTTCCTCCCCTTCTTCCTTCGGAACCACCCGATCGACAACAGCCATCTTCGCAGTCTGGTAGATCTGAAGGGAGACCATAAGATCGTTCGTCACAAGCGCGAGAGCCTTCGCACACCCCTCGAATTTATCCTTATTCCCCATCCTCAACCGTCTAGCAATAACCCCCTGTTTCCGGTACGCCTCGATGAGAGCCGTACATTCCTTCAAAACGTTGTTCATCCGATCGATAACCTGGCGAGTTGCGGTAGATATCGAGGAGGTTTCCCCCCCTTCCCCCCCTTCGAGCCGGAACCCCCGGAGAGCGGGTAAGAGTCCGACACAGAACGTAACTCTCTCTACTAAATCTTGACATTTCAAACTGGTCTCCTGCGCGCTCTTTTCGACTTCGATGATCAGTTTGAGCATGATAAATGCGGGAGCTACGAAGGGGAGGACTTTTCCGATGTCGACGATGGAGTCTAAGGTGTTGATCGCGTTTTGGATGTAATTCCCTCCTCCCGGGGAAGAAGGGGAGGGGTCTGGGGATGGGGGGTGGAGAGAGGCGAGGGAGATACCTGCGACGGTTTGGAGGGGGAGAGCGTTGGATGCTGTTCCTGCGAATCCGATGTCGGTGGGTCGTGCGGGGACGAGAGGGGAGGATCTGTCGGCGGCAGCGGTGGTGGTGAGAGACCTGGTTCTCGTGCCATTGGTATGAGTGATGGGCTCGGGGGTGTTGGAAGAGGGAGTGACGTAGCCGCTGCTGTTGGGTGTGATGTCTCTGGATACGAGAGGAGATCTGGCGGTGGATGATCTTCCGGCGTCGGTGCGGCTGCGGGTGAGAGTGGTGGGGTCGATTTGGGGACTGCTTTCTCGGGATTTGGTAGAGTATCTGTCGATGAAGCTAAAATGCAAAATATTAGGGAGATGAATGGACATGTTTGGGGGGAGACTGACAGAAGAAGTTTATCTGCGTTCTTGCGGAAGGTTGCTGGGTATCCGAGAGCGATTCGGATGATACGGTTTGGGTCTATTACGAAGACTGTGTTGGGCTGGGGGGGAACGCGTAAGAGAACCATGGTCGACGAATTGGCTATCCGACTCACTTCAGCTTTTGGATCGCCTTCGTCAGATGCCATACCGTATATCGAGGCGATTTCTCCAGCATCGTCGGCGACCTAGATAAAGAGAGTCAGAAGAAGGAAAAGATTCAGAGGTTGAACGAACGCACGACTTGAACTTTCTTATCAATCGACCCAGGTTTGATCCCATACCTAACCTGACTAGCCTTCCACTTCCTCTGATCATTCAACCAACTCCCAGACACACCAATCAGCTTTACGTTCCTCTTATCGAATTCAGCGAATTGACGCGCGACTTCGAGGAGTTCGAGTGGGAAGGAGGTTCCTGGGTGGGAGAAGATGATTGACTGGCACGAAGAAAGAAAAAGAAGAATCAGCGAGGGAAGAAATGACGAGAGCCCGGCGCCCAGTACTGGTGCTCACCCAAGAATCCTCGACCCATTCATGGTATTGTAACAACCCAGAAGCGGTATGAGCTTCGAAATCAGGAGCGAGGTTTCCGACGCTGACGTCTACCTCGTCCAGATGGTAGGCCATCGTCAACAAGCAGTGGGAGGGGAGATGTCGTGTGCCTTCACGACGAGGACGGAGAGCCTGGGAACTATGTCAACGAAAATAATGCCAGCATGAACATGACGATAAGCGTAATAATACCTGTACCTGTACAACAACAACAGTGACACGAAATGATGATCAGGGTCATTGACAGTGATGCACGCTGTTGTGCGGCTGGATCAAGGGGGAGAAGGGAAGAAAAGGGGCTGGAACATTTGGACATGGGCGCTGTGGGTTGAAAGGTGGTGGTGGTGGGAGGATAAAGAGCCGTCGTCGCCGTCGCGGGCGACGATGAGCAGGGCGCCCTCCCCCCCCCTCCGGTTCGGATCAATAATCGAAAAAGGAAAGTCTGGGCCGAGGAGTTTCCACACAGTCTCTTTCGTTCACACCTACATGACGGGATACGACGGGATATAAAGCTAAAGCCTGGAGCATATTTCTGATAGAACGCCTCTCGACCAACACACCTGTTTATCCAGCCGTGGCCCGTAGATGATACCGCGAACTATCTGGCAGGCTCTCAGACGAAATCTTGTCGCCGCAAAGACCTCCTTTTGCTAGGCTAGGTCGTCGCTAATTTACTGAATCCGAGGATCATGAAACGTGCGTGATTACTTTCTGCTGGAAATTTCACTACACTCGCCTACACGGAACTACAGCTCAAGAGGATAAACACCGGTCCTATCTACACAAACTCATGCTCGTTTTCGGACCAGTGGCTTTTCATTGAGTAACCGGCTATCGTACACGGCGTCATCCAGGCCTATCACATCAACGGCAAAGTGCATGGTCCCTTCAACCAAGACAAAGCCCCTCGGATGATCGAACATCCATTCTAGGTTGGGGATGGTGTAAACAAACCACCCGGAAATCGGATAAGATCCGGGTCGACGCGTTCCAAGCGTCCCTTCAAAAAGTGACGACAGCCGAAAAGACATGCTTCACAACCTCCCCCCACTACGCTATGCAACCAGAAGTTGGACATTACTCAGAGTCAGCGTTCGATGTTGACCCCAAAACTGGGTTTATGGCTTCTCGTGTCCCACTGGGCCGGCTTCCGGCGAGTTGGGAGCTTTGGGAAGCTCTTCTGGACTCTGCTATAAACGAGAAACTGCAACCAGGCGATATCATAGGTCTACCTGAGGAAGACGCAGCGCGTTCTGCACGGTGGAGAGAACGCGTCCGTCAGGTCCGTAAAAACCCTTCATCTATTTACTCCAAACACACTAACACAAGAAACAGACCCCGGTTCTCCCCACAGACGACCTCAACACCTCCCCCATCCTCCTCCGCCGAGCCCACCTCGTCCTAACCTTCCTCCTCCACTTCTACATCCAAACCCTGCCCCCAACTTCCCCCATCCTAATCCCCAAACCCATCTCCATCCCCATCCTCAGAGTATGCCACCAAATCGGTATGCCCCCCGTAATAACCTTTGCCGACACAGTCCTCTACAACTGGAACCTCATCGCCCCGATCCCATCCGACGACGACTTCCCCCCCAAACCCAATAACCTCCGTTCCCAAACGTTATTCACAGGTCTCCCCGACGAAGAAGCCTTCTACCTCTCCTCCGCCCGCATCGAACTCCGCGGCGTCGAAGCTCTCGAAATCATGCGCATGACAACAGACGAAATATCCGTCGGCGACACCCTCGCCGTCGGTCGAATCACCAACCTCCTCACGACGCTCACGACCGTCATCGACGACCTCCGAAAGCTCCTCTTGGACGTTCGTTCGGAATGTGACCCAGACGTATACTACAACTCTGTCCGACCGTGGTTCAGAGGGCAAGATTCCGACACTCACAAGCGGAAATGGGTTTTCGAAGGGTTATCCGATCTAGAACGGGAAGGAGAAGGGATCTCTGAACCGCGAGAGTTGTCCGGTGCGAGTGCGGGACAGAGTTCGCTCGTGCATGCGTTGGATTGTTTTTTGGGGGTGGAGAATGTGAAGACGACGACGGGGGAGGGGAAGCCGTCGTTTATGTCGAGGATGCAGGTTTATATGCCGAGGAATCATCGGTTGTTTTTGGATCATTTGGCAAAGACGGAGAGACCGTTGAGGGGGTTTGTGCGGGAGTCGGAGGATGGAGAGTTGGTGGGGGCGTTTAATAAGGCGGTTATGGCGCTGAAGGAGTTTAGAGATTCGCATATGATCATCGTCACTTTGTACATCATCGGACCGGCGAGGAGGGCGAGACAGTCGGAGGAGGACGAGAAGAGGAGGAAGGAGTGGAAGGAGGAGCGGTTGAAGGGGACTGGAGGGACGGACTTGGTCAAGTTTTTAAAGACCACACGGACTCAGACTGCTGAAACTGTTTTGGAAACATGCAATGTAACGACCAACTAGATTCATAGACTGTCCAATACAACACCATCATATCCCAATCTACCTCAAAACCCTGCACCCCAAACAGCACCCAACCGATCCATCTCATCCCCGTCCCTCCCCCAGAACCCAACGAGTCCCCAAGCCTTCCCCCCATCCCCAGTCCCTGTCGGTGCCTCAGCCGTCTGACAATCACTCGTCTGCGTCCCGCCTTCAAACGACCTCCCCTGATTCGTCACAAAATTAACATAAAAAACTCTCGTCTGATCATTCTTCTTCCCCGTACACGTCTGTACCCTCGTCACCCTCTCCCCACTCGCAAACGTAAACGTCGCCGCAGTCCCCCCAGTCCCCCCATGCTTCGCACTCCCAGTCGATCCATCCGGAAACACCACGTTCGCCTGTACACCATCCACCCGATCACCCGCATTCACCGTCAACGACGCCATCCTCGGTACCCCCTTCCCAGCCAAAACCCCAGCAACATCATTAAACGCATCCCCATGCGGCCCCCCAACCAAATCCCCCAACCTCACCGTCTGCGAAAGCACCCACGCCACAACCGACGTCTGCGGATAATGATCACTCAACGGTGCCCCCGTCCCATTCACGAAATCCCCATTCGCAGTCCGATACGACGTAGCCTCCAACCCCAACACTTCCCCCCCACGAACGAGGATCTTGTCGACCACTTCACACGCGTTCATCGTCGATTGAGATGTCCCAGCTGGGAACGGGAACGGACACGTCAAAGCGGGTGTTCCTTTCACGGGGAAATCCCCACCGCGGATGTTTTTAACCCACGAATCCGTGAACCCGCCCGAGTCGAGTAACGCGTGTAACGAATCCGAATCGACGTCGCTCGTATAGCGAGAATTGGTGTCCCCCATCACGATAACGGGTACCCCCATCGACCGAGTCTGGATGTACGCTGTCAGCTGTGCGAGATTCGACGCTCGAGCTGAACGATCTCCGTCGTCAGATCCCGCATCGGTGTGGAGATTGTACACGTCGATCCACGCGAACGGGGCTACGCGGACACGTGTGAAGGTGAACCCTTTTGGGGTTAGACAGTCGCCTTCGTTGAGGTTGCATTTGTCCCATTTGGTGCGTTCGAGGTCGATGAAGGTGAAGTCGGAGAGGGTGTTGAGGCCGTCGCCGAAGGGGACCCCGCCGGAGGTTGGGGTGCGGAAGGCGTGGTTGTCGTTGGCGTAGAGGGCGGCGTGGAAGTTGAAGTCTTCTTGGACGTTGATGATGTTGAACGGTTTGAGGCGGGGGGAGATGAGGGGGGTGTTGACTACTGGGTCGCCGGAGGAGAGGAGTTCTTTCGTGGAAGGGATGAGGCGGTTGTGGATGATTGAGATACGAACGGAAACTTACCGGGTAGACCAGCGACGTTGTACGTCAGGACCGAGAAGGAACCTGACGTTTGTGCCGAAACGACACTCGAGAGAAGAGGAACAAGGACCAAAGCAGCAAGCATGGTGGGGGAGTATAACCTGTCAGCGGGGGTATCGGCAAACGGATTTCCATCCGTCCCTTTTTATCAACGCCTAAAATCTTCTCGCGCTTCTGAACCCAAGCGCACGTTCCGTAACGACGGTTGACCGTGGATACAATTACATGCGGTCGGAAGTTTAGACCTTGTGATAGGAAGGTATTCACGTGGAATCGGGTTTGTTGGAGTGTTAGTGTTAGCGTTACGTTCAATCCTGGGGCGGCTCGAGTCTCGAGTCTATGGTAGAGGTGGAGAGTTGAGTAACCAATTCTACGGCAAAAAAGAATGAAAAGAACGAAGTGCTTACATCCAAATTCCGTATCTTCCTAATAGTATCCGCATGGCGACCTAAGTTCGTGGGTACACCGTACCTGGTACCACGAATCCATGAGAGAGAGAAACAAAACATCTGCTTCGAGGTCTCATGAGGAAATAGCCCATGTGTAGGTGCCTAAGAACGGATGTAGTGGGTGCCGCGTTGTTAAGAACGTGCGGTCTGTGTAGTACGATCTCCGTCTTCTCTTCATGACACCGCTCGAATTTCCATGAACCCTAATCCCTGTGAACTCGACGACCTGAAACGTTTGAATTTCTTCATCCGGTGGTAGAATTGGCTGTTCCTCTGGGTTTTCCTCAGGCCGGTGTTGGTACCTAAGAATGCTGCAGTCGGCGTCGTAGTCTTGAGAACGTGCGGTCTGTACCATACGTTAAATATTCTGTTTGGGTTCGAGAGATGGAAAAACCGATTGCGCACCGTGTCTGTGCTTTACGTTTTCCGGAACACTACTCCCTCCCGAGTCCCAAAAGACGTTGAAGACTAGTTATCCAGTGTTGGTATTCTGTTGTGGGCTAACGTCGTATCGTTCCAAGTGCGCATGAGGTCCGTGGATGTTATCGAAGGGTCTGAACATGCAGTTTGAGATCTATTTGGGCTTGATAACTGGAAATCTGGTCGCGTACCTCCTCTTCAAATAACGCTCGGTTGGCCAGGACAGTATGATATCTTCATCGCTGTTCTGCCGTAATTCGTCAAAAAAAGTTTCTAGTGTCCGTATACGATTCAGACACTCACTTTTGGAGCGAGACAAATAAGAATGTTAGTCGAACGGGTATAAGTGCGATGAGGGTGGAGGTAGTGGTGGTGTGGAGCAGAGGTCGTCGATAACAAATTTAGGTCGCATCACGTCTTGCCTTCCGACTACCATGTCAAAGTCAATATTGTTCAGACCATCCAAGTTTCAGCCCTTGCTCATCTCGTGCATCTATTACTTACTCGTTGTAATATTAGTGCTTCGAATTGGGATTTCCCGGGGTGTAACAAGAAAAAGCTGTTGAGAAGAACGCCAACGAAACGATGATTAACAGTGTCCTAGGCAAAGTTGCCATGGTTTGGGCTTGAGATAGATCTGCAAGAAGAGGTACGGTTCGCTAAGCTGAGATGTGAATCTAGCGCGAGAGGAACGACGACAGGAATTTTCCCGCTCTCCGATCAAGCCCATCATGATCTGAATCAGTAAAGAGCCCAAGTCCCAACATTCTCGTCTATTCCCAGTCTTTTATTATCACGTCCTTCACAAGCTCCCGAATCAGCCCCCACATTATCGTCAGATAATCCATAGCACCCCTCCACCACAAGCTTTTGTACCGGAGCACCGTATTCTAAACGGAACCTGACACCAGCTGCGAGGGATTCGCGCGAAGAGAGGTCTGTCAAAGTCGACATCCCTCATCCCCCAACGTGCGCAAAGCGGGAAAAAGCTATCGAGTCCTTTTGACTCTTCTCGACGTTATTCGTAGTTGACACCACGCTAACAAAGCATTGCACAAACTGCTCCGCGAACCATGACCCCTCGACGATGATTCGTGTTAGCCTCGTGGACGAGGAGAAGTACTCCATACGCCATGGTGGATTCAAGCGGTCGTTTCCTATATATTCCTGAATGAATTCCAGCGTTCGCACCCCCTCTGAAGGGAAGAGCAGCCCAAGGATCTTCGTCGAGGAGGGGGGGGGGAAGCGCGTGTAAGAATCGAATTTGTAGCAGACTTTGAGGCCGGAGTAAGATGCACTACATGTGGCGCATCCAGGACAATCCAACTCTTCGAATCCACAAGTTTCGTTGTTATCGCAGGCATATGCCATGAGCCCAAAGACCCCAACCTCGAGGGTAGGGGAGTCGATAGGAAGAGTGTCAACAACGAGGAGGTGAGGGAAATGATATGTTGTCAAGGAGGTGACTCAGAAAGACGATATTGCACTGTTGAAGAATCAGTTAGAAATCCGGGCGCAGATTCAACAAACTCTTTTTCCAAATGGAAGTTCGAACAGGTTAGGAAACGCGTTAACCAGGGTGAGGTTCTTCAACTCTGGCCTGAGGCAACGAAGGAATTCAATGAAGAGTTTATAGTCGACGCGGATGTCACAGTTTTGGTAGTCGATCTTCAAAGCGGTGAGATTGGTCCTCAATAGCGGGGTTATCATCGATATGGGACCAGAGATCTCGATTTTTGTAAGCTTGGGCGTATAATTTCCTAAGAAGTTGTGTGAGGAAGAGTGATTGTTTCGTGTCCCACTGACGAAAGTTTTAGGGAAGTGAGAAGGGGTGCAGGATTAGTCAAGTCCTTTGAAAGTGGCGGGAGGATCGCATGCCACATGTCCTGCGTAATCGCGAGCGGTGAATGTGACCCAACGCGTTAACCAGAAAGTACTCATTCCCGTATTCGTGCGACCACACAATATCCAACGGGGCATTTTTTGACCTCTCTAGCATCAGCTGTCCCATATACGGAATTCTGAGATCCGGTTCAGACCACAGCGTGGGTGCATCCAACGCCATCGTTGACAGACTTGGCTGAATCCTATCCAGGGTGGAGCAGAGCTTGGTGGATCTGGACGATGAGCGGCACAGTAAGTGAATATCTCGAGAAGAAGCTCGTTGGGCAGATCAAAAACGGTAGCCAGCGAACGTTGAGGATGATTTTCTGGCCATGAATCTGTGGTCCAAGGGATATAATCAGTATCAGAACTTTGTCGCGTGAGTATGGCGTACGCACTTGTTCCGTTCACCCGCATTCGAGTAGAGATTGGGTTTTGCCTTTCTGCTACCAACCGCAGCCTGCCATCGACGTCGTGGTGTTGAAACAAAGCTCAGTAGCGGCGATGAACGAAACAAAAGAGTACACAATGCACACGAGTCGCTCGACTGTAGTCCCCAGTGTCCATTTGATTGATCAAGTACGCTGCGTCTCTTCAGGGCTTCGACTAGTGCCACCAAACAATTGGGAATGAGAATATCGTCCATAAGACCACGCCGCATCCTCTAGTCGATAATCCTGATATATAAACTGCAGGAGAAACAGTTGATCGAGAACCAAAGAATCACCACCAGGGAATTGATAGAAACTGGGCATCATCTACCAAGGTAGCGATAGCTTGAGCCGACCGTTCGTTTTTGGCCGAAGTTCGAATGGTCAAGGGCCTGAAAAGTCCGAGATAACGAGCAGAATCACTGGTTGATAGCGACGCATGTGTCTGCGATCATCTGCAGATGATTACAATCCATAGACATTATCCTCGGGTTCAGTTCGACGAGGAGATTTGCTGGGACAAGTATAAGCTACAGAGGCGTCTCCGTCCTCACAGTGAGCCGATAATGACGGGGCGAGGTTTTATCCATGTGCAGGTCGCTACGGAAAGGGCGGGCGTCGGAGAGGGTCGGTCTCAGAAGTCTAGAGATTAAGTTATGAGCGTTCAAACGTTCATCAGCAGGTAGGTAGGTTGATATTGCACCTTCGGTCTGTTATATTACGCCACCGTCAACGTCCTGCTCACAGATTTTTCTGCGATCCTGTAGTCCCGCTCGATTATTCCCTGGTACCAATTGTAGACGACCGTCATCATTATCGTGGATAAGGAGAGCAGACAAGCTTGTACACCAAGCCGCACCTCACATGGTGGAACTGTGGACAAGCGTTACTGGCCTGCCTTCGAATGAAGCCTTTCGCATGGATCGTCCAGCTCTGTAGGTTCCTTGCGGTCTGACTTGCCAATCGACATTGAAATCGTCGCCATACATGTGATATGCAGTGCTAAGTGTTGGTTCCCTACTAGGACATGACCGAGTTTGCTGCCAGTAGCCGTAACTTTACACGTGTACGTTGATTCGGTGTTCCCTCCGGTCAAGGCAGTCGTACATACAGTGTCGTCTGCAGAGTAGCCAAACCAAGGTCCCTTGAGCCTGAGGTTTCAAACAGCGATCTTTGTTCCATGCAAAGAATGACTCGACCTCGCCTCAATTTCATGTCCTGATAATAAACGGATGGACTTGCAGTACTCTTGCACACAATTGTTGAAACGCAGTTGATTTTTGGAGAGATCGCTTGGTAGAGCATCGAGAAAAGTTCCGAGCCAGGGTGAGTAGCAAAGAAGGCAACATGGCTGTGCAGATGAAAGAATGGCGTTGAGCGCCTATTGTGCCAGCCCGCTCGGGCCGGGAGCAGACATACTCGAAAATCATCTGAGGGGGAATAAATCGCCAAGCAAGTGGACGTCTTTCTTTCCTCCTACCTGGGAAGCTGGCTTGACTGGAACAACGTAAAATCGTAGAATAAATCTCTGTCTATGTTATAAACCAATTACAAGATAAAAAGGGAGACACTATCAGAGTGGACCTCGCAAAAGAACTGGGGGGAAAAATGAAAGAGGGGGGCCGGCTCGAACTTGCTGCCTTCGGCCCCTCTTTTGTCACTAATTATCTACTACGCTACGAACCGCTGGGCTATTAAGAGCTCGTTAAAGTAAAGTAGAGTGTGGATTCCAAATATCCGGGCGTTGTCTCAGGCCGATTTGTGGCTGAGAACGTGAGCCAGCGCCTAAGCAAACGGCAGGCCAGTTTCCTTTTCCGGTGCTGGCGGCACTTGAACCGGTTTTGCCGCACGTGTGCTTGTTCAATTTCAACATCGTTCAAATTGAACGTTGGACTCTCCCTGCGACTCCTTCAATGTCTACTTGGGCTTCCTTTCTGTGCGGCTCTAATCATTTATCGTGCTAGACCTCTCGGAATGTCGACTCTACCCTCTGTGCTTGAGGCTTGAAACCAAGAGATAATAGATTACGGTGACCTGGTACGCCCGAAATTCTTGAGATCCCATGTACACAATGCCGAATATGAATGTCTGGACTCTAGATCCCCTACTCGTGGGATGCTTTGAATGCGGAGAATGTGAACTTTTGGGACAATATTGGAATCCGTTGTGATTACTCGAGAAGTTGTTACCAGTCTGCCGTACGCTTGGTTTTTTCTTCTACGCTGCGGAACGTGATTTGCTAAATATAGGAATGTTATAAGGCTATCAAGACGAAAAGGACGCAAGAAACCACTAGGACAAGATACAGTCAATCAATTCACAGTTAGAACGGACAAAACCAGCCCCTTCATCTCCTATGAGCTCTTACCCGCTAAGGTAGCTCATCTCTGCACGCGCAGCGACCACACGCTCCTGAACGACCTCCAAGTCCTGCTCGACTATCGCTCTTTTTGCCTCCTCGCACTCGCGTACGTGCTCCTCAGACTCAAGCCAGTCCTTCCAAGCGGTTTCTCGAAGCATTGCGTGCCATTCCCTGGCGAAAGGGTGACCCGGCGCGCCTGCAAATCCCCACGGTTTACTCGCCCATGGTTGATTGTACTCGTCAAGGATTCGTGACAGGCTAGGATGAACAGGGCCCGTGAAATGAACGATTTTGGCGGTCTGGTGCAACCTCTCCAACTCTCTGTTCGGCCAGCTCTCAGTACGATCCGAGTCACTCCTCATGGCGTAGGTTCCTAAGCCTGTAGCGTTCCATTCAACACCTAGCTCGTGCCAGTCGCCACGAAAGAAGTCATTCAAGGCGTCCTGATCTTTAAAGGTCGTCTGATGTTTGGATTCGACGAATCCAACTAGGGAGGACAGACGCGAGCGAATACGTGTTAGATCGACGAGAAGGACACCGGCGTTGAAGTATGGTCCACGCGTGACGTCTTTGTGGCCCATTGGGAACCCGACATCTCTCGCCGCTGCCAACACTTTCTCTCCCAGATCCAAGCTCCATAGTTCCGCAAGATTATGACGAACAAGGATGTCAGAGTCAAGGAAAAGCACACGTTCGACGGGGAGACGGGAGAGGGCATCGATTCTGGCCCATGTTGGGTCTTTTCGACCTTTGCTCTCCTCGGGTAGCTCGACGAAGTTGAGAGTGACTTGTTCGGTGGCGGGATCGAGGCTGCTCCTCAAACCCTCCTTATCGCTCTCAGTCAACCCACAGTCGGCGATATAGAACGATAGACGTCTGTCTGTGGTGGCTCTGATCACTGAGATGATGGCGACAGCTGTGGGGCCAGCATACGCTGAGTCGGTACACAGGGCAACGTTGATGGGTGCATCTGCGTAGATGTCCGTGGGGCTCTTCTTCGTCAAGAAGCCGATCTTCCTCTCCCCCGTCTTCCGGATGATGACCTGGTACCCTCGATGGAGCACCTCATGTTCACCCTGGTGGAGGGAGAGGAAGCCGTCGATGCCACGCTTCGGATGATGGATACTCTCGGGGTCTTCGGTGGACCACTCGTAGTCGTCGAAGATGACGATGGCACCTGGTCGGGTGAGGCGCCAGGCCAATTCAGCATCGAGGAACGTATCATCTGCCTCGTGGGACCCATCGATGTAAACGAAATCGAACCCGCCGGTTTCCTTCTCTGTCTCTTCTTTGAGGAGCTGATAGAGGCCTGGGACACTGAATTCGTCGATGACTCGGAAAGGATAGCCTGGGATGGAAAGGTTGTGTTGGATCTTTTCATATCGTTCTCTCCCCGCTGGGGTGCGGTGGAGGTCGAAATGATCGATGCAGACAAGCATCGAGTCTGGGGTGTTACAGAGGTTTTCGAGGAGATACACGGCTGAGCGACCTTCCCAAGAGCCGATCTCGAGGGCTCTCGCTGGATGATCAATGCTGGTACGGAGCTGGGTGATGAACGGGCCCCAGATTCCTGTGTTGAACGAGAACCAGTCCTGGGTGGAAGTGAACTTGTACTGTGGGGCGTCGACTGTGGTCATGGTGGTGGTTCTGGAAAGAGATGGGACTAATCGGAGCTGCCTTTCGAGGGATGGGGCACCGTGGTTATCGGCGGGTACAGATGCATACGGGGGTTCATTTCCCAATGGTGCTTGTTCCTACGCAGCAGGTATTGTCATTTTAGGTTTTGGAGAGACCTCGGATTGACTCAAAATATCAGATACAAGGTTTTCGAAGGTATCTAATCCAGAGCTTTGGAAAGAGGGTTCTTCGGAATTGCTCAAAATATCGCTAGGCGCCCGTTGAAGTGTGCTTTGAATGCTGCGGAGCAAGGGCGTTGCTGTCAGCCGATAACAAACCACCAACGAAATTGAACCCGCAGCTAAGGTGAGTCCATTTCGTCAATCGATCGATTACGCGAACTCATAGCTGACGAGCGACGGGGAACTTACAGCCAATCAGACAGGCTTATGGGTCAATAGAGTTCTGTCGAACTTGAGGAGATTAGAACCCTTTTTCTCACATCGACACACCTTGGAGGTGGGAATTACCCATCCGGGCGGCCTGATGCTGATTCTGAAGCATTGGTTAGCGCTGAAGGTGGGCTCCCCGCGCCCAGATTCTTGATTATATTAACTCAGTACCCGTTTTTGTTCGTCTGCAGGGACCCTCCTTCTCTCCTTCTAATTTGTACATGGCCAATTTCGTCGACCGACCCTCACCCATACCTGCAGAGAAAGATGTCTACCTCATCACAGGTGGATGTGGGTTTATCGTGAGTGACGGCAATGATTCATTTTACCTGTGGACACAGTCCAATGCTGAAATGTTTCTCAAGGGCTCCGCTACTGCCAAATCTTTGCACACAAAAGGCCATCGTGTTCGCATTGCCGACATACGAGCCCTCCCTGCCAACGACATATGCACGGAATACGTTCAGGGAACTCTATCCGACCCCACCTTCTGCGACGCTATCATGAAAGATGTCCACACCGTTCTTCACTTCGCTGCAAATATGGGTGGAATGGGAACCATCCACGAGGCAAACGACTTCACGCTTTATAACGAGAACCATACAATGACCACGAACCTTCTCGAAACTGCCATTAGGGCGGGTGTCACCCGTCTTCTCTACGCCTCGTCCGCATGTGTGTATCCTGCCCATCTTCAGTCCAGTTCCGGCGATGGAGATGTCCAGCTCCGTGAAACCGACGCTTGGACCGGGAGCTGCCCTTCTCCCCAAGGTCTTTATGGGCTCGAAAAGTTGCACGGAGAGATTCTTGTTCGTCAATACACGAACAAGCTCTCGGTACGGATCGCTCGTCTCCATAACGTCTTCGGACCTGGAGGTAGCTGGCGCGATGGCCGTGAGAAAGCCCCGGCCGCCTTAGCTCGTAAAGCTGTCGTCTTGAAGAGGATGGGTAGAGCAGGTCCGACTTTCGAGATCTGGGGCGATGGTTCTCAGCGACGCAGCTTCCTCTACATTGACGATTGTGTCGAGGGGCTGTTGCGGTTGCTGAACTCCAACCACTCTGAGCCTATCAATATTGGCTCTGATCACTCTATTGATATCAAGTCGTTGGCAGTCATGGCGCTTCGCTCAGCAGGTGTCGATCCTTCCGCTGTTACGTTCACATACGATACCGACAAACCAGTCGGTGTACGGTCCCGCAATTCGCACAACGAGCTTGCACAAAGCGTCCTTGGATGGACTCCCCAGATCTCTCTGGATGAGGGAATGAGGCGTACAGTAGCCTGGATCGACAGCGAGCTGGGGCAGCTCCTTGCTCTAGAGGATGACCACCCGACGTTGCTTCACCAACTTCAGCACAGTACAGTGGTTAACCTTGGGGATAACACCGTCACATTCGCCGTTCTGCTTCCTATCACATCCAGAGGGACGGGTACGCCTTCGACATGCCTCGTCCACCTTCAGAAGTTTGCAGCTTCATTGTCATCCACAACATGGCGGGACGTTAGGGAGAACAACTTCCGTATCAAGGTGTATCTTGCCATCGACGACGACGATGAGTTCCTGCTCATGGATGCGAAGGCCGAGTCTGTTCTCCAGAAGGAATGCGTGTGGGACGTCATACGAATCGTTTGCAAGTTCCCGAAAGGTCATGTTTGCAGCCTTTGGCGTAAATGTGCGACTGCAGCTTGGGAGGATGGTTGTGACTATTTCGCGCTCTTTGGGGACGACGTTGAGCTACTCGACGAAGGCTGGCTCCGTGGGATACACAAGACGTTCCAGGAATTAGCGGGACAGAACCCCAACCATATTCGTGGTTTTGGCTGCGTCGCCTTCACGGATATCTCCTTCCCCGGTATGCCTACTTTCCCCGTTATTCATCGCACACATATGGATATTTTCAACGGCGAAGTCATCCCATCCACATTTGTAAACCAAGATGGCGATCCCTTTTTATATCAGCTCTATCGCCGATTCGGCTGTTCTATCATGGCGCCGTTCCGACTCCATAACTCCATCGGTGGTAGCAACGGCGCTCGTTATGAGAAACAGCACTTGAATGGATGGACTTTCGACGTGCTTGACAATGCAACGTCGAGTGTAGAGAAGTGGTTGGACCCCCATCAAGAACACGGCATTGGAAGGAAGCTTACCCTCGACGTCATCATCCCCTCCTTTCGCGTACAACTTGGCACGCTAGTACCGATATTGGAGCTAGAGAGCTCGAGTACCTGTAGTGTCATGTTCATCATCATCATCGACGACCCCCGCTCGAGTGGAATTACGGACCTCCAGCTCAAGTACGGCCATCGCCCAGACGTCCGGATTCGGGTTAACACCTCCAATCTCGGAGCCAGTGAAACTCGCAATCGTGGGATGGCCGAATCAGCGGCGGAATGGGTCTTCTTCCTCGATGACGACGTGGTACCCGACTCGGATATCCTTGTCGAGGCCGAGAAAGTCATCCGTACCAACCTCAATGCCGCTGGGTTCGTTGGTACCACCAATTTCCCTCCCGCAGACACCATCTTCAAGACAGCGGTTCATCTCGCCGGCGTCACCTTCTTCTGGGATATCGCCACGAAGCTCACAGAGGACATCCCTTGGGGTGTCACCGCCAATCTCGTCGCTCGCCGGAACAACGATGGTGTACAGTACGATCCCATCTTTCCCAAGACAGGTGGTGGGGAGGATATTGAATTTTGTGTGCGTAAACGGGACCTATTCGTCGCCGATGGGAAACAGGGATTTTTAGCTGCGCCCGAGGTCGTAGCTACTCACCCTTGGTGGCATGAGGGCCAGCGCGGGTATCGGAGATTCTTTATGTGGGCCAAGGGGGATGGTGCTCTAATAGCCTTGTTCCCTCAACACAGCTACTCGGAAATCTCTCCCACTTCGGCCCACCTGTTCCTCTACACCAGCGCACTCACATCTCTTGGTGTCGTCACGGCGCAGTGGTCGTTGGCAGCGACAGGGGTGGTTGGATTCGCCTCTACCTTCATCATCAACGTTGTCCATGACCTGCTCAGACACCTCGTTCGCGAAAAGACGATCGACACTCGTTCTACGGTTACTGGCATTTATTGGATCGTAGCGGTGGCCGAGTCAGCAGTAATCCGGATGGTCAGTGAAGTGGGGCGTGTCGTTGGACAAGTAGAGCGAGGGGAATGGAGTATGATATTGCGCCATCGCCGCTTCGATTGGTTTGTGAACAGAGTTGGAGGGGAGCCTATCGCTAACGAAAGAAAGAATAGTCGAGAGAGGTTCTTTCTATGGTTGTTTGTCGCCGTCATCATTCTAGCCATTTTCCCGATGTAGCTTTCCTCAGAAGATCGATACTGTACTACTAGGCACCGTTTTTTTGTTACTCCTAAATCCACCTTTTCTGCGTCTTTAGGCTGACGCTTACATAAATTCTTGGTCGTGATAATCTTTGTGTAGTAATCGAGAGGCTAAGCAGGCTTTAACTACTGTAGCATGAGAGCGGGCAAAACATGAACTTCTCAATTCATTCGGGTTCAAGGATCTGGGCCCGTATATCCTCCGTCTCAGTTGAACGCCCATACGCGCTCACAGTAGTACCTACTCCCTTGATAATTATGGTATACCTTACCTAGACATAGTTACGTCGCGACAGTATTCACAATTTGCTCGGCGAAGTGCATGGTACACTTTTGCATTTGTTACAGTGAGGCAGAATAAGGGACAAATTCTAGCAAAAAAAATGTTGATTGTCATTTGCAGGATTAATGGCAGGATGGCTTCTTAGAACAGCATACAGTATTTTACCACTCCTTGAGACACCATCACTCCTTGATACAGTTGGGTTTTCTGGCAGTTTGAAAGGCCCGCAATGTCGTTGGGGGTACTCGTATTGTGTATTTATGATGCCTCGTCCAGGGCTGGTATGTTTCAGACCAATACGTGAAGTATTCGCAGAGAGGAGCCTTGAGCTTGAGGAGTGATTTTGAGAACAACAAGCAAATTTTTTATTTTGTGCGCGGTGAGTTCTACATGCAATTTCCCACAAATTGAAAGCCATCAATACTGAAGATACATACAGATAAGTCTGCTCACCAAAGTTCTTGATATCGGGTTCTCGCATTGACGGGCAGGACAGCGAAGATGGTCGTCAACGAGATGCGGCGTGACTAAAGTCACATACCATAACGCACTGTGACAGTCGTGACGCGTGTTGTCCGCGTCGATCTGACTTGATTCGACCACTCCACGACGTCCTTTGCAGCTTGCAAGACTATGGTTCACCTTTATTAGCATCTCAGTCACAAATCAACCACAAATTCTACGATGGAGGGCGATGTATTACAAGCGTGACAAAGTGTATCAAGGACCCGGGAATAGGTCAAATAAGGTCTTTTGACGGCAAGCACCGCGACAGACGACTGAGACATGCTACCAGCACAAGATCTTACACCAGTGTACTAGGGATCCGAAGGTATGTTCTGAGCTACTTTGCACCTAAAACCATCAGTCCATTGATATTGTATGTGTCCAATACCTTTTTGGTGTACCAAGGAATGGTAAAATACTGTAAAACATCTGATTTCTCGAAAAGAGCAAAAAGAGGGGATACCGGCTCGAACTTGCTGCCTCCAGTCCCTCTTTGAGCGACTAAATATTTATTACACTACGAACCGCTGAGCTATCAAGAGTTCGATAGACAAAGATGTGAACCCTCGATATATAGAAATGTTTCAGATCTTCAAACGAGCGCCTGAGTGGTAACCGGTAAACCCCCGAATTGATTGCCTTTTTTGGAATCCAGGGTTCATCTCCTCCGCTCCTAGCCTCTCGTTCTCACTCGAGCGCCCCAAAGCCGTAGTTCCTCCCTCAAATACGCCCTTGATCATTGTTCTCGGCTACTACAATGTAGGATGGGATTTAGGGCCTTGCACGGTGCGTCAGTCCTTTTGAACCTGAACCGATTATTTGTTGACTTGGGACGTATACTCTTCAAACGACCAGAATCATACCCTCCCTTGTTCACCTTGTCAAGTCAGCTCTCCGAGCCTTTGAATAAGGATACGGACACGCAGAAATTGATCATAGGCCTCATGCTTTTCATATCCAGACTATGGGTGACTTTAGGCATCAAAAATATGACGAGCTCGAGATGTTGGAATTTGGTACAGGTGCGCTATCTGTTCAGTGTACTCTGTGCAACAACATCCACTAATTATTGTGACTTCTACTCCTAAGATGACTCTATTTGGACACGCCCCAGCAACTCCCTCACACCTCGTGTCTACCGTTGTTCAGAAAACAGATTATCCGAATCCTATTGCATGCTTGTTCAAGACATTAGACCGGGGATGAACAGCGTCTATGCAATATGGGATCTTATCGATCTAAGCCCATATCTATTTCTCGTTTTTCTATCTCCATTCGACTAGGGATCAGCATGATCTACACCTTTACCTGCATAGGCATAGGTTTTCAGAAGCTCACATTCTTTACGACGGTCAACTCGTACAATTCGGGACGACCGAAATCTGCTCACATGGCCTTGTCTGCGCCTCATCTGTCGTGTTGCTTCGATGAGCGAGGGTGATCTCTAACGAATGTGACATATCGATGAGGAGACCACCAACATCGAAATATAGACCGCGTTTGACGCCTTCTTATCTCGTGGAGAAACTGACGCCTCTCGCCACTGCAAGCATCTTCCCCTCGAGATCCATATTCCACAATTTGTTCAGTCGTGTCAAACGAGAATGCGAGCCTAGGAAATGCACAGTTCGATTGGTTGGGGGATAGAGCGTCGGTCTTGGCCCAGGTTGGATCTTTTTGTCTCTTGCCCTCCCTGGTTAGCTCGATGGGATTGAGAGCGACTTTTGCGGGCCGTATCAAGGCTACCCCCAAGCCCCTCCAACCGTTATGGGCCAACCTATATTCGACGACTCCGAAGGTCTGTGTGGCGGAGGTGGCGGGGGATTGGGGGAGCTACTGCACAGGGCGTATCCCCGCATATGTCGATTCTGTGCAGTGCTCTTCCGCGCCTCGGATTATGGATGCTGTCCATGTCGAATGCTCCACTCGTGACTCTATGGGCGCTCTTCATTTAACGGTCGATTCCGGCCCTCCGAACATCCTTGGCTTCTTCTAACCTTTGGCGGTCAACTTGAGCTCCGTATCAAACGGGATAATGGCAGTGGCTCTAGAGTCACTGGATTATACGCTCACCGCTGACCAAAACGATCCGCTCTCAACGATTATAACACGTTCTGTGCTGGGCAAGGATAACTGTGGGACTACCTCGGGACCGCCGATGCAACATCAATGATTTTTGATGTGTTCCCTCCCACACCTCCACGGTCTGCAGGGGGAACCTCGTGCTCGATTCTCACATATTCTGAGTATTGTATATCTTCATAACGGATCATTGTGTCCTAGTTATAGTATGTAGATACGTCGGGCAACTTGGTCGACGAACGCGCAACACCTGCGGTGTGAACGGAAGGTAATTGAATGAAGCCACAACGGGCCATCATTTTGAGAAGCTTGTCCCGTTCACGTCCCTACGTGGCACCGAACTAAACCCTGGGCGGTCCATCGACGAAGTCTTTTAAGGGCTTCCTTATGGTGATACGCGGGAGATATAGCAACGACAAGATATCGCCTGCATCGGATTGTTTTCTTCCCGTGGTCTTTCAGCGCCTATTTTCTGATTGTTCGTCTTTTAAAAGGTTTAGGGTCGCTTGATGAGTTCCCTTACTTTACGACCCTCATGTCCAATCACGCACGGGAGTCTACTTTTCTCTCAACGACTGAAACGGTCACCTACGACCCCTCTAATGACTTGCAACGCCCACCCTCAGTCTCCGACGCTCATGATAACACACGAAAGATGACAGATCCTCCAACTTTTATGCCGGGCTATGGTGATAGACCCCTGCCCATACGGAAGGAGGCAACTATCAACCCCCTGAATATCCCTCCAATCATTCCTCCTGAACACTCACGTCGGACCCTAGTATTGTGCTTCGATGGTACCGGTGACGAATTCGACAATGACAACTCCAATATTGTACAATTTGTCTCCCTGTTGAAGAAGGATGACCGATCGAAGCAAATGGTCTACTACCAGGTTTGTGGCTTCGATTCTACTTCATCTCGATTGTGAGACTGACCGCTTTCCCGTAGACTGGTATAGGAACTTATACTACACCCAACATCGTAACCCCTCTCCTGTCGAAGATCAGCAAGGTACACTATCAATTCCCTTCTTTCTGACGTGAAATTTATGTTTTCCTGTACTTAGGTGCTCGACCAAGCGGTTGCTCTGCACCTGGATAAACATGTGATGGGTAAGAAACTCGAAATATTTTCATTGTTGCACACGATCTCACATGCTGTTAGATGGCTATGAGTTCCTTATGCAGAACTGTATGTGGCGCAACATTTCGACGGGTTGATGGGGCTAACTAACTCGGAACCCGCACACCACAGATATGGCAGGAGACCGCATCTGCATATTTGGTTTTTCCCGTGGTGCGTACACAGCGAGAAGGTATCGTCTTCAAGCATACACATGTAAAAGCGAAGATCACTCACTAGTGCTCTACTAGTCTTGCCGGAATGTTGCATAAAGTGGGGTTACTTCCCGCGGATAACTGGCAGCAAGTCCCGTTTGCATACAAGATGTACACGCGTACAGACAAAGTTGGCTGGGAGCAGTCGAATGCTTTCAAGAAGGCCTTTTCGATAGATGTTCCAATCGAGTTTTTGGGCGTTTGGTGGGTTTCTCCAATGTACGTTTATTCAGATTTAGGCTTGAACGCTATTCGATTACACAGGGACACAGTCGATTCGGTGGGACTAATACCAAAGCGGCTGCCGTTTACGACGTCCAACACGATCGTACATACTTTCCGCCACGCTGTTTCCCTGGACGAACGCCGTGCTAAATTCAAGGCCAACCTATGGAATCGCCCGAATGAGGAAGAAGCCAAGCTGGGAATACATTCTGGAGACGCAAAGCAAACCGCCACGGAAACGCCCCGTTCGTCAATGAGCAGTACTAAGAAAGCGTCAAAGCGTAAGGAGACTGGACATAGTCGGGAGGACCCATCCTTTCATTGGTTCAATGAGGACGAGGCGGATCTTGATTGTCGCGAACGGCAATGGTCGGCACGAAGGGAGAGCATGAGATCCACTGATGTTGAGGAGGTCTGGTTTGCAGTAAGTCATTTCGTTTTTGATCTCAATCTACACCAACTAATCATATTGTGAGCAGGGCTGCCATTCCGGTGAGTCACTAGAGGCTGAGTCGAGGCCGGAGGTACTGATCATGTTCGAAGATGTTGGTGGCGGCTCCGTCAAGAATTCGACTCGACACTCATTGGCGCGGATACCATTACGCTGGATGATACGGGAGTGTTTCAAGACAAATAGTGGCATTATGTTTGATTCGAGACGTCTTTGGGATGTTGGACTTGACCCCTCTACTCTCTACCCTTATGTCACTCCACGCCCCGCTCGTTTACCTGGTGGCGGATCGCGTTTGCAGGCGGTCCCCAAGGAGACGAAGCGACCGTGGGTCAAACGTCTCTTCTCCGAATTCCCTCCATGCTCCGCACGTCAAGATGCCACCTCCGCCCTAAAAGATGGAAAATCGGGCCGCCGTATAACTGAGGAGGAAGAGGAGCTTCGAGACGCTACTGCACCGATGTATGATCAACTCAAGCTCAAGCCAGTATGGTGGTTGCTTGAACTCCTCCCTATGGAGTTCCGCTACCAAAGAGGAGATGCCAAGTGGGTGTCGTGGTTTGGGTTCGTCACTATTTCCTTGCTTGAAGCCACCGTAAAACTAATTTACATTCTACAGGATGAATCTTGCTCGTCCACGCTTTATTCCGAAGCAAAAGACTCGTGGTTTCAAAGTCCACCGCAGTGTTCAATCACGGATGGAGGCAAGCCAGGACAAGAGATATATTCCGAGGGCATTGTTCTCGGTGAATCCCACTTGGGTTGACTGAGACTCTCAGTAGTTCGGATCTATTTTACCTGTGTATCACTAATTCGTAAGTAAATTATTGTACCTCACCTATTCATATTGTTATCTATCCAAGATATTGTCAAGTAGCGGCTCGAAGTCCGAGAGTCCCGTTTCGGGTCAGTGGTGTTCTCAGGCGTGCCAAAATTTCGACGACAGCTATGAATGGAACTTGTGATCCATAGATGCTTTGATAAAAAGCTCGAGGTACAACAATGATTCAGTTGAATTACAACGCGTGGACACACGTATTATTATTAGGAGATACATCCCATGTTTGGACCCCGCAGGATACTGGGACCTGTTGTACATTTACTACTACGTGCCTACTGAATGTACAACAGCGTGTGCAGAACGACACCAGTACGAAGAAGCCGTTTTACGGGCAACAACTCATGGTATGGTCGTAAGCACACGGATCGAGCCCTGTAGCCCCTTCCTATCTGCACGCTTTCATCATTTCTTGCTCTTCTGTTGTAGGGTGGTTTTTTGTACCGTTCATGCATAAAGATTATTTCAACCGCGGGGATTGTGTTTCTCGTGATGTTGCATGAACTAGTCGGGTCTTGGGGAGGGAGAACAGGTATTTGTAATACCTCAGAGCAAGAATTGACCATCTAGCGTGTATGGGAAGGATGCCAGTCTCGGTATATAAAAATGGTGTTTCTGAGCGTGAGTGGACACCGAGCCGGCGGAGGTAAGGCTTTTGGACATCTGCCAGAGAGGCGAGGGCTATCCTGTTAATGTCGACCACTATGTCTCACCCAAACGTTAGGTGGGGGTCGACACGAGCCTGGTATAACCATCGCGCTGCTGTACAAGGTAATGATCCTACCATCTTTCTATGCCGAATGTCGCAGCGCTAACGCTCTTTCCGTTACTGGCACGTTTTTAATAGTGAGCAGTGAAGAACAATTTCCGGAGATGTGTCTAGGCATCTCCCTCCTCCGGCTCCGTAAGAGATCCGTGGATTTGGAAATCGGGGACAAGTATGAGACTCATAGGTGTAGAATCAGCGCACAGTTTCATATCCGAGGCAAGAGTTCTTCAAAATCTATGCCTTCTGGGTCGGCGAGAGGCTTGAAAGGTCCCGGTCAGCCTTTGAGACGGGAGCACCTGGTTGTCTGACCGCATTGGACCGATTTTACTGAGGTAGTGTTCAGTAACCCGGCGATCGAGAGCCGGTACTCGTTTCACGTTGGAGCACGCTGTTTCATATCCGCCGTTTTTGCAGTTATCGGGTAAAGCATCAAGCGTCTTCGTTGTCATAGGTACCAGGCGACTCGACATGCGGTACTCAAAGTATGTGGTAGATGGTGTTCAGAGTAAAGGGGGATCGACTGCAGTGTTCAACGTTCAATATCTGTCCTTTGAGCGGGGTGTGGGTGTCGTCTAGCTTATTGTGCAGTGACGCTGGTACTGGGCCAGGATTTACTGGCATCCGAGTCCATTTGAAGCCGCTGTAAGCGTCACATCGACCTTCCACTCCTCCTCGCGAGGGCCGAGAATAAGTCTGTCTGAGTTTATTGGAGAATGTGATGTACGGGGGTCCTCTATCTGTCTTGTATTGTCTGGGAAGGGAGGGTATCATGTAGCTTATACCACGACGCTGGTTCTGGGCCAAGATTGATTGGCATCCGAGTCCAGTCGTATACGTTGGTGCAGATGAATGTATGATTTTCCTCCTTCTCGGGTACGACAGGTATAGTTCACGAGGGACGTTCGTTTTTAGCGTAGCAGATTGATGGTGGGTTCGCTGTTCGTCATGCATTCGCACGTATCATGAGCGACATTGTGCTCCAACGGAAGAGAGTTGTGAGCATCCGGAGAGAAATGTGAAAACTTTTGACACGTAGCGTCTGTATTCCAACTACTTTGCATCCTTCTTTCCCTGCTGGGACTCGAACAGCTTCCTGTTGGCTCGTCTTCTTCCTAGGTCTGTCCCAGCCTCTTAGAACTGCTATCCTTGACCTGTTCTATCCGCCAGAAGCCTTTTTTTCGTCGCTGTCGCCCGTGGGAATTTTTCGATGGTGGTGGTCGATGGAATGTAAGAGGCCCTGCAGACGAAAACTCGGAGTCCGGGACCTCGCCCTATTCTTCCATCTGAAAAGGACAAAGCGTGGGGTTCCGTCCCGAAATAGACTCGGGCGTCTATACGAGGAACAAATGTAGGCCGATCCATGAGTTCTGACTGTTGAATCATGTTGAACCACTCAGCTTCAAATCGCCTCGAAGGTGTTCTCGGCCTATCGTGGACGACCATGTCGAAAACCTATATGCATGAACGGTATGAAGTTTGATCCTATAAAGGAGAAGCAAGAATTGACATGAGCGTGCAGACAGGAGGGGCTATAGCGCTCGTTCCGTATGCTCACGAGTCACGACCGGACCATGAGTTGTTGCCAATAAAACGGCTTCTTCGTACTGGTGTCGTTCTGCATACGCTATTGTATATTCAGTAGGCACGTATTAGTAAATGTACAATAGGTCCCAGTATCCTACTACGGGGTCCAAATATGGGATGTAGTTCCTAATAATAATAATGGTAGAAATCTTCAAGTTTATCCGCGAGTCCTCAGATCAACCATAAGCCTTGGCACTCATAGTGTTTTGTCGGTGGGAGAAGTACTGTACTTGATTCAATTTGTAAAAAAGGTCTAATTGGGGACATACTATGTACGAGTACATGTTTTACAGCAGGGAGATTGATGTGAAAGTCGTGATACAACATTTTAAAGGAGCGTCAGGGAGGTGTAGTAGAAGGAATCTAGGATCTAGAAAACTCTAAGAGTCCCAAATGGCACCGATTGCGGGAATGCCACGACTCATCAAGCCGTAGACTACCTTGTATGTCAATTTGGCGTTCGAAATGATACAGACTGCTTCGGCGTCGAACTCCCGCACCATTCGGTACGTCAGTTTTACCATGTCAGGTTTGCCATGCTTGCGAGTATCTGTTGATTTCAGGGTCAGTAAAACATTCACTTCGTCGACAATCAGGCACGCCTACCATAAAGCACAGTGCCTGGGGCCTTTTCCAAAATGTTGTCGACCAGGGCATCACCGAACGTTTCCCTCACGTTGGGCGATGTCCAGAGCAGTCTAATGGGAACCTCCTGCTTCAAGATCACAGGAACAAGGGGTGCAATTCCACTACCCGTCGCGACCAGGACTACCCTCCTGAACATAGGGACGACGTGAACAACACCAAAGGTCGGGATGCCACGAATCCACATCTTGGTGGGCGGGTTTTCGATCTGTTTCGAGGTCCAGTCTCCCGCTCGGGATATAATGACGGAGTATCCTGTCTTTCCGGGCTCTGCGATAGTGGCGAAGCCATGCCATTCAAAGAGCGGATCTTCCGAGAGACGGACGAAAGAGCCGGGCTCGGGGTGAACTGAGCCAGAAACTCCGATCAGAGAAAAGTACAAATACCGGCAACGAAACGACTCACCGCCATAGTCAAAGAATAATCGAACAGCGTGATTCGACAGTACCTCAGCACGTACATCGTGCTTCCTCAGCTCGACCCATGGGAGAATAAGCGAAGCTGACAAAAACAAGTCAGAAGACCTAAGTCAGGGCCGGCAACAGTGTGGCGTACCAGTAAACACGACGACGAGCCAGAACGAGGGGGCGTTTTTCAGAGCATTTCCGAGCGACTCTTCCGGGTCCTTGAAGTCATTAACAAGCAGAATGACCTGGAAACGCGCTTAATTTTCGGGTTGATTCAAGCATAGCAAATGACACACCTGTGCCCAAACCATTGCAGCGGCAGACCATCCCGCGAAACGATGAACGCGCCTGTACGAGTATGAGAAGATGTACACAGACTTCTTATCGATCGACTCACTCAAAAGAGTTATGCTTCTTAGCGCGGAAGCTGGGGTACGCGAAAACGACCATGCCGAAGAGGAAGACCATTATAATCCAAGAAAGGACAAGAGTGGCAATCGAAGTCTGTGAGTAGTATGTAAGTTTCAAATGTCATTAGATTCGACAAATCTCAGCTCACCCGTCCACCCTCAACGACATCTTTGGTAGCCTTTCCAGTGAATAGAATAAGCCAGACAGTTCCAGACACGGCAAAGCCGGAGTGCAGACCGCCTATGTGGTACACTCGTGCTGCAATTCGACGAATGGCCAGAGGCCATCTGGCAAACATTGGACCAAATCGAAGTCGGAAATCGTTCGGACAAGCTATTGATAGGGCTCGAAGGACTTACGACCGAGGCACTGAACAAAAAACGTTGAAGAATGTGTTGACGACATATTCTTGACGCATCACGATCGAAGCAAAAAGGTTGGCCACAGCAATCTCCGCGATCTTGGCAACACTTGTTTCTCGGATGCAGACGACGATGAAGATAGCCATGTTGGTTATGAACACCACCCCAAAAAGTCGACGATAGAGGGAGAAGGCTTGATGGCGGAGGTTGCGGAGGTAGTGTCCATGAACCTTCTCAGGAAGTTCGTCATCCTCGTAACCTTCCCATCCCATGCCCTTTTCCGGGGGTGCCGCCGATACGGTGGTGAAAGAAGAGGTCGATCCTGCGGTACCGACAGACTGAAGGCCACTTGTTTTCTCGTCTAACGTCTCCTGACTTTCAGAGGATGGTGTGCGGGAGGAAGACGCGAGAGCCACAGGGGGCAAGCGTGGTAGTTGGTGATCCATCTTCGAAGGCGCGCTGAAAGTGTGCTGAGGAACCATACCACCGATGTTGGGCTTCTTTTATAACAGCCATGCCGTAGGAGAGGGAAGCGTGCAGCCTATCAATTCCTGACGGGGAAGGGGTTGCCGCTAGGCCGGAGGAAAAATCTGTGGACCTACCCAGTTCGTCGAAAAAACTTCCAAAGAAGGGACCGATGCTACGCCGCGGAGGTTGCCTTTGATTGAGTCAATCAAATCTAACTGGTGTGAGATCTGTACAGAGCGACACAAGGGACCACAAAGTGTCTCCAGATACGAGTCCATGCTGGGCACCAGGGGCCTACCACCTACCCACAGAAAGGAGCTTCCATGCGGAACATGATGTAAGCGCGGAAATGAGCACGCTGGGCGGTAGCAATCATTCTCTCTGCCATTTCCTAGCATCAGATTTGGTGCCCGACAGCCCGAGTTCAGATCGTGTTATCCTGGAGCTACATTCGAGGGTCTGGCCAAATTTGATCTCTAGGGAGGGGCGCCAAGGTGTAATCAGTAAAAATTCTGTCTGTAGAGGAGCCATGAATGAAGCAGTCGAGCATTGAGAGCTTCACAAGGTTGCTGTCGCTGAACGGTGCTTGTGTGGGTTATTGGAGTCGAACACGGTGTGGGAATTTTCATTTGCTGATCCCAAAGGTGGCTGTACGATGATAGTCGAGATAAGTTGAGATAAGCAAGATCTATCATCGGCAATCTCCGGATGGCCTTGGAAGTCAAAGCTGTAAGGCTCCTTGTCTTCGACTTCGTTGGACTTAGGAAGGACGTTCCATACTACACAAGCTCGATTGATACTCTCAAAGAATCAAGGCTCGCGATATGCCGTTGAAAGTCACTATGACATCCTCCCGAAGTGAACCTTTGTACTTCACCTTCGTTGATTGACTGTTGGAACATTTTCACGGCACCCAACGTGGAGAGTCTAATCACGGCATCAAAATTTTCGTAGGTCAATTTGGCTGCCGGTACCTCATAGGTGGTACAAAGCTCCCGTACGATACAGTGCCGAACGGCGATACAGCTGTATTTGCATACTAGCTGTCAATGGTCCACGTTAATCCGTGTTCATCAGGAGTAAGGATTGACAGATGATTGACGAAGTGTCACTGATGTTTCTTGGTTGGATAAAAACTTCTATACAATTCACGTATCGATGGCACAAGCAATGTGGGTGAGGAAGATACGGGCAGGCTTCTAGGTAGTACTGTGATATCCGCCCTAATAACAGCGAATTAGATTGGTCCTCCAACCGTCCTCCACATGGAACATCGCCGATTCGGGCACGACATCACGAAACTAACATCATGGAGTGACCTCGTTCGATGTCTGTGTACCGTATCAGTTATCTTCGCGGTATGAACGAGGCCTACTCGGTGTCAAGGCGGTTCTCTTATCCAAACCTTCCGGGAAATCGGCTACCGTGCCGTTGCTCTCTTTGAACTTGAATCATGAAGTTGGTCTAGGTTGCAATGTCCAGTATGGTCTCTCTCCTGACCAGCGACGCACGCTCGTTTGGCCAAGAACACTTATCAAGGCGAGCTAGTGACACCTGGACCTCACGGCAAAACGGGAGCTGTGGGTATCCCACCATACAAGCTCAAATTGACGATAATTGACGTCGAACGGTGATGGGGATTTATCTTCGCCGTTCCAGAGAAATTGACGTCGTCGGTTGAGCTCTTCCATACTATCCCCTGGTGCGTTTCCTTCTCTGCAATGATTGTCAACCCTTGATGAAACGAGGATCGGCGACTCCGAAGTCCGGGACTCTAGGAGCATTTACGTCCACAAATGCTCACGCGTTGCTGGAGCATTCGGTAGCGAGACAATTGTTGACCCAATATCGACAAAGGACGGGGCTTTGTGGGGCTGTGTGGTTGTTACAGCAAGCGGTTGAGAGAGTGGTAGCCGCCATCGGCGCGTGGCAAGTGAGAACTAAAATCCTTCATTGGTAATACATGCCAAAGCCTGGAGGTACATACATCCGACTCCGAGGAAGACGAAGATCATGAATGGGGTTGTTCCTGTAGATCATCTTTATGATTGCCGAACTATGACTTTGCACCACATAGAAGAACATTGCAACTTTGACAATCATTGATGGATCATGGCTGGCACCAGCGAATTGATATTTATCGGATATTTATGTGCGTCGTTCTGCAGATAGTCACTTTCATTAGAAGCCGCCTGTAGAGTCTTGATGAATAACCTTAAGGAACATTTAGTCAGAGACATTGTCTACTGTCTTTCTTGAAGATGACTGGTGGACGGGAGATCTTTGACAGATTCATGAAGCCCTACTTCCATACCTTAGTATCGAATGCCCCAACACCAGGCTGCCGTCGGTGGTTGCGGAATGGCGGGTACGAAACCGAGCGCACTCCGAGTACAAGCCTCCCGCCGATTGGGAGAGCCACGGTTCATGCAATGTGTCGGTAGCTTCAACTGACAACCTGGTGTCTTGGTCGTACTTCGATCATAAGCTGGAGAGTGTATTTTCTCCTAGAATCAAGAGGGATAGTTAGATAGAAGTCTACCGTGGGGACATTGCCTCGCCCAACATCTGGAGCTTTTAATTGTGGGTAGAGTTAGTTGACGCGGGGACGCCCGTCATCAGGCGTACTAGAGACGGGGCGTGAAATGACTACATCCGAAATGAAGTGGTTCTACTACCCACTCAGCCCCCCAACCCGTCCCACCACTCATGCATAGACCACCACGGATGGCCGTCGGCAATGTTCGAAATGTGCGATGTTTCTAGGCTCAGGCGGCTGCTTAAATTGTGTGGGTAGGAGGAAGGTGGGTCCGATCAAGTTTGCGGTAGCTCCTCATCACGAAGAGTCTACCAGTCTTCTGGCCAATCCCGACCCCACACTTCCCCACAGCACCCGTGAAGAATCTTCCACTATTCACTCAAGGTTCCTCTCCGACAAGAATCCTATCAAAGAGCTGACGTGCTGCTCTTCCTGGATCCGGATTCCGGAGAATCGAGAGGGAAGCTAACACCATGGGCGGGCAAGGCCGAGGTTCAAGCAGTGTTCGCACCAAGAAGGATCAGAAGAGTCTCAATCTATACGGTCCGACTCGGACACTCTCGGTAAGCTTCGACAAACGGGCAGTGGGTGAGGAGTTATCCGTATGCCTATCACAAACGAGGACCGCCTGTCCCGGGCTCTAGAATGGAGCGTTTCCTAGAATCTGGACGGACCTCGCAGGAGAATTCCAATCCCCAACCTTCCCCGAGCGTCGAGAGAGATATCTCGTAGGCTTTCATCAGGGTCGTGACATCATGGAGTCGAGACTGCTGCCCATTGCGACAAGTCGAGGGATTTACAGCCCTTTGCGAAAAGGATGGCACAAGCTGGGAAGATGAGACATATAGAAAAATAAATGAAGAGGGGTTGAGCGAGGGGAAGAGATACGAGCGCCAGTAAACCCGCTTCAAACACCTCCGAGTCCAGCCCAAACATCTCCGAATCCACTCCAAACACCTCCGAATCCACATCAAACATCTCCGAGGCCACATCAAACATCTTCGAAGCCACATTTATCTACGACCGCCCCTCAAAACGCGTCTCAACCCCTCCCGTAAAATATCCAAAACATCGACCGGATGCTGACCGAAGGGGCGGAGCCGCCATCTATGTTCGCCAATTTATTTTTCTATATCCACAACCTGTGAAATGTGTGCCAACCTTTTCGCAAAGGGCTGTAAGTAGGAGAAGTCGACATGACCGGGTACCTCCCACCGCCGTTGGCCCAAAAGAAGGGACATTTGATGCCGAGACCATCTTTTGGTATCGTTTCGGTCATTGTAGTGAGCCGATACCTGAGTCCACCTGGTTGCGTCTCCCATGTCGATAGCATTGAAAACTATCGCGGTTACTTATTAGATGGTGCTGGCGAATTCAAATAGCGGATATCAATCCTCGACATGTTCACCATATACGTTCTACCTGACTGAACAATCTAGCACAGAACGGTATCTTCAGGGTCCCTTCAGTGGCACCCAAACTATAAATGTTACTATGTCACATGAATGTCACCCTATCCCAAACATCGTCCGTGACGAACTCGGAGGAGTTCATGAATTCTGGAACATTCATGATACACTGAGCGTCTGCTTCCGGCGACCCATGGGGAAGTGTATTGCGTGCAACACAGGATCAGATGCGAGAATCAGGCAGCCGACAGTTCGGGGACGAATGCAGGTCGGGGGCTGCGGGAGCAAGGGAGTGAAAGAACACCAGCAATGCTCAACAATCATATGGAAGTGAAGTAAACCTTACTTCTCTACCATCGATCATGTCTGCCGCGAGCTTATTATCGCTCTGCCGTTCTTCCCCTCCTACATCCCAACGTGGCTATTCGATGGCGCAATCCTCACTCCATTGCCTCTACTCATTGACAACAAGGATGGTCTCTCCACGACCACGCCCATCCTCGTTGCATTTGGAGTGGCTGATTGCGCTCTGAGATGATGGAGTCAGATAGGAACTGCAACTGATCCCAGATATGGACCCGCTTATCTCTCGCGTAGAGAGATTTGACCCCCAAGATCAAGACGTAGAAAGACAGCATCTATCTTCCTGATGACGCCGCGCAATCGTGGCCGTGTCCATGGTAGTAGAGCCTTGCGGGGGTGGTCATGGTCCCGGGTCAAAGTGCCAATGCACTATTCCGATGATTAAGACATTGTGGGATTACGGGGAATATTGGACTAAAAAGCTATACTTTTCTAACGCCTGGAGACCAAACCAATTAGAACGATGACGACAGCAAACGAATGTATTCAAAGAGCTCACCATAAATCTACTGCGCCTGTCTATGATGAATCGGGGTATAGTTCTTCCTTTGTTTGGATGCCTGAAAAAATACAGTTTGTCAGAATCAGAGAGAATTCCTTTTGTCACAAAGTAGAGCGCACCCAGTTCTTCTCTCAGTCCCTTCAGCTCGTCCAAGTACGCCTGGTACTGGGCTTTGTTCTCCACCTTCTCCTTGATGCCCTCAAACACTCTGACGGCCGTTGAATAGTCATTCACTCGTCTAGCAGCACGAACAGCGGCTTCAACGACAGCCGGTGCTGGGACGAGATCATGTGCAAAGCAGTTGTTGAGCCCTCGTTGAAGTTCGAAGAGGTCTTCAGCATTTTGGAAGAAGGTGACATAGCGTTCCGTGAACTGTTCGAATGTTTCTTGAGCATGGCCATGCGCCTGTCGAATTATTATGGGCGTGGCTCGAGCGTAGTGTTGAGGACGAGCAGCGGCGCGCAAAGCATTGGCGATGATGGGGCGCATCATGATGGTTGTTGAGTAGATGGTCGTCGGCGTTGGGAAAAGGTCGGAGAGAACCGGCGAAAATGTCGCGTTGACAATGTGTCAACACTCATGACTAATAATTCAGCCTGACATTTGGACCAACAGAAGCCCACAAAAGCCACCGTAGGCTGTCAGTGTATGACCAACCAACTCTCAAGGAAGATAAATGGGACATGCATGAGGCCGTGTCGCAGATCCAATGATGACAGAGCTGATACTCTACGAAATAATTCCCCTGCAGTACTACGAAGCGGCGGCAATTTTCTTATTTCGTTTCCATTCCGGCGGCCTTGACTTCTGAGTCAAATTTACTGTCCCCATCGTCTCTTTCCAAGCTCGTACGGGTCGTAACCATGATCTGTCCAGATTTCAAGCTAATGCCGCAGCGATACAAAATTCAAACAGACGAACCTGAAGGCTGCGTGCCGGAGCCCCATGCTGAGCTGCACCCTTTCGGGCTTTCGACTTTTTGAAGCTCATAGATGCAAGTTTGAGGGAGACAGATCTACCGTTCGTGGCCGTGATCTGGCGGTCGTTTTCATGCCCATTAGCATCAGTGAGATGACCAGAGACGTCGCTTGAGCTGGTGATGTAAAAGATCGTAAGAGCATTCAAGATGACCTGGTAAAGGGAGGTGAGCAAATGGCAGGGGGTCAAACGACGGAATAGCACATACATCAGCCGCACAGGACCCAAGGCATACCCAGCCGAGTTCGTGTCCTTTCATTGCCGTCACAACCGCAATGTTGACCTGTAAGAGCCAGATGACGAAGAGCTCGATTGAACGGAACTGAAGGGAACTCACGGTAGACGTGACGAGAGCAACTATGGAGGCACTGTAGGCAAATGACTGATCAGACCCTCGTCCTTCCCGTTATCATGAATAACCTACAATGCAGTACGGACAGCGACGGCTCTGAGCCTTGGGTTCGCAATCTTCGACCGAATAAGAGGGAACAAGAAGAGAACATTCAAGACAATCGTGATAAACCTGGGAGAGAGAGCCGTACGTCAGCACAACAGCTGTGCAAACCATAAGCGTGAACATACAAGTCGAAAACAAGCAAGGTGATGGACGAAAAGGGTTTGATCCCGATAATACATAGTCCGTCGTCCCGATGGTAATGGATGAGACCTGCGTTCGAATATAAGCTTCGTATTTAGACGACACTATCATATATAATCTGGCACTCACCGAGACACATCAAAAACACGACAACGAGGTATCCCACATTCAAAGACATACAGGCCAACCAGACGCGAGATTTAAGACGTCCGCCAATTCCGGTTGTCGGTGACCATACCAGATGGACCTTCTCGACTTCGTGCGCGTCAAAAGACAAGAGGTACAGTGAAAGAAGACGAGGGCATACCCAAGAAGCAATAAATCAGGACCTTGGAGCTCCCATAGAATATGACACATAACAGGACTGCCGCGGTACACGCAGCTGTGCTAGTCTCGAGTCCGATACCGAAGATGAGGAGACCACCTGGGGGCTCTGAGTACAGGACACCGACGTAGAGACAAGGAAACGAGACTGACTGCAGAAGAGGAAGAACCACGAATCCACCATGATCAGGAACACAAGTAGCCTGGGCCACGACATCTGTTGCATCGACTTCCAACTCGAGACGGGAAACCGCTTGGAGGCGCATACTGTTAAAATTGAGAGGCCTAGTGGTGGGGTCGACGCGTTGTAAAAACTGAGGTAAGGTTCAGCAAGGGTTGAGAGACGTACCGATGAAATAGATCAGAGAGCTCAAAGTCTGGTAGCCCACGGAAGGGAACACGACTGCCATACTGAGAGAGGAATCGTTCGGAAGTGGGTTGTATCTATTTCGTGCTCCGTATATTTATGTGCGGGAGCTGCTTGAGTACAGGCTCTTCATCAGGGGCAGTAAATCCCGCCCGAGTCGCAGATCACTCGAATGGACCCTGGACAAGCGACCTCAGAACGGAATGGGCCTTCTCCCATTCATGTAACCCAGGGGTGTTCCTATCGATTTTCAGCGGTCTTATAAGAAAACAAAGCAAATCAACACCGGAACCGATCTTAGTGGGACGGGGTTTGCGTACCTACCCAAAGACCTCTTGTTGACAGCGTTATCGAAAGTTGACTGAAGTCATGCCCATGAACATGGCCTCCCTGCGCACCCTTCTATCGTAGCCAACCACGACAGGCCAGCGGGCAGCTATGGTACCGACGAGTCGCACCTGCGTAAGCCGTTGTCCACGGTTTCGAAGGCGTCAGATTTGATCGAGCCCCCGTCCCATCCAACAAACGATCCATGTGTTGTTCAAGAGCAGAAGGAGCCTCAACGACTCCTGACTCAGATATGTGAATGTGCCTTCCTCAATATCTACGTTCCATCTAGATCTTCTGTCCCGTCTTTCCCCCAACAGACCGCACAAGAAAAGCCAGGAGGGGCCAAACGTTCATGAAATCGAAAATTGTGCTAATCGTAGGCATAGGTCGTTAACATCTGAAGGACCCGTATCGCGGGGATCGGCAGTCTCATGATCACTATGGAAGTCGTTATTGACTTCATTTTCCGGATCGCTTGTCTCTAGTTCATGTCCTGGGTAGCACTCGTACAGCGATTGAGAAGCCTTTGTCTCTAAAACGAACAATTAGCTCATGAACACAGGCCACGGAAATTTTTGAGCGCTCACCCTCCGGGAAATCACTTGCAGGTAGAGATGCCCCGTTTGCCGCGATGCCGGCCTCGACGATGAACTCCCTTCCATCTGCTCAAGAGAGAAATAAGGATGGCACACGTTCTAAGGCAACTATGAGAAATTACCATTGTGAATCAATTTGAACCTAGCCTGGTCATTGGAGGTCACTTTGTACACCGGGTATCCAAGGAATCGAGCAAAGTCTGGGGTAGTGGGGTCGAAACCTCTGGCAACTTGATAGTCGTGCATGATTTTGTACGTCTCCTTGGGCCAAGAGCACGATAAGGTCGAGTCGCAAGTCAGGTCGAGCTGGCAAGGAAGGCCAAGTCGCTGGCATGAGTCGGGCGACAGGCGCGTCTGGCCAGTGGAATCGAATGACCAATAATGGAGGTCGCAGTTGGTAATACAATGATCAGAGAGATTGGAAGAGGAGGGCGGCGGGATGAAAAGGTAGATCGGCTTCCGGCACTGTTCTATGGGCCGTTTCTTGAGGTGACCTTCGAGTTTCAACTCAGGAATAAACAGTGCTGTAGGATCGTCATGCTATAAGTGATTATAAGGCTTTATAGGTGGAACACATACTGTAATGACCCAAATCACCATCCAGTGAGATTCCATGTGCATGCAGGACACTTAGCGCTTGCGATATCCAAATACACAACTCCCGCCGCCAATCAGATGTTAGAAGCAGCTTTCCATCGTGACCTAGTAAAAACCTAGGGATATAGATGAGTCATTGAGAACGCCAACATTCGAAATTCATTCACACCGATTGACACCGCTCCCTAGCACTTGACCTCGACAAAAGTCGACACTCTGATCCAGCCAACCTCCTCTCCCGTAGGCAACGACTTCAGGAACCGAGGGAGAGATGACCATGGGTCCGCTGTAATCAATGTCTTCCAGGTGCAAGGATTCCCTCGTACCACGCCTCGAAAGCTCCCAAACAATGCTATCATCGACGATCCACGACCTCAGGCCAGCCAGATAGCGCAAACAGACGCCTTCCACCAGAAGAAGTTCTGTACTTGCGTTCAGTATATGCGGAAGGTCATGTAATCCCAACCTGGGGAGCTGCAAGCCGACATCGCACTCTGGCCCTTCTGGTCCACGACACACCACACCACGCCCTGGATCCATCCAGAGTTCACGGGAATTACAGCCAAATCTCGTCTGAGTGCCGTAAAGGGTAAGTTGACGATGAACGCTCCCACAGGCCCTGTAAGTACAACTTACCCCCAAGGAAAAAAGATACAAAGTTCCGAAAAATCCCAGGATAGGCGAGACCTTCGCCATGGGTTGAAGTTCTGAAGATGCATCAACACATCCGACGACGACCTGATGAGGATAAGAGCGCACCATTATAGAAGATGAGAGATGGCACCCTCGACCGGTTAAAACCATAGACTTGTAGGGCACTGGCCGTTCTGTGTCGAGCTTCAGCAGCGCCCAATCCTTTTCCCTAATTCGACGTACGTTGCTCTCGTATAGTATTGGAAGTCTTGCTCAAATGCCTGTGCATCGTAGGTAATGCATCACCATCATATGGAGGTAATAATTGAGGCTGTTACATACCTCTTGTGCCTCGGGCCCCTTATATGACACAACCGTGAACACTCTTCCTTCTTCTCTTCTGACTTCGGCCACCGAGATTATCCAGTTGGCCCAGATAAGTCCTCCATCCAAGCGATTTCGTTCTTCGCTACCACAAGACTTCACAAACACATCGCGAAGCCTAATGATATCAGCCTGTTTAACATGATGAAACTGCAGTGACCTTAGTATTGAAACCGGAATCAATTCAAACTACCCACTTCGTCGTACTCGGAGGAATCTCTTCGTTTTCGTGGTGCACGGTTATCTGTACAGACTGTTTGGTTTCCATGTATAGCAGTAAACGTAGCGTTGGGCCCAATGGTAACGTTTTGCGCATGGGCAAAGAATGAGGTCGACATTTGGGGGAGTGGAGAAAGAGCGGTTGGAGATGGTGGTGGTCGAGGTCACAGTGCTGTTGAAGTTTTGGATCAACCGCCAGCTGTCATCTTACATATTGCACACATACCCCTGCTGTGTCTCATCACGGCCACTCTTCTCCCAGCCGTGTCCATCAACCGTATAGCGCCATTCCAATCTTGCATTGAGAGCAGAGGTCGAGAAGGTTTTGCGCGTTCCAAAAGAGTGAAAGTAACGATTGTTCCAAATTAAATTTGGACGAGTTCGTCAAGAGGCACATCGTCGTGTTTATGATACGAGGTAATGGAGCATAGAATATTTCTCGCGTCCCCAGCTCGCACGGAAATGTTTCGACATGGTGGTAGAGGATCAGGACACGGGCGGCTCATGGGCGCTTTGATTGGATGTGGGCCGTGCACGTAGAGTTCCCACGCCCAAAGCCAGGTTGCAGCCCGGTACTACTTGCACCCATATACGCCCATAAGCTAAGTCGGGCACTATCCACGTTTCATAGTTCATTCTCCGTGACGCCGCAAGCCAGAGCTGGCCCCAAGGCGCTGGAAGCTCTGTACTTGAATGTCTCTATCTTCTAACTATCCATGATACCCGAGAATCAGCCGCACAGGACTTAGTCAAGCCTCTTCGACTTCTGGTATCCGCGGACATGGCCAGGTGGGCTGCACAGGCAGACTGTAACTGCTTCTAAATATTGTTCCTCTGACCTTCGAGATCATAGTCGTCCAGGGTCCTCACATTGGAACTTGTGCCCAGGGTGCGAGGCGCCGCATTTCTTGGAAACTTCCCAAATCCTTAGCCTATATTATTTCCACCTGCTCGTTCTCATGATATGTCATGCCACTCTATACCACACGGCGGCTTTCCTTCCAAATGTGCGATAGCGCTAGCTGGACCATTCCTCGAGGCAATTTCGTGGTTCTCGTCCCACGTCGAAGATTGGAATAGGCTCGGTCCGGTATCCTCAGGCCTAGAGCAGAAGCAAAGCGGCGGAAATATCAGTGACAAAACCAAGAGAGGCCTTACATCTCCATCCTCGTCGGCTCTGTGACACCATGCTTCCGGGGCGCTCGCAGTGCTCTTGGTGCCCAGCGGCCACGCGGCGAGTATCTCGTCGCTCTCAGAGCCCTTAGCGAGCCTCCCCAGACTTCTGCTCCGTGTGGAGCACCCACTTGCATTTTCCTCCTCCCGGACCGATCTTCGAACAAAGGAATGGCATTGGACAAGCTTACACACGACCAAGGTTCCGCTGCACATGGTGTGTGTGTCCATCCACCAAATTCGTGGATGATGCCGATGATGACAACTTTCGAAAAAGCGATGTATTCCGAGTGTAGAATGCACGTCGGTGCGTCCGTATTTACGACAGTAATACGGAGAGAAGGTTGAAACCGCTTGTACTCGTCCCCTACGTCCAACTCCACTCCTCAACGATTCCTTCCGCATCCGCGAACGACAGCCGCGACCAAGAACGGCCTAAGCCTTGAATTGGTAACCTCCCTGTCGCGCCACCGCCGTGAAGACAAGCGAGGACAGTTCTTGGCCCGATGAGGTAGCAAGAAGACATTCGACCTTATCCCCCTCTGAGATAGGGCCTACACCGGACGGCGTTCCAGTCAGAATGAGGTCACCTTCCTATAAGTTAGGGTTGGTCAGAAAGGGACGCCAAGGTAGACGGCGAGATGGAACTTGGAAGTCTTACCTCGAGCGTCATAATCGAAGAGATGTGTTCAAGGAGACGCGGGATCCGGGAAATCATATCCGCTGTGGTGCCGTCCTGTTTTACCGCCCCGTTGATCTTGGGAAAGCCCGAGCGGAAGAACGTAAGACAGCAACATAAGGATCGGATGTTACTGAATTTGGAGTACCTTGAGCGAAAGTTGGAGGTTGTGGGGATCTTGGATTTCAGACTTGGGAATGAATGACCTGTCAGAACGCCAATTATAAAGTCAGTTCTCCGTCGAACGAAAAAGGAGATGAACAAGAGTCCCAAGCGAAAATGAACGCACCCAATGGGAGTAAAAGTATCAAAGCCTTTCGCAGTGGACCATGGCAACCCAAGCTTCTTCACTTCGTCTTGAACATTCCGAGCCGTCATGTCGACAGCCAAAGCTTGGCGGAGCGAATGTCAGACGTGCTGTGATCCATCGTATGCGCCAGCAATATCGACTCACCATACCCAGCAATATAATTCTCGGCATCGCCTTGGGTGATGTCTCGTCCCCGTTTTCCAATGACAAGCCCAAGTTCCACTAAAAATTCAGAAGAATCCTCCCTAACATGTTGGCTTCGATCATCTTGATAAAGAAAAACAAGAAATTGCCTTCATGGTGTGCTATAACGCCTTTAGGAATCTCGACTTGACCGCCAGACTGGACATAGCTGCTGGTAGGTTTCAGGAAGAAAAACGGTTCCTTGGGTGCTGTGTTTGACAGCTCCTTGATGTGAGCTGCATAGTTCCTCCCAATAGCGACAATCTGCGAGATAAGATGAAAATATGAATGCGCAGGGCAGGGCAATGCCGAGGAAAGACGATACCTTTTTGCCTTGCTGGATGAAAGAGCTCATGGTGGTAAAAGCGCTGGCAAACTGACCAGGCGCTTATTTGGTTGAACGCCGAGGCTTGGCTGGCGGTGCCGCGTCAACGCCGCGTTCGACAATTTAACAGTTGTCAACTCCGTTCCATTCAGGCTCCAGGTAGGCAGGAGGTAAGAATTGAACCTTTCATATCGAATGTGTCTTTTCATTCAAGCTCTGGATGAACAGATCCTCCGTAGCACTTTGTGACGATTTCAATCTGGCTTGCCGCTATAAGTCCAATGTCCGACAAATTCTGGCCTGCAAGACATTCCGTAACGGAACATGGGAAATCGATACACTTTTCTCTATGCCTTCTATCCCCACCAGATGCATAACAACATTACTTTGTAACCCAGGTTTCCACAAGCAAAGCTTGATTTCGATACAACAACCAAGCAAAGTGGTGTAGTGGATTCCCGCGCCTCGATCATAACCTATCATAAAACAATTGGTCTTGGCAGGCCTTAGTTTTACTGGTGTCTTGGCACCAGTAATCGCCGAGAGACTTGGTGACTGTAGGGGGGTGATATAAGGCAACGATGCCCATAACGTCCTTCTCAACTCTATTCAAAAAGCCCCTTCTTCCACCGACACATCAACTCTCATATTTTTCGCTATGCCACCTTCTGAGTCTCAGTCTGAGGATCCGTGAGTCATTTTCTAGCTATTACCTGCAGTGCAGATGCTTACGTTGGCTGTAGATTTGAGGCTCGCCCAGGACATCTTTCAAAGGCATGGGAAATTGGAGTTGCAATAGCCATCGGTACGCATTATTCTCTTCAGTGTTGAAAACGTCCACTAATCTGTTCTTTCTCGCTATAAGTGGCCGTCGTTTTACTCTTGGTTGGCGCCACGATCTTTTCATACAAGCGGAGCCAGCGTAGAAAGCGGGAGCAGGCGGAGGAACAGGCTGCTGCTGCGATGGAGGCTGGGAGAGCCAGGTCGTACGAGAAAAAGTCTTCTCGTGCCTCCAAGAGGGAGAGCAAATTTGATGAAAGAGGTGGTGCAAGCAGAAGTAGCGATAATGTATTGAAGGTATGTTTCTCCGTCTCCTCGCCTGGATGACCAGTCGCTGATCTCCTGCGTCCGTAGCCTCCTCGTGCTGCTTCGGTGTCAAATGAATCTAGACGGTCCTCGAAACACTCATATCCAGAACACCCATCTCAAAAACCGCCAAAGTACTATTGGAGCGAGCGGTGATCTGAAGATTGTCTCTCTATACTTTTCTTCACGGGCTCTTGGTTTTTATTGCATCCTCATTGTACGACTAGAGGTGAGTCTCCCTGGCGTCCTTCACATTGGGTCCATATCTGATTGCACGCTTACTAGATACACACATATCCTTGTATTACAATATAACATATCATGGACAACACACATCCTACACAACAATTGTACCATCACCACTCTAAGTAATTCTCCTTAATGAAGGACTTTTAGACAATACACGCTCGTTCACACCGCAGATACCACCGGCACCACTCATTATCCTCCCCACTTTGACCACCGCCACCGGCAATCCGCTACCTCCTGACAGACCCCCTTTTTTTTCTCCATTGCTTACAGGAGGCGCAATGGTGACGTTGGGACGTGACTATCTCGGCAATGACGACCTTCCTCTGCGACTGGATCAGCAATCATGAGCACCGTGTCGTTATCCCAAGACTTCGACAGACAGGGAGAATGACCAAGAGTATTGGCAGAGTGTCTTGTCGTCGTCGGACGTGCTTGACGAATACTCGCCGTCATGGTAACTTGCGAAAGGCTTAAATCGCTCCAACCTCCATGTCTCCACGCGCAGGGGTCGTGGCCACCAAGAACTCAATGCTGTTGAATGGCTTATAAGGCAACCTTCTCTGATAGCGGGCTTGGCAGCCATGCTTGGTCCGGCAGGCAACATGAACGAAAGAATACCGAGCTTTTCTAGTGTCCTGCGGAATAGAATCTGGCTGTAATGCACATATGAAGGTACCTACTATACCTACTGACCTTCTGAATAGACCGTGTAAAATGCTCACTATCTTCGCGAGACCCGGGCCAAAATTTCTCGTGCCCAGATCATCATGGTGAGGCAACTCCGGTTTCCCGCTGTGCTAAGTTTAACCACAATCGTACCCCGTCACCTTCGCGCGTCGGCTTGCTTTCGGAGACTAAAGCCTGCAAGTTCAATTGGCGCATTCCTCGAACGAAGATCATCGCGTTAAGCGATGCACAACTTTCAATGCGCCCGCCTCATTTACCCTGCAATCCCGCTTCATGATGGGGATATGCGGGTTTGGGGGGTCGACCGTACATGACCGGGGAAGTCATGCTCAGGTGTCCAAGCTAAGGGTTAAACGTTAACGTATAGTGCGATTTTTGTACCTATGTACAACCCGTACACACAGTACACCAGTCGGCAAATTCAGGGCGCTTGAGCGCTTATACTTGGCTACAACAGTAAACCTGAGTAAATTCCGGATAAGCGGATGCGGGGGTGTGGGAGAGGTTGCTTGCTGGTGCGTAGCAATGCTACTATCGCCCAGTTGTGATTCGTCATCTTCCCATTCTTGAATTGTTCGATAAGATTCCGCAATCCCGACGACGCCGACGTCCAGAGTCTGGGTCGTCATTTAACGTGCGGTACGGTGGAATTCCAAGAATTATAGAAGGCTAGTAGCCTCACGTGAGTCGCGGGTTCGGTAACTCGAAGATCCCCTAGGTACACAGGCTGTCGTTGCCTGCCATCACCGCTGAGGGCCCAAACCTGTCATTATCGAGACTCGGAAGGGTAAGCATCACTCATGTTACTCACCAACACGTCAAAATGTCCGCAGTCGAGCCAATGACACATGTCCCAAGCGCGGGGAAGACGCCGGGTCTGGCCGCCCAAGAAGTCAAAACGCGAAGTCCCCAAGCGCTCTCGGTCTTTTGAGGGGACATCATAGCCAATGACAATGTCATGTATCTTGGTGGGTAGTTCATAAGTGACTGAGACGGATCCCGGATTTATGTATGTATCAGGATGCAGCATGACCCGTAATACTCACACTTCGGCTTCCAGAGTACGTATAAAAGGAACTTTTTGCCTGGATTTCTCAGTCTCCCATATTCGCCCCGCAAAAGATGGCCATCACGGAACTGATCACAATCGAGCTCCTCCCTTCGTCAGGATACTCGATCTACTCTCCTGAGCTTAGCCGTCTCATCACTACGCTGTCCATGCGCCAGTGCACCTTTTCCGCCTATCCGGTTACTTTATACGCCGACATCTCATCTTCGAGGACGTTCTACCTCTTAACAGGATGGCGGAACAGTGCGGCTTTGACGCAATGGAGGAATAATGATAATGGGATCTTCCAGGAGCTGGAGAGATACATAAAAATCAAGAGGACTCTCTACCTCGCAATGGACTTTGATACGATTCCGAGAGGAAAGTCTCGTATGCTGTGCATGCTGCGGAATAGTATCAAGGACGAAGAGGAGGACCCACACGAGTTTCAGGATGGTATCGGCAGCGAGCCTGACCGGTGGGACAGCCACCGTACGGGGATACTTGCAGCGCAGTCGCGGTCGCCGCCCGGGTATTGTTCTGATGCAGAGGACGTGGACGAGGAAATATGCAGGATCGAGTGGACTGGAGGCGGCCACGAGTTACAAGAGGACGAGAGGCAGGTCTTTCATCGGTTCATCATGTACGGGAAGGAGACATCGGAGCATGCTGTGAGAGAATGCCTTCGATCGAGGGACTTCACGGCCATGAAGCAAATTTCGATTCCAAGACCCCCTCCCAATATTCCAGGTGGTCCTTGAGTCCCCTCGTGTTTTGGGGTGAGTACTTCCCGTCGATTACGCAGTGTTGTCGATTTAAGGTTTACTTGACCCTCCAGGAACGACTGTTCGCATACACCACTTACTGAGGGAACTCCACTAAACTTTCGAGAAGTCAGTGACGCGTTTGGAGTGCTCATTTCGGGAGTGACACGGGCGCCACGGACATCCTGAAATGTTGAGACACCGAGGGACCCAGTAAAATATATAGCGAGGATGTCTGAAGGTCGAGGAACGATTGAGAGATCATCGTGGCGGAGGACAGAGTTGTAACAGAGTGAACGGGCGCCGAGGGTGGTGACTAATACCGACCGACCGGTAATAGCCATGTATTTGCGGTGTACCGACAGTATCTATATGCCTGGGACCCATAGCAATACAAAGAGGAGTACATAGAATTCTGGGGGCGAAACGTATTAGCGAGGGAGAAACCGATACTGCGGACCAGTCTAACTATTTGTTCTGCAACACCCGTTTCTCGCCCATTGGACTCTGCGGGTCCATAGACACGCCCCGCTCGACAGAGGCTGCAGATCCCTCAGAATTCGTATCTGAAACGCTAGAATCACTTGCAAAGGTCCAACTCCCACCAGTCGGCGTAAGCTCCCCGTCCTGTAATTCGTCAGCAGTTTGGAAGTCTCCGAAGTCGCCAAAGCTTTCAAAAGAACTCTCATCGAGTTCTTCCGGTGAGAGCGACGACGGAAATGTGAATGGATCGGTCCCACTCGCTCCCCCCGTGTCCGAGAACGGGCCAAAGTCGTCCTGTTTCACAATGACCCCAGGCAAGATTAGAAATTAGAGTTGTGAGTGTTTCTCGGAAAGCTTGCGATTACTAAACTTCACTCACGTCTTCAGCGGTAGCAAACGGATTACTTGGGTTTGCAGGGTTGCTATTTGGCTCGAAGACATCCTATTTTAGGAGTAGGGAGTGTAGTCAGCCTCCTCGGTTAACGTCGGAAATTAGGTGAAACACTGACATCGAACCCGCTCGCCGAAAGAGGTCTGCGTTCCCCCTCGGGTTGGTTTCGGCGTTGGAGGTTTGTCATGGGAGGGTTTCCTAACGAGAACGGCGACTGTGATAACCATCCTCCTTCGTCGTCGTCGTCATCTTCGGAAGAACTAGAACTACCGAAGGTATCCGCAGTCCCCATTTGATGTGCCAAATAACGAGTGAACTGCCGGGTAAAACAAAAGAAAGGTAGATCGCGTCAGCCCAGTGTACCCATATTTCCGAAACCCGGTCAGCAAGTATGGGATACCCGAGGCGCGAAGGCGTAAGTGTATAGAGCTTACATGAGGTGCAGGATCATGACCGTCGTCTTCATCGTCGTCTTCGTCACTATCGAAGTCATCCATCGGGCTGGGCCCGAAATCAGCGGTATTCTTGGGAGGCTTGCCAATCGGCACACTCCTTCGGAAATCACCACGCGTCTCGTCTTCGTCCGAACTTGCCCCAGGGGCCGGTGAGACCGTCGTAAGAGTGTTCGGGTCCTCCTCGTCAACCTTCCATCGTGTACCTCTCGTGGCAGGCCCAGAGTTGAGACTGGGCTTCCCACCGCCGAGGGGTTTGCTGTTGTCGTCCCTCGTCCTCTGGAAGGTCGTTGTGATGTAATCGTCCCATCCTGGATCAGGTGCGTACTGCAGAAGGATGACGCGGAGCTCGGGCGGATACCGCGTCAAACACTCAAGGACGGCTTCGGTGAGACGATGGAGATGTGCCATGTAACCTAAGCGGAGGCCCTTTGGTTTGGATCTTCACGGACATGACCAGGTATTAGCCGAAAAGCAACGTCCTTGATGAGGTTAGAGTTGACTCACATCGATTCCTCATTGAGTTGATGCCCTTCAACCAGACGATACATGATTCGCGCATCACGAAAGAGAGAAATGACCAGTTCACGATTCCATCCGCTCCCAACATCCACGGGTCCACTCATCATCTGCGAGATAACGTCGAAAACTGCGCTGTGGAGGAAATTGTTCCAGGGGTATTCGAAAAAGAGATCCTGACAGAAGATGAAAGGGAAGACGGATCATGTTCGATCCATATATCCTGAACGGGTGAATAACGACTCACTAGTAGTTTACAGGGTACTTTTGAGTCTAGGAATTTCTTCTTCAGCTGTTCTCCAACGAAAAGCCGGGTATCTGGGGGCTGCTCGGACGGCAACGAGATTTTTCGTGAATTTCTTCGAGAACTAGGTGACCGGGAGACTTCCGGCGAGGAGGTCGATCTGCCGCGTCGGTATGGCGAGGCAGGGGAGGGAGGCCCATTGGTATTTTCGGGAGGTGTACCTGAAAGGATGTTCATTAACTTGAGGAATCGTAATCACGCCGTGGTAAACGTGAACTTACTGGGTCCATTCATTTGGGGCGGGTCTTGTGGTAGGGGGCTTGCTAATGGTTGAGGCTCTTCGCTCATCATGATCTCTTCCATGGCATCGTCGTCAGAGCTGCCGGGCTCACTGCTCATGTCGTCGTCGGAATCCAAGAGCGAGGAAGAATCGTGAGACGTGCTAGTGACAGGGAACTCCAACGCAGGTTCGATTTCGTTCCCATCGTCCATCATATCGTCGTCCTGATTCTTGCCATGTGGTTCTGAAACGGCTCCAAGGTCCTTCATAGCCGAAAGTCCTCCCTGAAGTCGACCGCTTGCATCATAGAGGTGGTCGAACGATGTAGAGCGGTTGAGTAGCGACATGTTCGAGCAATGAAGCATTTCCGCAAATAGCTCGACTATTCGCAGACGTTCAAATGTCAATGGCATTATCGAACCGACGGTGGTGGGTTCTGGTCCTTTCTAACGATCGAGAATTAGCTGAAGCAGTAAACGAGACGACAGCAACTCACCCATGATCGCGGAGTGCCGAGATAACGCATCAGCGTCTCCGTTCGGTCGCCTAGAACCTCTAACAGATAGTTGAGATTGACAACCCCCATCCGGTCCACCATCTCCTTCATAGCACGTTCCAGCCCTTCCCGCGAGTCCTCAGAGTCCCTCGGAACCTGGTCTTGAACTTGTTGATTCTGGACCTGAAGTAGCCGATGTCGTAACGTATGGAAGAGATAAGGCTCGAAGTAATCCGAGTTGTTCTTCCGTATCAACTCGCTAACGACGCCCATAGCAAGTACAGCAGACGACGAGGCGTATTCGAATTTGGGCAAAGCTTGCTTATCAGACTCTGCCTCGTCGTCTTCGTCCGCCAGCGAAGGATTTCGGTCGGAAGCGAAATCCTGGAAAATGTAGACGATTAGCCGAGAAATGTATTCTGGTCGCGCGAGTTCTCTGGCGAATAGATTTGACGCGAGACCAACTTGGGGTTGCTCAGCCATGACGGCTGCGCCGGGGGAAGGAGTGGCCATAGCGATGATAGCGTTTAACATGTCTGCCGCTATTTGCTGGGTGTCGGAAGGGTGAGAGGGGGCCAAAAGGTCGATGAGCCTGTTGATAAGCCCTTCGGAATGTAACCACTACGCATAACTTTGAGACAGCGCCTTGTCCGGGATAAGCTCGGATGCTCACCTCCAACACACCCTCACCTTCTGGCATGTCGTCTAGCTGTATAATTCGGATTAAGACGTCGACAAACGAAGGATTGCCTATGTGCTTGAGTAGCCCCAGGACATCCGGCATCGATTGAAGAAATTCAAACATCTGGCCTCGGTGTTCATATGTTCATGTCGTGAAGCGCGAGCAGACAAGCGGTATTCACCTCTGTAGGTTTTTTGGCCAGGTATATGGATGTAATCTTGGAGAAATGAGACGCCATGACGAGCTGGGTCTTCATTTCTTCAGGGCTTTTCTCGAGAACTGTTTCCCAAAAAGGAGCGAGGATTTGTTGGTGCTCGTTGACGCAGGTTTCGACGATGGACCATATTTCGCTGCACAGAACTTCAGTGGCGACATAAGGGTACCTGGTAAACACCTTTTAGTGAACCAGAATTACAACGAAGCAGTACGTCGACGCACTTGAAGCGGCCACCCTCATCTCCCTCGATTTGCCCAGTCACATATCCGAATAACCTCTGCAGCACATCAACTCGCTGGAAGTAGTCAATGAGCCTTGTATTCTGAGATTTGCATTCTTGAAGCAGATCGTCCTGATCTAGAATAGATTCAAGAGACACATCCTCCTTGTTCAGTAAACTGTCGATGGTTGATGCATTGTGAAATCCGAATCTACAGGCCGACCCTGAGAAAAAAGGACGATTGAGGGGGGTCCAGAGTGAAATAGACAGACCTCCAGAACATAAAGAGATAAAGAGAAGACCTCGGAGAATGGTCTTAGAGAACGAAGGAAGGTGGTGATGGTGGTGAGAGAGCAAGTTGTGTTACACGGCCAGGTTCGTCGGCGTCGGTGCGACCGTCAACGCGCCCAATAACCGGCCGGTATTCTGTGCGCTATTTTGCGCACACGAGTTGCTAGCTCGGTACTCTTAACATCGGCAGCGCGTCCAATGGCAAATTAAACTATCATTTGCAGTATCATAATACATGTAACAGCTGACTTCCAAATCCACCCAACTAGTTGCCTCAGAACTGCACAAGGTTACGGCTATAAGAATCGCAGTATAGCACATAGAAGCAGAGTAACGTACCCGAATTTGATAAGAACCGTTAGCCTTGGTGAGGTATCTGACCCATTTAATACTCTGGTAATTGCTCTTCTCAAACACCTTCAAGAAGCGGACGATGAGGCCAGATGCCGTGAACATCAGGACTTGGAAATCAACATCGATTGGCGGTCGAGCCCAAACTTGGCGGGTCGTCGTCGAGGTCAACTCAGCTACGGCCGAAAACGTGCATTCTTGTCCACCCTGTATACGAGGTATTCTGTCCAGACATGAGTTTCAAGATAAGAAAATGAGGCTACAAGGCCACGTACTTCCATACCACCACGTTTTCTGCTGGAACATATTTTGCCTTGCCGTTCGCAACTTGGCATTCCACGTTCGTAGTGTTCAGCGGTGTCGGTATCCGTAATACGACTCCGGTGGCGGAGAGCTTGTTATGAAAGTTTGTCTTGACTGTCACGTCGTATGAGACCTTGGTGGTACCAATCTCGGTGACAGTTGGAATGACCCTAAGAGGAAGCTTGACGTTAGAGGTCGCCCTGTACCTGCGGGATATCATAAGCACGAGAACTACGAAAAGAAAGGGGTCACATACTTCATCAACTCGAACTCTCCATCAGGTGGGATAAAGCTGATACTTCTATCCGCGTCAAAGTCGTTCAGTCGCACACACTGGTGGAACTGACAGTCATCCAACTCGACGGCGTCGCTCACAGTGCCCTTGTCGTTGCGATCAATGACCAGTTTGTCGTTGAGGCCAAATTTACATTCCGGGGTTCCAGTCAGGTAAGCACGCATCTGAATGTGCCCGTCTACGTCCGCACGGAGGATGTTGCCCTTTGCACTCATGCTGAGATTGACAACCTCCACGACGTCCACGAATGCCTCGTTCTTCTTGTACTTAACATCCCCTCTACGCCAGCTCGTGGCACCTGTTGCCTGCGCAGTGATTTTCGAGGAGTCTTCTACGCTGGCCGCCGAGACGATACTTTCGGTGGTGATGTACGTCTTTAGGGTATCTATTTCGCTGTTCTGAGGGTATCCAAAGTCGTTGATTTCTGTGGTTGAATGAGCAACAGCGGTGCGGAAATCGGAAAAACCACGCACCGTCGATGAGCTCATAAATCAGGACAAAGTTCTTTATCGACTCCTCGTCAATCTTCCCAAAGTACGACTTGGAGATGTTGATGAAGCGATAGCAAAACTCGAAGACAAGAGCTGCATTCGCATTGTTCCTGTCCCCGAATTGTCAGTGCGAGCTCCAATAAATTAGCCTGGTCACGACCCACTTGGTAACAGCTACAACATATAGGTTGTTGATTCTGACATGGAAAAAGCTCGTAGATCCAAGCGTAATTATCGGTGACCTCACATCGCTATTCGAGACGACCTGGATCCGGAAAACGTCTGCGATTGAGCGTCTGCAGATGGCTTGTCAGACCCTTCAGGCTGTCAAGAGTGTGACTGAGCTCGGCTTACTTGAAATCCGTCCGGTAGAGCCTTGATATCAAGACCTAGGGTTCATGTCAAACGTTAAAACTATCGCCAAGAGCTTGAGAGGAACGAACCTCGCCTTTTTGGTTGAAGATGAAGAATGCCTAGGGTAATATATCAATGAGATTTGAGGTCGATTCGAAGATGAATAACGGCCGTACCGAAATCATCAATTGAAGGTCGTGGTGGTCAATGAGCAAGCCGCAGCGAAACTGTTCCACGTGGTGACGAACCTTACTTCTTTCTACCTGACCACCATCAACCTTCATCAACTGGCCACTCCGGGCTTGCGATTCATCACTCTTAATTCTCTTATACATTCATGATCATGGCCGTATCAAGGCTTCGAAAATGGACATTTTCCAAACACAATGACCAGAAATAACTGGTCAGAGAACACGAACGGAACGGAATTTCGTCGGACAATCGGTCAACTGACACTCAGGAAGAGGGGCACTGGGAATATTCGAGCTGGCAGTGGATCCCAATCCCCTCCAACATGGCTTTTCGTTTGTCTACTGTAATTGCATTTTCTGCGGTAGCTGGGTGCTGGGGTAAATTGACTTGGGGGAACACGAAATTTCTCTTCGCATTTGGGGATTCGTACACGACAACTGGTATGTCTTCATTCACGTTGTGTCTTTCGTCGAAAAGAGTTCTGATCATTGCATGGGACGCAGGCTTCAACATTTCTGCTGGTGTAGATTCTCCAGTGCCCAATTTTGTGAGTGAACAAATTGATCTACAAATTTAACAATCCAAAACTGAAAGCTGGACTATGACGAAACAGACCTCTTCCAATGGACCGAACTGGGTGCAAGCATTGAGTAAGTACAACTCGACTACAACTACGGGTCTGCATAACTGAACATTCACGTTTGATAGGTGAAAAATATAATGTTACGAACACGAAATTGTTCAACCTTGCATCGGGCGGAGCCACCATCGATTCAGCTCTTGTTCCACCTTTCCTCCCGACGGTCTTGTAGGACTTTTCTAAACTCTTCATCCTCGTATTAACAATCCAAACCCACAGGTCTATTGTCGACCAAGTAAATCAGTTCAACGAATTCCTCGCGCCCAAGCCTCAATGTGCGCCGTGGAATAGCTCCAACAGCCTCTTCGCTGTCTGGGTTGGCATCAACGACGTCGTAGGCTTCTTTTCCTCCAACCGCGAGAGATCCATTGCTCACCGCCAGTAACTCTTGACAGGGCAACTCCTTCCCTTGGGTATGTTAGTCAACATCTCGCTCGAGACAGGGTTCATTGACAATGTCATTCTAGACCAACATTACACAGGTTGACTTCTACCACACGCTCATGGATCGATTGACCACTCAGGTATCTTTGCTCATACGCGTTCGTCTCCTGGGACTGACTCTCTACCATAAATTCCAAGATAGAATCTCTCTACGAAAATGGAGCACGTTCTTTTCTATTCTTGACCGTTCCACCGACCGACCGCTCTCCACTCGTCATTCAACAAGGCGAAGAGGTCGCGTCCAGGTTCACTGAGCTCATCGCGGCGTACAATGCCGACCTTACGCAGACCGTTGAAGCTTTTCAACAGCGACACGAAGACCTGGACAGGGTCACTGTCTTCGATACCCAGCCCGTTTTCAACGTGCTTCTTGATAACGCGGCACCGCTCGGGTTCGTCAACGCGACTGGATGGTGTGAAGCGTATGAAAATGGGACGGAAGACTTGACGATACAGGTGGAAGGGTGCGCTCCTGTGTCCAGTTATTTGTGAGTTTGCGACTTGTTCGTTGGATTGAGGATGAAATGGGCTTACCTTGCGAGTAGCTGGCTTAACTCTCTTCACCCATTGTTTACAGTCCATGAGTGAGCGCTTTCCCCGAGCACCTCGCTTCTTGAAAGTCTCATCAAGTTTTACAGCGTTCTAGCTCATGCGATCTCGACTATGTTGAGCGCATAAACGTATCCGGTGTCTGGATACATGGCTACCTCGGAGTAGGGAAGTTGTCGGTCGGTTGACACCATGTGTACTCGCATGTAATGTGACGGAATTCCAGGCTCGGTTTGGTTTAACTTTCCATGTGGCGTCCAGACAATCATGAAGATAGGCTTGAGATGGGCTGCGCGCCGTAAGCTTGGCCAGAGTTTGACCGTCTCTACATCGACAAAACTCCCGTAGAACATCACTTCCGAGCGTAGAGGTGACAGATGTGCGTAGCATTTATCCGTAATTCCTGCGAACAACTCCAACTCACCTTGTGTTCCAGGCTTGACGAATCCTTTTCTGTTTCGATCGAGAGCAGAATTTAGCAACCGGCGTATCTTCGCCAGTACTCTTCATCGCCCACGTAATACGTCCGCCTGCTCACTTTGATATAAAAGTCGCGTCTCTATGGCCTATTTCGTGCAGAAATACCCACAGTGAACGCAATGAAGTTCCTCCTATCCATCCTAACTTTGGCAGGCGCTATTCATGGCAAAATCATCTACGGCGGCGTGAACGAGGTGGTTTGAACGGTTGCCCACTTGCGTCGCTAGTTTCGAATGATGCTGAACCTTCGTGAACAGTCCGGAGGAGAGTTTGGCAGCCAAAATCTTCCTGGAGCTTTTGGCATCGACTATGCCTTCATCAACAAGGTGAGACCGTCACGAGCCTTGTTACTATCCAACGTCGCCATGATCAACTGATTGCTTGATTCTACAGTCAGCTGTTGATGTCTTTGTCGACCAAGAGAAAATCAACCTTTTCCGGGTTACCTTCCTCATGGAACGGATGTGTCCTTTGGAGACAGGGCTCGGTAGCACTTTTAACGAGACGGCGAGTGACAACTTGTGGAAAAAGCTCTCCGGGACTAATACACTAAATGCCATGCTCAGTATTTCGACGAGTATGCAGACGCCATCAACTACATCACAGTGGAAAAAGGGGCGTATGCTTTGTTGGACCCGCATAACTACATGAGATACAAGTCAGTGTTCGGGCCTTACATGTGGTTTTCAGGACGGCAGACTGAAATAGTGCCTAGTGATCCTTCGCTCAGCCTTTCAGCGGAAGCGTGAGCTGTTTCGCCACCTTTGGTGAACTCTTCCGTGCTCAGTGCCTTCCCCATTTCACAGGTTATCGGTAACACCTCCGATCCAACCGCCGCCACCACCGAGCAATTCGGAGAGTTCTGGACTGAGCTCGCTGGAAGATTCGTTGACAACCCAAAGTCATCTTCGGGATAAACAATGAGCCCCACGACATGGTACGTCCCTTTCCGACGGTCCCCTTGATCGTGCTCAAGGGTTACGCCCTGCAGCTCACGTCACTCGTCCTTGCAAACAACCAAGCGGCTATCGACGGCATTCGTTCCACTGGTGCAGAACAACTCATTCTTGCCCCTGGAAATTCGTGGACTGG